>VDFB02256132.1:99504621-99748671 GCA_007258455.2 Sequoia sempervirens
TTTTCTCCTTATTTGGTGATGTTCACACAATGGGGCAATCTCCAAAACAAGGTATGGGGTATATGAAGTGGCACAAGGATATTAGGACTAGGGTGAACAATAGCTACAAACAAGAATTAATCTCAAGAGAGTAAGGTTGTCATAACACAGACTATATAGCATTCTATAAAAAACTTAGACCCATAAAATGCCACAATTGGAATATTTGTAGAAACCTTGATAATTAGAAGCAAGCTCATGAATAAAAAATTTAATATGGGCATAACTAAGCCAAGAACTCAAGAGAAACTCATGATTTTAGAATTATTCACATGCGTTTGGATAACTTTGATGAGTTGTTTTATGGAAAACACATCACTAAGGGTGGAAAAAGATTATTTTTAGAAAAAAAATGAATGTGTGAACACTTAGCATATTGTAAATGCTAAAATGAATGGCACACAAGGAAGTATAGTGGGTTGACAAAGATGGTACCTTAACCTAGAGACATTAATCACATATCACATTTTTATGCTTTATGCAATGTAAGTGTATTATATAAATCTCTATCCATCATCAAACTTGTCATGTATGCTTATTTAATTATAGGCACTTATGTACTAATGTACCCCATTAGAAAAGAATTACATAATAATTATTGGGTGTCACTTCCAAAAATGCGACATGGGTCATCAAACTTATTTGTTCTCAACTTTAGTTTGATGTCTTGCATCTAAATCTATAAAGACAATAAAATCAATTTTGTACAAAAAAACTAAAATTAAAAGAAAATTTAAGATGAAAAAAGAAGAGAAATTACCATCATTTTAACCTGTTTAGAAACATCATTGATCCGTGTACTTAATTGTTTTATATGACAATTGTAAAATAGACATTCTAATAATGAATCAAGTGTATTCTAAAGGTATTGTTAATAAAATTGTTTTATAAAAATAGAGACAAGAGGATGGACCATCAAGAAAAGGTTAACATATATATGTAGGTCACCCAACAAAAAATACTTGCATGTAAAATAATATTTTATAAATAATTATGTCTATATATATATATATATAAGAAGTTAGGTTTTTTAAAGGTCATTTTCACTCACAAAGTTGGGAGAAATTAAGCTCTTGGTGAACAACAACCATTTCATTGGAAGTAAAATATAGATGAAGAGCTTTTGGTGATTCATCAAATTATTCAGCTATTCATAGGGATGCCAAAAGATAGAGAGAAGCACAAAACCTTCAAATTTATTGTGAGAAACCCTAGTTTTCTCGATTCCTTCTTAAAAATTCTTTAAAATCATTAGAATTTCAGTAGTAAAATATTTTAGGTTTAGAGTTGTCAAATAAATATTTGCTTTCAAATTTTTATTTCCATGAATTTTTATTCATTTTTGGATTTAGGTTTGTGAGAAGAGAGTTCACCCCTTCATGGAAAATACGTCACTTTAGTAATTTATTATTTTCCACAATGAAGTTTGTTTATGATAAACAATCATTTTCTATAAACATGCATATATCAATATGGTGGACATGCTTTCATCACCTATAAAAGTGATGACCTCATTCCATTTGAAGCATTAGAAATATCATTTCTAACTTTGTTGATATTGGTGTGATCCTAGTTTTATTCATGTGTTCTTACATGGGGAGTATGTTCAATGGAGTGGAACTCGCAAGTTTCCTTAGCTTGTTAAATTTTTCAATTTATTTTGAATCTTGATAGGGCCTAGTTAGACTAAGATACATTATTGTAGGTTTTGTGTATCCCTATTGCATCCCCTTGTAGTTGTATTCTATGTGATATTTTCATTTATTGGGATATAGACTAAAACACTTTCTAACTTATGCAAGTTGACATAGTGGACTATCACTCTTTTTGATGTATATATGATACTTAAGATCTTGATCTTGGTAACTAGACTCATAGTAGACGACCCTTAAGATAGTAGGAGAGGGAGAGATGAGTCACCCACTTTGGGGGCACAAATAAAAGATTGGCATGATGGAGGTATGGAGCTATACTTAATAGCTAGAGTGACTATTTGACTGTTTGAAAGGCCATTGTTGGGTTCATTATAACTAGACTATTTGGCAAAAAGGGTAGTCACATTATTTTATTTATCTTGTCCTTAATTGTGAGGACCCTAAAGGAGGGGAGGTGATACACTTGGAGGGTTGATATTTTAACCTATACGTACAAAGATTTAAATTAAATTATGTAATTAGGATCCCAACCATCAATCACTCCCCATTAATTATCAGTTGGATTCTAAAGCATTTCATTTATTTTTAAAGGTATGTCTATCCCCAACCCTAAAACACCTTAGGTGGAAAGGTGGGATAGACTTCTTCATATTGTGGATGACATTAGTAGCATGGAAAGTATGACCAATGTTAATGCGATTATGGATCCATATATTTTTATGAGGGGTTTTTGGGTTGGTGATTATGCAATGAGGGTCAACTATATAGAGGTATCAACTTTGTAACCAATAAGAAATGACAAAGGGAGATGCACCTTGGTGATAAGATGTGTAAATAATTTAGAGCCCCTTGATGCCTAGGGTACCCATTATTATATGGAGAAGGTGTGTATTCCCCACAAATCATGTTGAATATTGTATTCTTTATACTATATGACGATGTTGTAATTGAAATATTAATATTAAATTATAGATTATATAATATTTGTTGGTTTTGCTATGTTCTTTGGCTATTTTTTTAAATAAAAAGGGGGTAAAAATTTATTAGAAAATAAAGAAACAATATAGAAGCAACCAAAAGAGAACCGGGGTTCCCCAACAAAACCCCAAAAGGGTACAATTACATATTCCTATCCTCCAAAATAAACTTTTCCAAGGTCCTCACATACCCAGGGGGTAGAAGGTTCCAATCACCCACATCCCACCTATCCTCATGCTCAAACACCCACTTAGCCAAACAATCAACCACTCTGTTCCACTCCCTAGGGATATGCCAAAAGGAAATATATTCCAATGAACTGCACAACCTCAAAATTTGTTTGATTAGTAAAGCTAGTTGCCAATTGTCTCCCTCCATCCTTTTATCATTCAACATATCAATAATAATCTGTGAATTTGATTCACAAATGATCTTCCTCCAACTAAGGGAGTAACTTCTTTCCACCGCATAAAGAATAGCTAGGGCCTCCATAAGATCGTTCATCTACTACCCATTAACATTAGTCATACTTTCCATGCTGCTAATGTCATCCACAATATGAAGAAGTCTATCCCACCTTTACACCTAAGGTGTATTAGGGTTGGGGATAGACATACCTTTAAAAAGAAATTAAATGCTTTAGAATCCAACCCATAATTAATATGGAGTGATTGATGGTTGGGATCCTAATTACATAATTTAATTTAAATCTTTGTACATGGGAGGCTGGGAAAATACTCACAAGGATAAAAAGGTAGATCCCCTTGATGCCTAGGGTACCCATTATTATATGGAGAGGGTTGTATTTCCTACAAATCATGTTGAATATTGTATTGTTTGTACTATATGACGATGTTGTAACTGAAATATTAATATTAAATTATAGAATATATAATTTTGTTGATTTTACTATGTTCTTTAGCTACTTTTTTAAATAAAAGGGGGTAAAATTTTATTAGAAAATAAAGAAACAATACATAAGAAACTATAAGAGAACCAGGATTCCCCAATGAAACCCCAAAAGGGTACAATTGCATATTCCTATCCTCCAGAATAACCTTTTCTAAGGTCCTCACATACCCAGGGGGTAGAAGGTTCTAGTCACCCACAATCCCACCTATCCTCATGCTCAGATGTCCAAACAATCAACTGCTCTATTCCACTCCCTAGGAATATGACAAAAGGAGATATACTCCAATGAACTGCACAACCTCAAAATCTGTTTGATTAGTAAAGCTAGTTTCCAATTGGCCCCCTCCAGCCTTTTATCATTCAACATATCAATAATAATCTGTGAATCTGATTCACAAATGATCTTCCTCCAACCAAGGGAGTAACATCTTTCCACCACATAAAGAATAGCTAGGGCCTCCATAAGATTATTAGTCTGCTACCCCTTATAAATAGAGAAGAAGAACACATTATCACCAACACTGTTTTGACCAATGCCACCAATCCCAGCATGCCCAAGATTCCCCCAATAAGAGCCATCATTATTCACCTTAAGAACACCCTAAGGAGGAGGGATCCATTTGCCTTCCCTCTTGATTTTTTTCTTGGTATGTTGAGACCTCCTACTATCATAGTAACTAGGGACACCAACCACCAGATTCAAATTCCTTAAGATAGCTAGGTCATTAGGATCCACAGTATCTGACATGTCACAATTTTCAAAGATAGTTTTTTGAACCCTGTAGAGGATCTTATGCCTAAGCCATCACCATTTTCCCATCCTGAAATATCCTCTTGTTCCTTTCTAGCCAAATTTTCCAAATAATTAGGGAGGGGCCAAGGATCCAAGCAAACTTAAGAAAAGAAGTATGTGTAGGAGGGCTACCCATACTATCCCAAAACTCAACCAAAGAAGTGGCATGGACATAAGCATGATTCCTAGCTCCCCACTAGGAGTGCCAAACAACCCAAGAAAAAGGGCATAAGAAAAAAAGATGAGAGGAAATTTCCTCACTTTTATTACAAAGAACATAGATAGAGGGACCATGAAACCCTCTCTTTCAAAGATTGTCCCAAATAAGAAATCTATTCTTCACAACCAACCATAAGAAAAAAATGCATTTGGGCCAAGAAAACTTGTTTCAGACTTGCTTCCACCAAGGCACCTCCATCCTCCCAAACACGTGTTTGTCTAATTCCAGGTAGTCCAAGGCAACAGAAAAAAATACCCTTTGGAGAAGGGCCTCAAGCCAAAGTGTCCCTCCCCGAAAGGGCATTGCACGTTTTGTCACCCAAAATCCTAGCCAACTCTAAACAAGTCTCCTTAGATCCCCTCGACAACCACTCCTATGAAGTCTTCCAACACACCACTTCCACTTGTCCCATAGCCTTTACCAATTTAAAATATTTCACCCAACACCAACCAGCCTCAAGAAAACTATTATTGAGGGGCACAAGGTGAGAAAACATAGTCAAGATGGGGGCATGCCCATCCAAGAATCATGCCAAAAGAGAGCATCAGAGCCACTATTACAAATTGAAAAGAGAACTTGTTTAATGAGCTTTGCCTCATTTAAGAGTTTCCCAAATCATGGAACCCTTCCTCGCAAGGCTACATCATGGCACATCCATAACACACACCCCACAAAGGTACTTCATAGTAAGAATCCTAGCCTAGTCTTGATCTTGGTTAGTACACCAACGCCAATATAGCTTAGCTGTTAAGACCTGTCTAATCAAACCTACAGGTTTGAGCCCAAGACCCCCCTCCTGCTTTGGCCTAAAAACTGAATCCCACCTAACAAGGCTCCATTTAGAAGAAGAAAAATTACCAACCCACAAAAATTGACTAGCTAAGGCATCAAATTCCTTAAGAAAGCATTGGGGGGCCACCTGCACAAAACATCTATAAATAGGAAGAGACTACACCACAAATTTTAAAAGATTCACACCTAGTCGAAGAGAGCAACTGGCAAGTCCAATGACTTATCCACCTATGAGATTTATCCAACACATCCTACCAAATATCTCTAACCTAAGAACCCATTGAGATGGGAATCCCAAGATAAGTCAGAGCCAATCTAAAACCTGAGAATCCTAGCAATCCTATTTTGAATGAGCTAGGGAGTATTAAAAAAGAAGATTGAAGACTTGTCCTCATTAATCTTTTGTCCAGAGACACCCAAATAAATATCTAGAGTTTTCCTTAAGTTCATAGCTTCTTGAATTCTAGTCATGCCCATCAAAGTAGTATCATCCACAAACTGCAAGTGAGAGTAAGGATGCATCCTACCACCCCAAATCCAACCTTGGATCAAAGTATTCTTTGGCTATTGTTAAATATTAGGCATGCATGTAATGTTTAAATTTAGTGTGTAAGCACAATTA
The DNA here is from genome assembly GCA_007258455.2 of Sequoia sempervirens. Classification (NCBI taxonomy): domain Eukaryota; kingdom Viridiplantae; phylum Streptophyta; class Pinopsida; order Cupressales; family Cupressaceae; genus Sequoia; species Sequoia sempervirens. The sequence continues at coordinate 99,510,633 of VDFB02256132.1, forward strand.
AAATCCTAATGGTGGCTAATCAAAAACATAGTTTACATGGTTTTTATGTTTATGTTTATATTTTTACTACATGGTGTATGTGTAAAATAGGTTAAAGCCTAGTGTAAGTCATGTGTTACTATAGATCCAATTACTTCTTTGTGTGCAGTTTGGGTTACCTATGAGTGGAATTGATTTAATAGCTTAGTGAAATATTTGAATGCATTTGAAATGTTAAAAAGAGAATTCATATTTAAAAATGAGAGTTTTAAAGTGTTATAAGTAGTTTATAAGTTTCTATTTCAAAAACGAAGTGGCCTGTATCTTATATATGGCTTAAGAATTTGGTGTTGTGAAGGCTATTTTTTCCTAATATATGGTTTTTTTGGGGCATGCCTATGTCACACTTCTTCTATGTTTTTCTTCTTTCATTCTCATTCATTTCTAAATATTGATTTATATGTTGCTAAAATCATTTTACATTTGATATATCTTGAAATCCTCTCCTCTTAGTATTAATGCAATAAATATATGTGTCATCTTTCCACTTTATGGGTATATTTTTCTTTATAATTATATTTGATTTAAATTTTTAAAGCTTAAGATAATAGATATACATGATGGGTTTCATTTCATATGATATGTGCCAAAAGGTGTTCAATTGCATGTTCCTTTCCCAAAGCATCTTGAAGAAAGTATCATTGGCATGCATAGCAAGGTAAGTGAACATGATTCAAAATGTGCAACTACAAATGTAGTATTTTCACAACTAATCAATCCCTAAGGAAGATGATTGTAGTAGTTTTTCCATTTGAATCCCATTTATCAATTTAGAGCATGTTGGTTGTTCTTGATTGACTTACTGTTCTTTAATTCTTGAATTGAAATTTTAAATTTGTTGTACTTGTGGATTGTTACTTCTAACTATTGTCCAAGTGGAGAGCACTATGTGTTGACTGTCCACCAATTTTTTTTTCATTTTGTAAAGTTCAAATGTCTTTCTACTGTCTCTAGTCTTATAAAGGAGGCTCCACTCCTTTTTAATGCAGCTATTTTCCAAGCATTATAAGCAAACTCACCTGAAGCTAAATTAGTAATTGGGGATGAATGTTTCTCATAGACCATACCCTTTTACCTAAAAGAGTTAGGTATGATAAATTGTAGGGATGCTTCTTTCCTACAAAGCATCCTCGCTACCTAAAAGAGTAGGGTATAGTGAATAAATTAGGTTTTCTATATATAGGAAGTATTGTTTTCAATCAGGGAAACATGTTTCTGTCTCTGAATCCTGCTTGTGAACTTATAGAAATGCTTGAATGTTTCCATGATTAAGGTAAACTCTTTATTACTTTTATCTTATATTTTGTATGGATGGTACCCTTTATTACACAAAGGTGTACTCTACATTAGAAGCGCCTCTATTTAGAATTTGATGGTTTAGTTAGCTTGGAGCACTGGATTGAAGATGGACTGGATGCAAGTTATTCATTTACATTTCAAGATATTTTTGAAACTTTAGTTTCTTCCTTAACATATTTGTAGTGCATTCTAATTGATAGAGATTCAAGGCCTTCTTTTCAAAGTAATTAGGTTATGTTTCATGTGAATATGTGATTGAATGGATGCATAGATCTTCCCTTTCTGTCATGTGTTGAGAAAAGAAAAACAAAGGTAAATAAAATGGATGAAACCAAAATCTTCCTAGTGTGAGTGGGTAGCTCTTGATTATCTTGACATTTGAGGAGTCGTGATAAACATTCACAGTGTAATTTTTGAAATATACATTTTTTTTCCTTTTTCACAATATTAACTTGTGTGTTATGATTAACATCCCAATTGAAGCAATCAAGACCATGATTTTAAAGGGTGAAACTTGAGAAGAATTGGAATAGGAATAAACTGTTAACCATCACTTTGAGCAGAGTTGCATCGGATTTTAATGGCTCTGTACATTGCATATTTGGATCCAGATATGTGCGACAATCCCTTCCTAGGTATACTTTTTAGCCTATTATGTCTGCTATTGTTTTTTTTGAATGTTATTTTAAGCATGAAGTTTTGACAGTCAATGATAAAATAGTGTTGATATTTTTGGATTGGAATTGTGTATAATATTTTTACATCAACATTTTGGATTATATTTGATGAATCATGATCCATCATCAAGATGATGTGCATATAGAGAGAAGAGTGTGATCATTGATAATGGAGTATGATCTGAAATGTTAATATAAAAAGATTGCACACAATTTTAATCCAAAAATCTAACACTATATTTTTTAAAGAATAAATGCAATCTAATCTATAAGGCTCTTATACATTAGCACATTGAATAATGAAAATGTTTTTTTTTAATAATTGTTATTAATTTTTCCTAGGTTAAAGACTAATTCAACAATCCCTTATAAATTCACACATTGCCAACAATTAAATTTCAAAAAATAAAGAATTATAATCATTGACTATAATGTTCATACATCGATTCTTTAAGGGAAATAAGAAAAGTTATAAAGAAGCTTATAGTCAGAGATTTCAAAATTTTGGCCCTTACATTTAGTACTTGTTAAGTGGATGTTCATGATAGATGAGTTCTGGTAAAGTATGGGTTCATATAAATTTAACTCAAAAACTTTGTAGTTGAATTCTGTAATAAAACCACATAATTATATAAATTGTTTTTGATTTTGTACAAGTTTAGGATGCCTGATATGTCAATTCCAAAGGACGTTTACCATATTATCAGTGATGAGCTGATGTTGGATAGAAACCCTAGGCTAAATTTGGCCTCTTTTGTGACTACCTGGATGGAGGTTGAATGTGATAAGCTAATCATGCAAGGAATTAATAAGAATTATGTTGATATGGACTAGCATCCAGTTACCACAAAATTGCAAGGTATTACATTTAAATTTTAGAGAAACCCCAAATCTAAATCATTATTTCTACCTTCTGTAGATCTCAGAAATGGGATTTTTGTAGATCTAAGAGATGGGCTTTAACAAAAAACTTTCAATTTGTAGCTAGACTATTCTTTCTTTGAAGTTTTTTTCTCTTAACTATTATGTATTGCAAAAGTTTTAAATCTCTAACTAGAAACTCTGTTCAAAAACCTTCTGGGTTGCAAAATCACTATGTGAATATAATAGCCAATTTGTTTAACACTCCATTGGGAGAGAGAGAGAGAGAGGAAGTTGTTGGTGTTAGTACAATTGGATCATTAGAGGCTATTATGTTTGGTTGGTTTGGCTTTCAAGCATAAGTGGTAGAACAAGCGCAGGGGACAGGGAAATCCATTTGACAAGCCCAACATTGTTATTGGTGCCAATGTGCAGATAAATTGGCTTTTCACTTTTTGGATATTTGTTTCACTGATGGTAAACTCTCTAAAACTTTCATCCAAACAAGAAATTATGAAACTAGATGAATACATTATAAAGGAGATGAGTTTAACTTTGTCATTTTCCATGTTAGATTCTTATGTAGAGCCTTTGTTTGTTTACCCCCTTTGATTTCTTCATATTTGATCTTTTCAGTCATCGATCTTTTGAGTCTTGTTCCAGAATTAGATTGGTGGTGGGTGTTCTACACTTTGTTTATTTATCTCTTGATTTTGTTTATACTTGTTCTTTGGTGGGTGTGTAATGTTTTATTTTCTCACTCACCATATTTTAACCCCTACTCGTACAAAACCATTTTTATGAAAAATTTTGTATAAAAGATAAAGTTTTACAATGGATAACTTACAAAAATGAGCCATTCATGAGATTGGGTTTAGGTGTTCAAATTTGTGATGAGTTGATAATGGAGACATATTCAAGGCAAGCCAACAAGTTGACTATGCCATGTAAGTATAAGGCCATCCTTCTACCAGTGTTGTACAACTTTAAAATGCAAAGGAACCCATACAACCCCACATGTAAACTATCCCACAATCTTGAATCGGTAAAATATTGTGCCTTCCTATAATAGAAAACCTATAAAAATATTGTAAGTATGTGAGACATTCTAAGCCTGGCATGTTTCTTACCCAACATCTCCTATCTCGTAATCATTGTAATCTCCGTCTGCAATGGCAAACAAAAGTATCGTGCTTAAGCAGGAGCACTTTTTGGTGTCGACTAAAGATATGTTAAATTTGGTGGTAACGAAGTGCACAAAGAGATTTTCAGAAGGGGTATTGTTGTTGCTAACAATACTATTTCCAAGAATTGAGAAATTAAAGCGAAAATGGCTTGTGTTTGAAGCATAGGTTTAGTGGCACATGTAAGCAGAAGAATAGTTTGTTGCTCATGTTTCAACTAGTGAAGCAGGCGCAATAAACAACAGGTTACTTAGGGTTTCCACGCATTTTCAGGATGAATGGATCAAATCATTTTGATCATCTTGCATCCCCTCTAAAGCATTGCACACCATTGATCGGTGAAGTTAGTCGGGCAAACTTCAAATAGGATATGCCTTCAGTGTAAAAAAAAAAAAGTGTTTCTCTCTAAATACTAGCACTCGCACCCGAAAGTGCAAGGAATATGCTGATAGAATTATATACATACCTGGAAATTTGAAGGTGTTTTATTAAGGAGTTCTCTATTTTACATTGTGACTCTATTAAACCATACATGTTGAAGAGAAGTGTATAAAAAATTTCATGATTACCATTGCATTACAACATGTACAGTTCTAAAACATTACATGAATTAATATTTTACTGCAGTCTTGACTATGGTCTGGAAATATCTTCATGTGATTTTTAGGCATATAGTGTGTTTGAGAGAATCCAGATTCTTGCACTTACAGTATGCTTTAAAAGTCTACTTTAGCATAGGATTAATGTTATGCAGTAATGATGCATAATGAGAAGTTGTTTTGTGTAAACACAAATTCATGTGCAATATATATAGTAAAATTATATGTAGAATGTTCATCTATCCATTATGATTGGTTTTGAATTGATTGTCCAAATTTCACAGGAGATGGATGGATTGGGCTAGATTGGTTACATATGCCTTTCAAGAATTGTTGTTGTTCTTATGGACTGAATTGTTTATGGTTTTTCATGGGATTCACTGCCCACTGATTTCTCATTTAACTATGTTACTTGTGGTTTCTACACCATATTCAGTCTCTAGTATTTACATTTAAGCTTTACAAACATAGTAAACACAAAAGACTATCAATATGAGTTGCAGTCTTGTTCCACTAATATTTATGATAATTTTTACATCTTTTCAATTTTGGTGTTAAATCTGATTCTAGGCACAACTATTCATTTTTTTCTAGGTGCAACTATGTAGTTTTTTTGAGCATGGCTTTTGCCCTATCATTGCTAGAGTTTTGGACAGCAACATCCATACTTTTCTTAGCAGATTTTAGGCATTAAACTTCTATTTGTTTTTAAATTTTAGATGTTTTTATTTAGGGGCACAGGATTTAAATGAGATTGTCTTATTTTAAGTGGCTATGGTACCCACAACTACGATTTATAAAATAATATTTTTTCAATTTATTAATTCTGAGTAGTTGGGATACTCTAAAATATTTTTAGAACATATTTTTGTGATTAGAAAACTAAAAATAAGACCTTGGTACATCAAATTTGTGGGTTACTTTGTACCCTTGGCATCCATATATTTTTAGTTAGAATTCTTTTGTAGAATAATAAAATTATTAAGCTAGAAAAATGTTTGATTTCAATATTATTTTCTTTTTGTACTTTCAATAGATTTGTCTTTATGGTTTAACATATCAAAGTTGTAGGTTTTAATTAAATTTTTAGTTAGACAGTTTAGGTTAATTCCTTGAGTGTAGAATCTGCATTCCTTGAGTGTAGAATCTGCATTCCATGGTCTAAATTTAATAGATGGGGTCCTATAATCCTCAGCTCCACTATTATAAAGAAATGAAAGAATATTTTAAGGTCAAAAAATATATATTAAATTTGAATCAAGAATTTTGCTAGCTTAACAAATGACGACTAAGGAAGGTACTGTAATATACAACAAAAAATATGTCAACATTTGATGGGTAGTCTCTTCAAAACTAAAACATAGTTCTTCCCTTGATGTGTATTGCTTGCTAAAGGGGTAGTAAGTTTGGAGATTATAAAAATAAATGCTCCTCAAATCTTAAAGATAAAATTGGAATGGCAATCCAAGGAAGTCAAAAAGAGATGGAATAATCAAGTATATATTTTGGGGTGGTTAATGCTCCATCTTGAAGTTTGGTGCAATCATGGCAAGTGTTCCCAAAGTTAGTATCACAAATTATATATGCAAGTTGTGTAATAGAGGAAACTGTCAATTATTTTTGTGGAGATGTCCTCTGCCAAGATCTTCTAGTTTTATTTCATGTTGAATTTAATTACTATTATAACAACTGCTCTTGGCAAGGACTTCTCCTTGAAGACACCTAAATGTGTACAGAAAGCTACAATTGTTTACAACATATGTTACAGCTGACTGATATTGGATCTCTAAGGAAAGCAAGATGCAAGGCTTTTCACAAGCATCCCTCATTTCTAGTTTAGGGGAATTGAGAATTTACAAATAGAAATTTCCTTTGTTTACTAAATTAAAAAGCAATTTTCTTCATAAGATATTGATTCATTACCTCTTGGAACACAAACTCAAATGTTAGCCTTTTTGGCCTTCTTAGGGGAACATTTCCCTTGTAACCTTTTTGCTACATTTACGTAATTTCCCGTTCCATGATGCAATACAAGATAATTTCTTAGAATAAAAGAGCTCTAAACACAAGATGATCTATAGATATGCTCCAAACCTGTGCTATGATATGAAAAAAACAAACAATGATAGAAGATTTGTTAGAAATTTAGAATAGATTAATCAAGCTATAAATCATGAGATCAAGAAATTTCACATAGAGGAGATTTTCTCATGATATTAAATCATAATGAGTGAGGTCACTAAAATATATTTTTACTTTTTAAGTTCATTAAATTATACTTATTCATTTAAAATTTTAAAACACTCTAGAATAAGTGAAGCATGGATAAAAGGACCAACCATATAGTAAATATTAATGCTCTTGATTTTGAGTGCTTTGAGGAAACAATCTACAATGATTATCTAAGATATTAATATTTTTTCCTTCCTTCTCAAGCAATCAAAGGATTCCATCATATCTAGATGCCAACATATATATTTGATAGGAATGATGTCAACATTGCATCCTTCATCATATTGATTTTTTAATTCTCTCATAATCTTCTATTCCATGCAGCTCTCAATTCATTTTTGGAGAGATGGTATGAACAGAAGCATACCAAGAAACATGGTTATTCTGGGTAAACAAGAAGAAATTTCAAAGAAACCCAATAGAGCTGAATTCTACTAAGAAAACATAGTCAACTATGTTATGAGCAAATTCAGGATTCATTTACCACAAAAAATAAGTGTAATCTCATTGTTGAAGATTGTCCAAATCTGGCAAGGTCATAACAAGTGAGCTTGCCAATAAAACCTCAAATTTTACTACTTCCAACCCAAATCCAGCTCTCTAACATCATTATTTATTCTACAAAAAGTTCAACCCTCAAGAATATGAATTACAAAGAAGGGTCTGCATAAAATATACAACACTAGACTCGGATATTTAACAACAATACTCAGAGCATGATGGACAACATTGAGTTGAAGATGAACTCTTACTGGATGCATGAATTTGAATGATGGACAATTATAGTAAAACCCTAGTACAAATGTTGTAGGAGTAGCAACAACAGTTCAAATGTGCTTTGTTTATTATAAGGAATGAGCTTGGATCTATTACTTAGGATATTCTAGTCTCACTTCCTATATTATTTACTCATCTTCTTCAAGACCATTTTTAAAGGAGTCTATGTTTCTATGTTATGCATATAGAGATCTTTGTGGTGGTAGTCAATATGTCAAAGTGAACATGACTCTTTGTGTCAATAGGAGTGTGCAGTCATATCTTTCAATTCAGATGGTGGTAAAGGAAAAGCATACCACCACTGACATCTCTTTTGAATATGGATGAATTATGAAGGAAAAGATTATTGACCCAGTTCCAATCCCCTCAGGGCTAAACTGAGTGGACCTCCTGCTAGTTTGAAGGCTTTCTGAACCTCCAAAATTAAATTCCTCTAATATGAATAAGTAGATTCAATTTTATCTTATGGAACCTTTCTTATTTGAAAGGAATAAATGGAAGAAATAAAGAAAAAATTATATTATCCAAAATCAACCAAAATAAATCAATGAAAATCAAAATGTAAAATCAGTTATAAGAGAAAAGTAATAGAATAAAATAGGCAAATGAATAAATCCCAAGTCATAAGGCAGTTGATAGCATGGTTACCAAAATTAGCAAAAAAAATTTGAGCAATTGTGATTTATCAATGCTTAGCCTCTGTACCATTTCTTTCAAAACAATCACGAACTTTTATTTTCCAGGGTTTAACCAAGACTTTGACCCCTTTTTTTCAAACTTTTGGCTGGTAAATTTTCAATTTTTTGGAAAATCACGTTTGTTTAGAATTTTTTTGGGTTTTTCCTAATTTTTACAGTGATTTTTCTGATCATTACCCTAACCCTAACCTAATTTTTTCCCAATTAATTAAGAAGAAGCTTTATCTTTCCGTTTGCCAATTTATTCTCATGAACAAAATTTGCTATGATGGTTGATAGTAAAAGTACAAACAACATTGTCAGGGAAAGACCCTTTAGAGAAACATGGGGCTAATGTAGAATAAGTAGTGGACCATGAAAGGACACTAGACTGAAGCATGTGCAGTAAGACTCACAACAAAAGGACCAATGATGTCATCATATATCACAACAAAAGGCAAAAATAAAAGAATGGCCATTGCCAGGGCAAGGGAAGGGCCAGAATGGGAAGCCCCAATAATCTAAGGACAACTCCTAGAGCCTCTCCTAACATCCAAGAATCATTGATTCTTGAACAAAAAAAAGTAGTTTAGTACTCAAAACTAATCTATAAAGGAAATCAACATAATAAGTATGGGATGTAGCCATTTGGGCTAACTGTAGCGAAGTTCAAAATTACACAGTGCACTACCGATGAATTTCAAATATGCCACCACTTGAATTTGGAGGGTTTCATCAATGATAAATTCAATAAAAGAAGAATTTGAAAAATTCACAAAGCCCTAGCAACAAAAGGTTTGAATTCATAACCTTCTCAGCCAGTCAATTGAGGGAAAATTCAGTCTAGATGTTTTCTCTCTTCATGAAATCATGCACTAGAGATGGCATATAGGTAATAGGGTACTATCAAAGGGTGTGTTGGATTTACTTCTTTAATGATCCAGTCCCCTAAAAAACAAATTCGTGCAATGCCATAGGCCTTTCTTTTTCAAACACAAATCCTTCATTTAACAGATTAAAAAACTTCTATTTTAAAATGAAATAAAACTCAACATAAAATGATCTGCCACATACATATTCCCAAATAAAACACTTATTAGAACCATCAAGTGACTTACCTCAAGATTTTGCACAAATTGTGTCGTCTTGTCAATGATGTCGATGAGAAAAATTGGGGAAATTTTGCAGCAAAAATATTATGGAACCATATCAAAGCATGAATTTCTTTGAGACAAGACAAACTAAAGATAATCTCCCTCCAGCTACTGCTTCCACCTATTTATAACAGCCAAAAGTAAATCTAGAAATATCGGATTCTTGTAGTATTTTAAACCAAAATATTGATTGCGAGTTAGAATTTGATTTCATCCCTATCGAAGATTTGATTTTATCGGATTCTATTTCCTAGCAAGTATTCTAGCGAAGTTTATCGGACAGGAGGTTTCCGGCGTGAGACAATCCAGCGTGAGACAACTTCTCAGCTAGAAGCTAGCACTAAATATAGCCTATCGGCTAAATAAAACCCTATAATTGAGTATAATGGTCAACTAACAATCAGGCCCAACATTTGAATTTTATTTTTGAAATAAAAAGATCATTTCCATAAGTGCAAATTACAACTACGGATTTGACCCAAGATAGAAATAAGGATAAATTGAGGATTGAGTTCAAACCTTGAGAATGAGTGTAGGTGGGAAAAAATCTAAGACCAGTTTTATTTTACAGCTTCCACACAAAATACTCAATTTTTATATAACAATTATTATAGTAGGGATAAATGACTTGAAGTGATGTCAAAAAAAAAGAAAGTGAAAGGTATACAAATTACACCATACATTTTCCCCCCCACTTTGAATTGCATGTGAATCATCATTAGAATGCATGATAATTAAAACACACACAACTAACATTGATTTGGTCTCTAGTCCTATTTGAGATCAATATACCATGCATGAACATTAACACTTAGAAATACAAACTAGTGCGGGCATGAATAACAAGTCAATATGTGAGATTAGAAGGTTGAATCCTTATCTTAAGCTAAATCTAAATTTATGTAAGAAAAATAAAGAGATATTATAGAAATAAAATAATATAATTAGAAGGATCATTCCAGATTGATACATCTTTACAACCAAAGAAGAGCATAATATCTCACAATACAAAGTTTCACAAAAGAGAATACACAATGATTCATCTTTACTATCCCTATGATCTAATTGCATCCAATAGAGATAATGGTGGCTTCCATACCTGAAAAAAGTGTAAAATTTACACTACTATACATTTTGAAAAACAAAGGTAATCTTAAGCAATTTCATTTGACCTATTAATATGGGTCATGTCTTAAACATCCTTACAAATGAAGTTCTGGCAGGATATAAGAAAAACTAAAGCAAAATCAAGCACAAAATTTAGTAAGACTGAAAATCATATGCACTGAGGATGACATGATACATTGAGCAATTTAAGAGTTTTCTAATATGAACTTCTTCTGTCACCTTCTGTAATGATATCCTTGAAACCTCCACCATCAGGTATCATACTGCTCTTGATGAGGCGCAATCACATCCAATACGTATGGCAATACTCCTCATAATGAGGCGCAATCACATCCAATAAGTATGGCCCAGATGTCTCTAGCATTTTAAAAATAGCAACCTTTAGATCTGTTTCATTTGTGACTCGTGCTGCAGGAATCTTGCACGACTCTGCCATCTTCAAAAAATCAGGAAAGATCTCAGTTTCCTGTGAGGGATCTCCAAGGTGTGTATGCGCTCTGTTTGCTTTGTAAAATCGATCTTGCCACTGGACAACCATACCCAAGCATTTATTGTTCAATATCATAATTTTCACTGGCAAATTCTCCTCTTTAATGGTAGCCAATTCCCCAAAGCCCATAGCACCAAGACCTGCACCAAGACCTTCTGATGTCAACCACTGTCGAGGACGGTCATATTTAAAACATTTAGCAGCCCACATCTGGTGTTGACCCACTCCAGTGGCAATAATAGCATTCCCCTTCGTGAGTTCATAAACCAACTGAATGGCATGTTGAGGAGAAATTGCATCCTCAGATTTCATGTACTTTATAGGCCGTCCTTCTCTCCACCACCACTTTGTCTTACGTTCTTTTAGTTTTTCCCTCCACAACTGGAAATCTGGCCTGTCTTCCCTATTTTTAATTAGATTGTTTAAGCCCTGCAGCGCAAGTTGTACGTCTATGTCAATGTGAACAATGCTAACATAGCTTGCAAATACATCGCTTGCAAATTCCTTTAACATCCCATCATCAAACCTTACACCAAAAGCAAGTAACAAGTCAGCACTACCCACTGCACTATTTGCATAACCACTCATTTGCGGCATCCCCAAGTTTCTCTCATCTGATGATGGAAAAGATCCCAAACCCATCAAAGTAGTAGTCACTGGAATGCCTGTGTAATCAACAAATTTTCTAAGTTCTTGGCTTGCATTTAGACAACCTCCACCAACATAAAGGATTGGCATCTTAGAATTAAATACCAAGTGCAGGATCTGCTCTAACTGAGGAATCTGCGGAGACAAATATGAGTTAATCGTCCAATTGGGAATTGCCATTTCTTGCTGAACATCTTGCTGGATATCAACTAAAACTGGACCCGGCCTTCCAGATGCTGCAAGGAAGAAGGCCTCTTTTATAAGACGAGGAATCTCCTCAACATACATGATGAGGTAAGTGTGTTTGGTAATGGAACGTGTGACCTCTACAATTGGAGTCTCTTGATTGGCATTGTCACTTATCAATCTGCAAGGCGCCTGACCAGTGATGGCAACTAAAGGAATGCTATCACGTAGAGCATCGACAAGACCACTTACCAAGGTGGTGGCACCTGTTGCAATGCACACACCCACGTTCCCTGTAGATCGAGCATAACCCTCTGCTGCAAATATTTCTCCCTCCTCGTGACAACATAGTATATTTTTAATGACCTTGGATCGAGTGAGCGCCTCGTGAATCTCTCCAGGGCATGCAAACACGTGCTCAATGCCCTCTCGCTCCAGAGTTTCTACAATTATGTCTACTCCTTTCCTTGGTTCGTCTTTCCTTAGTTTGTCATTCCTTGGTTTGTCATCCCCATAGCATGAGAACAGGGCTTTTCCAACCTGGAGGCGACCTCCCCTTTTAGGAGAAAGGCCTCCATCTTGAGCTACAGTCTTTGAATTTAAGGGCACTGTGCCTACAGGCCTTACACTTAAGGGCATTGTGCCTACACTTAAGGGCCTTACACCGACACTCTTATGAGAAAATCCACTCCTTTTTTATGGCACCAAACAAGATGGCATAGCTGTCGAAGCCAGACTCATCCTCGCAGTCGCAACAAATCGATTTAACTCTCAATTTTGAGTAAGTTACCTTATAAGATTCGATGTAACCTGTGAGGTATAAAATAAATCAGACCAGGAAAGAAAAACTTGTTTAACAATCTAACATTATAAAAATGATAATAAGAAAGAGTCAAAGTCCTTGCGGCCACAAAAATAAATCAAGAAATAGAACTGAAAGAAAAAACACGGCCAGAAAACTTTAAGGCAGAGAGAATAGGATTCAACTCCTCCTATGAGCATCATCCTAAATCAAACTGAATGCGGAAATCTTGACAACTCAGTTGAGAAACAATTAAGTGATGGAAGAGTATTTTGTTGAATTTTTGCTGAGAGTCGTTCTACATGTAAACAAAAACAAATCAGGTTGAAATTGACGTGAAACTGGCAATACTGGAAGACGAAGAGAATGAATTTCATTTTACATTGGTATGATAGTTCTTCTGTAAGGAGTCACCATTTTTATCAAGACATATCTAAAGCATGTTAGAAAGTGTGTGTTTGTGCATGCCATTTTTATTTTCAGGTTTGCTCTCAGAGCTGACGCATCATGTGTGGTATCCTGAGTCTGAGAAACCACCTCTACTTGCAAAAGTTGTAGACTCTGCTGGGTTAGTACAGAAAGCGAAGATCAAACAATACCATTCAGTAAATTATTGCATGAGCACTTCATTCTCCATTAATGAATTTGAAATATTCAGTGATAAATATGCAACATGTTACTCTGCAGCTCCCATTTATGCCATTAAATTTGAAAAAAATTATGAAGCATTCAGCGTGGAAATAAAAACAAACCTTAATTTTGGTCGTTCGATTACAAAAAATTGCTTCAAACCCGTCCTTTTTGTACTTGTTGTGATGAATCAAATTTTTATTTCTATGTGTGATGTGATGAATTAAGGTGAGAGATTTTATTTATAAGCAAATTGCAGAAGGTCTCTTTGTTTTTTGTTTTATGATTTTTTATTTTTTATTTTAAATTTTTGTCTTTTAAATCATAATTTTAGATTTTTTCTAAACAGGGGAGATAATAAAATTTAGGGAATATTTGGTGTTTTTAGATTTTTTATTTCTGGATTTTAAATCATTGGTTTTTAGAAACGTAATTAAAGTTTTTCTAAATAGATAAGATAATAAGATTTAATGAATATTTGGTTTTTTTAAATATAATTTTTTCAAATAGATAAAATAAGAAGATTTAATGAATATTTTTATTAATTCAAAAATTTAGAAACTTAAATATTGATTTTCAGAAATTATTTAATATTATAATTTACAAAATATTAATATAAAATTAAATCAATATATTATTAATAATAAAAGGAATTTATTAGGGTTTATAAATAATTTATTATATATCTCATTATAATCTAATTATATATACAACTTGTAATATATAATAGGGGGTTATTAATTATTACTAATATATATATATAACTTAAGTAACACTAATCATATATTTAGGGTTATTAATTATTTTTAATACACATATAAATAACCAAATATATAATTTAATTTATTATTAATATATATAATATAAGTGTTGATTGTATATAGTATAGAGTTCATAATGGTTTATTATATATTTCATTATAATCTAACATTATAATGCGGATATTAATATAAAATGTACATGTGGCTAGATTAAACAATTCATAATAAATACTAAATAATTGGAATGAAATAAACTTAGACAAGTCTAGATTTTTTCCTTAAATAAATTAAGTATTATATGATTATGAAATATTTGATTTAAAACATAAAGCAATACATATGAAAAAAACATTGCAAATAGAATACAATATTCCCATCTAGTTGTCAAATCAATAAGTGAGATTTTGGAGGCTTTTACCACTAAAGGATAGTTGGTTTACCATTTTCTCAAAAACAGTGGTTTGTAGTATTAAAATTTTTCAAAGTAAAAATTTATCTTTTATTTTGAAAAATATATATAATTATTAAAAGCTTATTATTATTTATCAAAAAATCCAAGTTTAAAAAGTTTAAAACAAAAAACAATTTTTATCCTATCTTTTCTTTTTCTTAATTTAAAGGTAAAAGTTGATAAGAATGTAAATGTTTTTTCTTTTTAATTATTATTATATTTTTTGATATTCCAAAAAATTTGATGGTCATTTCAATAGTCTTGCATCCTTCTCTATAATTTTCAACCATTGGTTTTCAAAATCAATTTGTTTACTTCATATAATGGGTGTAAAAATAATTCAACTATTACTAATTACAATTCTAAAATAAAGAACTATAATCTAATAATAAAAACAACCAACCTTTCTATTCTATTTGTTTTTTGTTTGCACACAAAACATTTCATATTCTAAAATTAAACTAAATTTTATTTTTTTAAATTAAGTTAATTGAATTCTAATCATGAAGAATAAATAAAAGCATTACAAAAATTCATATTAAGTTAAATAAAAATAAAATAATAAAAAATATCAATTACTAAAAAGAAGCTAAAGTTGGCTTAACAAGAGGCAGAGAAAAGGGATGGATGAGATGGTGTGTATGGGTGAGGGTCTACTGTAGGCCCACGACTGGTGAAGTTGTGACCTGCATGCTCTCATTTCCCTATGCATGTGGTTGCATTTGCTTGGTATGAGGTTATTGTGCGATTTTCTCTTTCAAGGGGGCTCTCTTTGTGTTCGAGGGGGTGAACAAGTGTGGTGTTTTTTAATTTTTGCTCATCTATTTTTTTATTGTTTTCCTATCACAAGGTTTGGTCAGTATTAAGGTGGTTTTTCCTTTACATTTTTTGGTTATGGATTCAAGGGAAGCAACAAGCTCCAAGCCCGATCATGGATTTTTGTGCATGTTTAAGTGTGAGTTCTCCATCTCTGCCAATGCAAGCTATTGAGAGTAATCTATTGCTAAAAGATTCAGGGGTGGGATGGTTTGCTCCATCTAGAGGCCCTCGCATCTCAAAAATTAATGGATGTTCAAAGAGGAACCAAGAGAGGCCTATCTTGGTGATTCAACCAAATCCAATTGTGGAGGATGTCGAATATTTTTATAATCATGCTTTAATCTACAAATTCAAGGGAATGCATGTCTCACTTCCATTTTTGGATTCGTGGACTAGGCAGGCTTGGAATTCAGAGGGTGAAATGGAGGTAATATTATTGGTCAATAGTTATTTCATGGTCATTTTTAATTGCATTGTGGATTATAATAGAGTCTTTGAAGGAGGACCTTATTTTCATAACTAGATTGGTCTTTTCATGAAGCCTTGACACATGGGTTTTGACCCTTCAAAATAACTCATGAATCATGTTCTTGTATGGGTGCCCCTTCCTTGGTTTCCAACTAAATTTTGGTGGAATGACATTTTGCATTTGGTAGCCTATTACTGTGGAAACCGATGGGTCCTTCTCAACAAACACAGGTTAGAAAGGTAATGACCTTTGCTCGCATGTGTGTTGAAATAGATTTAAGTAACCCTCTTCTAGACTCTTTACAAAATTCGTGTGAGTTCTTTTTCTTAGATGCAACAGCTTGATTATGAGACTCTTCTCTTTGGTTGTTGGTTGTGTCATGAGTATGGCCATTTGTAGAGAATATTTCCTAGGTTTCACTCCTCTGATCCTTAGCCTTCTTAGCCCCCTCAAAATCCTCCTAAGGTTGACAAAGGAAAGACTCCTCTTTCAAAGGAAGTGGCAGATAAAGAGGGTTATATTCTTGTTAAGCCCCATAATAGGAATTGTGGATAGATGTGAACATTCAAGGAAAGGTAGGAGGTGGAAAATTTTAATCATTTTGATGTGTTGGATGACCTTAGTTAGTAGGAGTTCAATGCTAGTATGTTGGCTCTAGATCAAGGTGTCTTGGGGGGAGTTTAGGGGGGTAATCTTACTAATAATTTTCAAAGTATGCAAGAAGGTGTCTTATCTTTGGTTCAAATGGATATGGATCTAAGCCTCATGTATTTTTTTGTTCATGTGGAACCTATTGTAATGAAAAAGAGTGAGGTTGCAACCTCTCTTCCTTTGGAGAAGATGGTGTTTGATTCAGAGAAGGGTAACAAGGATTCTCCTCCTTTGGGGATTCTTTAAAAAAATAAAAAGAAAGGGGCTCCTCAGAAACCATCCAAGGCTGGGAGAAAGAAGGATTTGGATAAAATTAAGATGATGGGGGAAATGTTGATGAAGTTAGGATATGCTAAAACTCTTGATTCCCATTTTTTCAACTCCCAAAAATGATTATTCGAGCTCATGGAATGTAAGCCCGGCTTGAATAGTGGCCCTCGACAAAGAAAAAAATTATGATTTAGTGTGAAGTCATTCTCCTGATATGTTACTCATTCAAGAAACTAAGATTTCAATTGAGAGCACGTGTGTTTTGGTACCTAAAATTTGGGGTCATGGACATTGTGAATGTATTGTTGCTTAGGGCAATGATGGGGTTTAGCATGCTTATGGAATCCAATCAAGATTTGTCCTCTTTGGTGGATGTCCTATAATTTTTCTATTTTTGTGGTTGCTTCAAGCTTAGAGATTGGGTAAATTATTCTTTTGTCCAATATTTATGCTCCTATAGATTTGTTGGGTAAGTTATGCCTCTGGTCCCCTATTTATTTTATTCGAATTAGTACCTCTCTTTACCCTTGGATTACAACTGGTGACTTTAATGCTATTATTGAGCTGGATGAAAAGAAGGGAGGAGTGATGAGGTTGGAACCTTTTGCTTTTCTTCTTTGAGATAATATTTCTTTCTTAAATCTTGTGGATATTAAACCTAGTAATGGATAGTATACATGGAACAATAGGAGATGTGGTACAAATTATATTATTGAGAGACTTGACAGGTTCCTGGTTTCTTGATTTTGAATTAGTGGGCCCTCATCGATTAGCTCTAAGATTCTTGATTACAGAGGTTATGATCACTAGCCAATTAAGCTCTCTACTACTTTGACTTGTGTTGCTTGATCTCCCTTTTACATGTTTTAACTTATGTGGTTGTGGGATCCCTTGAGCTATGGGATTGTATTGTTGATTACTGGCATTGTGGTAGACCTAATTTTGGTACTAAAATGGTTTCTTTTGTTAAGCAATTGCAATATGTGAAATATCAACTCAAAAGGTAGAATAGGTAGTGTTTTGACAACATATTTCATGCTAAGGCGGCTGCTCAGGATAGGTTGTATGCTATTACTCATGAGATTAGAGAGTTTGGCCTACCTAAGGACTCTCTTAAGGAGGAGGTGAAGGATTTGAAAGCTCTATAGGAGTGTGAATTACGAGAGGATATCTATTGGAAATAGAAAGCGTGTGAGTGGTTGTAGGAAGGGGATACAAACACTATTTTTTTCTTCAACTCTATAAAGGCTAAGAGACATGGTAATTCCATTCCCTTTCTTGTGAACTCTAAGGGTGAGCATTTTTCTTCTATGGGGG
This sequence comes from Sequoia sempervirens, assembly GCA_007258455.2. Lineage (NCBI taxonomy): Eukaryota > Viridiplantae > Streptophyta > Pinopsida > Cupressales > Cupressaceae > Sequoia > Sequoia sempervirens. The sequence continues at coordinate 99,528,754 of VDFB02256132.1, forward strand.
ATATCTCTAGAGAAACTTTTCAATATTTTTCTACCTTTTTCAAGGAGGATTCCCCGGTTTTATGGGCTAAAGAGAATCATGTCTCTTCTTGTATTATTTCTTTGGTTTCTTTGGAAATGAATGAGTACCTCTTGCAATGCATTTCCCTGGAGGAATTGGAGACTACTATTTTTCAAATGAAGAAAGTGAAGGCCCCAAGTCCTGATGGGTTCCCTATTGAATTCTTTTAGGAATACTGGGACATCATAAAATTAGATTTATTGGAGGTGGTGTGTGAATCATAGCGGAACAAATTGATGCTAAGGGTTATGAACTCCACTTTCCTTTCCCTCGTTCCCAAGTGTGATGGGGTTGACAGCTTAAGTATGTTTTGGCCCATTGTGCTCTGCAATGTGGTTTATAAGATTCTTTCCAAGTTGATTATTGAAAGACTAAAGTGGTGGATTAACAAGCTGGTCTCTAAGGAACAAGGGGGCTTTGCGATCTAGACATGCAAATCTTAGATGGTGTGTTTATTGCTATTGAGACTATCCATTACATGGAAGCTTCAAAAGAAAAGGCTATCATCATCAAACTTAACATGGAAAAATCCTATGATAGAGTCAAAAGGACCTTTTTACAAAAGATGTTGATGGCTTTTGGTTTTGTTGAGGAGTGGGTTATGTGGGTAATGAGATATGTTACATCCACTTACTTCTTATTTTTCGTTAATGGGGAACCATCCTCCTTATTTGGTGCTTCCAGGGGTCTTTGACAAGGGGATCCCCTTTCCCCTTATCTTTTTATTCTCATGGTTGAATACCCGGAGAGAATTATTAAGAGCCATGTTAATCAAGGTTTAATCCAAGGTTGTAATTCGAGGCAATGGTCTCCCCCCTTAGTCGTACATGTAATTTGTGGATTATACTACTATGATAGGTATGGCTAAGATTAGGGAGGCTACTAATTTTTGTAAGGCATTGGATATTTACCTTACTGCTTTCGATCAACAAATCAATGAGGGTAAATCTTCCATTATTTTCTTTAATACTCATGTGCTTATTCAACAATGTATTGCATGCATTTTAGGTTTCAAATTGCTCAATTGCCTTTGACTTTTCTTGGTATTCCTATCTCTTCTGGTACCGCTCCTAGAGGCACCTAACAAATTATTTTAGACAAGTTTCGAGTGAAAGTGAACCATTGGACTCACAAGTGGTTATCCTTTGTAGGAAGGGTGATGCTTCTCAAGTTTGTGGTGCAAGTTCTTCCTAATTACAAGTGCATGCTTCATGTTTCTTCTTCAAATTTTATCAAGGATTTGAACTCTCTGACTAGGGAATTCTTATGGGATGGAAACTTGGAGTGTTCTAAGTGGAGTATGGTGAAGTGGGATATTGTTTGTCATCCAAAATAGTTGGGTGGTCTTGGTTTGCAGTAGTCTAGTTTTTATAGTATGGCTTTGTTTTCCAAGCTATATTGGAGATGATGTAAATTGAACAAGATCATATATGAGCCAAGATTATTTCTCAAAAATATATGAAGGGTGTTTCTAAGGAGGATGTACCTTGGTATATGCTCCTAGGGAAAGGATCTATGATCTTGGATTTTCTAAAAAAGGTGCTAAGATGATTAAGGATGGTTTCTTTTGGATAGGTAATAGGGGGTTGAAGCTTTTTGTGGTTTAATTCCTAGGATGGGTTTTATCTTATCATGGTCAGGCATCCTCATTTGCAATATCCTTGTCATCGGTTCTTAGAGGTTGGTTGGTCCCAAGTGGTGGACTTCAAAACTTCTTATGTCTGAGGGCAGGTTGAAGTGTCTAGATGGAAGAACCCTTGTGAGTGTCATGTTGAGGGTTTGGAGGAAGACCGTGTGAGCTCAAAAATATTCTTGCTAGTAGAGAGTTTAGTTCTCTCAGGGAGAGGGATATTTTGGCTTGGAGCGTTGATCCTAAGGGGGTTTTGACAGTGGCTAGTGGCTATCAAGAGTTGCTTTCTTAGAAGTATGGAGGGATGGAAGTCGGATGTGAGAGGCTTCATCCTTGAACTTGCAAAGGAGGCACCCCCGGGTGCTTGGTCCTCAAGGAAGTCAAATGTGAGAAGCTCTATAGAGTTTGATGGGGCCTTACAGGTAATCAGTCTTGCAAGGTTGATCAAAAAGTAGCTTCATAGGTGCACCTGCAAAGCAACATGTTAATCCATAGACAAAACATGTTATATATCAAAAAGAAGCCATGCAAGAAAACATGAAGATAGTCATGTAGACAATCAACAATTGAAGAAAAAGATTTCAAATGGGTCCACTCAAGGGATGCTCGGTTTGAAAGTGATAATGTTTTTGAAAAGAAGCAACATTTTTTTCTAATGATTCTAACATTAAGGATTCCTTTTGAAAGATTCATTTCATCAAGGAATTTGAAAGAAAGAATGTTCCCTCGCAAGGGAAAGTATGGATTCTATCTTATGAATCCAAGATGAAAGAAAAATTCATCTAGGAATCCATGTTGAAGAATGCAATTTTTAAAAATATATTAAAAAAATAGAGATTTTCAAGAACGGATTCATTGGCCACCAAATACACCTTTTGAAAATTGAAGTAGTGTAATAGTGTGATAGCCCCCCCTTAGGATGGTGTGTGCTAAGCACAAAGGCACGTGACATCCTAAGGAGAGAAAAGAAAGAATGAGAGTGATGTTGTGGCCTATGGAACATGATGAGATGTAATTGTGGTAATGTTGTCACACATGTGAGGGACAACACATAAGCACCACAACATCACAAATCAAGAAAAGAAGAGAGAAAGATAAAAGAAAGGAGAAACAATGACATGATGAACAAGAGATAGGGGGATCTGATATTTCAGGATCAAAATTGCTCATAAATATAGGTAAATAGATATAATATAATATAAATGAATTGTCATCATCCCCCTACTATATCAAACCATGTGAAGAAGGGCATGTGAAAACAAAATGAATATAAAAGATTTGGTCAACATGGAAGGGAGGCCTAAATGCCCCCAACACTTTGCATCATCCCCAATTGTTGAAAATCAAAGAACAACAAAGAGAAGAATGATGTGAAAAATAGAAGAAGTTTTACAACACATGAAAACTCATGTATCCAAGCACCTACAAGGGTGACAAGGGTATTCCAGGAACATATAAAATAAGCACAGGGGAAAACAACACAACACACACAAACTAATCTATAGATAAAGAAGAGGAACCCCCTAGTCCTCATCAACCAAGAGGTCATCATTCTACCAATCTAGATCATCATAAGGGAAGGATGAATGAGCCTACAAGGGTGAAATATCAAGGGGGTACCCCCTCCTGCAACAAGAGCCATGGAAGAAGGCCCCTCGAGGTCTTCTCCACTCAGTTCCTATGAGGTAAATACTAGCAATCTCATAAAGATAGCCGATAGAGTCGAGACATTGTGTACAAAGTTGAACATGCACTTTACAAGAGTGTCACATGTCAAATCAATGGGTGATGGAGGAGGCACCTGAGATCCACTACTAGCCTCACTAAAAGACTTGGGAGTAGTGATGAACTCTACAGATGTTGAGGCTATCTCTGTCACTAGGATGACGCAAGCCAACACAAAAGAACCCTCTAAAGGAGGAGAACCCTTCTTCTAACCCCATTGCAAGTAGGGTCATCCTCCATATTTCACTTCATCAAAGGATGTGAGATCCCCACGGATGAAGCAAAGGGTGAGGAGGAAGAGGAGAAAACTGTAGCAGACACCACCGAGGTGTTCGGCATGTCCATGGGTTTTGGAAAAGGTGGGATGTCTGAAAGGGACATTAGAAGGGGAGACTCTATCAAAGGAGCAATGAATACATGCACCCTCTTGAGGCGAGGATAGTTCATGCTTGTAGGGGGGCTAAAAGAAAGATTGAGGTGAAGAGAACTGAAGTAGAAAGGGCGAAAGGGGAGGAAATTGTAGAAGATGTCAAAGTTGGAGTTGTTGGCTCCCCTTCCTTCTTCTATAAGGTGGTCTGCTCAACGGCCAGAGCCTTCCTCTAATGCTTGCACTCATGTGCAAGGAAATTTCTATGGCTCCAAGACCTAGAGGCTACAACCTAAGAAGGAGCAAAAGGCTCATGTTCAGCCATGTGAGTATCCATCACAACCATTTTTGGTAGAGGGAGTGACTCTTGGATAGGAATAGGAGGAAGATATGGAGAGGTAGACACAACAATAGAGGAGGGAGCAGGCTCTAGCACCTCAATAACAAGCATCTTCCCATTCACTACCTTAGGGGTAGGAGCAGTAGGAGGCCACAGAGGTTGAGACACAGAATATGCTCCATGGGGGGCCTTCCCCTTACCATACAAAATGGGTTGAGGCACCATGGGTAAGACACGAAGTTCAAACACTTGACGTTGGCCTTCTGCCAAGAGGGCACCATCATACTCCCTAAGAGACACATAGGAAGGGAAGTTGATGGAATTGCAATAGGATGAGAGGGTGTAGTAGGTGGGAAAGCGGAGGAAGAAAAAGAGGAGGCCTGAGTGGACTTCTCCTCCCTTTTTTCAAGTGGCAGAGGAAACCTTATGTTGCACTACCATGGAAGCTTTAACTGATATGGCATAGGGAGGAGGGTAGGTCACCTTTAGCGTTACACCCTCATTCTTGTACTTCACATAAGTTTGATATAACAAGTCTATCCTGGGAGGGAGCAGACCAACAGGGGTAGGCAAGAAGTGATCAAGTGAGTAGCCCCCATGTGCAATCATCAGTTTGTAATCGATGTCATGGACTAAATGCATAGAACCCTCATGAGATAACTTCAAGCACTTATGGATTATTGAGGGAACTGCATTCACAGAAACTAGCTAGGGAATTCCTAGTTTCACCATGAACAATTTGGATCCTAGGAAAAATCAAAGAGTGCATTCACAACCTGGGCCCAACCAAGAATAACAAGGTGATAGAACCAATGGGAGGGATAGAAATCCCATTGTGTGTATGTATAACACTTTTAGACTCATCATATCCATCATTATGTAAAAATTTATCAACATGATCTTCTCTGTGATAGCATTGACCTAGCATGTAGGGTCAATGAGCATGCCAGCTACGGTATTCCCATTGATATGTGTGGGAATGTACGAAGGAGATGGCTCTCTATTAGCATTCATCAAAAAATCATGTGAGATAAGTTTTATAGAAGGAGTTCTTCTCATAGGTTGCACTAGGATGGGTAGATGTAGGAAGGAATCCATTTTTATGTACACTAGACAAAACTTTTGCAAAATCCCCCAAGGGTTTCATAAATGATGACCTACTCAAGGTTTCACTTCACAACACTTAGGGATCTTTCCAGCTACACCACTAGGGGTTTTAGGTTGGGTTGCAAGGCTAAAGTTCCTACAATGCACACACCCACAATGCTCCTAGAATATGAGGGAAGAGTCTTTCAGCAATACCAAAAAAAACCATAATAGTTCACATCGGATGAATCACTAAAATGTAGAGGGGGGCCGACCGCTCAAGACCCCAAGTCATGAGAGGGTCTAGAATGATCAGCTACCCTAATCTACCTCATGTTAAGGATTGTTTAAGGTAATTTTGGTGCTTTAGGAAGGTGAGAAGGAAGGGAAATTAACCTTCCACTGTCCTTCTATCAACCCAAGAGGTCTAGGGAACTAGGTGAGTGAATTCTCAAGTCAAAACTATAACCCTAGCAGCTCTCTACCAGAGGACCCCGTCACAAAGGATGGATGACAATGTGGCACACTGACATCCTAGCCGAGCATTGGAATCTGTACAAACACAAAGTATGAAATATAGTTAAGACTAGTAGGGGACTAGCTAATCTACCTAATAAATGTGATTTTAAGCAACAACATAAAACTAGAAATAACAAAACTATTGAAAGTGACAAGAAGAATGCTTTAACTTAAGAAATTAAAATTGATAAGAATAAAGGTGGTAGAAATGTAACTCACAAGTAGTCTTGTCTCCCACGAGCTCCACATGAACGCGACCACCTACACATAGAAAAACGGGGAAAAATGTTGGGTTTGTTTCAGGGCTTGCCATAGTCAAACACCCATTTCGATGTTCCTACCTCCATGGACAACCAAAATAGCCATGATATAGAAAATGTGATAAAGAACATTTTGAAATGGAAGAAATGCCAAGTAATGGTAACAACACTATGTTACAAAATCAAATGAAAATGTTAAAAGAAATGGATATCACCTCCCCAACAAGATGCCCTTGAGCTCGTGAAGGGAGATGTGAGCTCACAAGCCTGTAGATGGTATCGTTTCCACAACAACGTAAGAAGAAAATCTAGCAATGTAACGTCTTGGAGCTTCAGCAATGGAGAATGTTGTGAAAATTAAGTGCCTAATGCTCAAGAAATGTGTAGAATTGTGTAGTGAGAGTGAAGGAGATTGAATGAATGAAGAATGAGATCTTTTTAGCATGAATAGAAGCCCAAAAGAGTCGTTCAAGGTCAGTCAAAGGCATAGGGGCATTACACTTTGTCACCAATGGAGAAGCGTAACACCTCTATAGATTCTAGAGGTAGGAATCCTATCAGGATGATAACATGTTGTGCAGACGTCCGCACACCATGCTAGCGTCCCTGACAAAATTTCCCCCACCGACACTATAGACAGCTGCCAAGTGGGTGGTAAGCGAACAAATGAGTTGGAAAAGTATCGTCGGTTTTAATTTTTCTAAGGTGAGAGATGTAAACAGGGAATTTGTGAGGGGTGCAAATTCACTCTATTACAACAACAAATTCTTTTTTATATATCTAGTTGTTTTTTGAAACAAGGACAATAGATGGGTGTATTTTTTTTTGTGTTCTTCTATTTTTCTATGTGTGTCAAACATAAACCTTTATTTTTGGTAAAAAACCTATGTTCACTAAAAAATAGAAAATAAATATGATAATTAAACAAAAATATTGTAGTTATTTTGTTTTAGAAAGTTTACAATGAGGGATATGATTGTACAAATTATTTTATAATGATGACTCTATTTGATTGTAAAATATTTTCTTGAATCAATATTTTTATTGAAAATAAGGTGATTGAAAGTTGAAGGAACACATAAAGGTATCTAGTGAAGGACCTTATTCTAAGGCCCTTTTTCATATGTATTTTGATTTTGAAACATTACAATTAGTAATAAGAAAATTCATTCAAACCCCCTTGATGTTTATTCAAACTCCATTAACATGTGACAAGTCCTTTATCTTTAAATACCTTTGAATAAAGGGATTTCATTAAAAGGGAAACCTTCACTTGAAGGTGTTCAATATTTTTTTCTTTTTTTGTGAAATGTCCCACAAGGACACGCCTTTAAGCTTCTACCCTAAGACTTCATTCCTTTGTTATGAATTCATGCCTTTTGTTCTAACTTTATGCCCTTTTTCCTTGATTTCATGTAATAGTTCCTTGTGTGTTATCATGGATGTTCCTATCCATTGAGTGCTACATTACCATTATTTTCCAAGGTTCTTCCTTAATACTATCTCTATCCCATGTTCTCACCATGCTTATCTTCTAAGATATTTATATGATTGTATACATGTATATTTTTTTCTTCATTGATATATCACACAATTACATTATTTATTGCCCCCAATACCACTTACCACTTGTTTATGGAAAATATATAACAAATTAGGTTGGGTATTAATAATAGGTATTACAACTTCACAAATACCATCATGAATATATTTGGTAGTTTTTATTTGTTTGAGTCTAGACATCATAAAAATGTGTTTTCATAACCCTTATGATAAAGGGTGTCACCAAGGAGGGTGAAATAAAAACTGTGTAAGATAATTATGTTTTGGTTGGATGCAATGTTAGGTGGAATGGTTTGATTATTGAGATAGACATGGATGCCATGACACCAAGGGTTTTGGGGACCAACAATATCACATACCATTTTAGAATTTGGAACATCATATGCAAGAATGAATAACTAGTTGACCAAAAAGTAGTAGTCATCAATGTCTACTAGCATGTCAAGAAGAAATCCTATTGTACCCATGATGTCTACAACCTTAATATTGACTCATGAGAATTTCTCAAAATATAAATGAAAATTTTAAATCTATTGACCATCATTTTTTATGGAATGATTTATTCATATTTGGTGTGATATTCATCGTTAACCTATTTGATGACTAATTAGAAGTTTCCAAAAACCAGTAGATGTTAAATATTCTATTGAATTGCTATTTTGAGTCATAAAATCAATGCCTTATACTCTATAATGTTATTGATGCAAGGGAAGCTAGTCTTGAAATATTCAAGGATGAGGTCTCCTTGTGGTTTGAGGAATAATATTCTTTCCCCCAAGAAATGAGTAGTTAAGGAAAAATGAAAGTAGATATTCCATTCCTATGATTCTATTAGAGAGGAAAAATTCACTAAGAAAGTCCAAGGTTAGTGTTTAATTGTCTCCCAAGGGCGCCTTTTCGAATTGGTCTGCTATCACTTGTCCCTTAATGTTTTTTGGTCTTCATAATGAATGTCAAATTCACTATGCATCATAACCCATTTAGTTTTTCATCTTGTTAATGCATTTTTGGAGAGGAGGTACTTAAGTGAATCAATTTTGGTTATGAGCTTTGCCTAAAGGGTGAGCATATAGTGTCTCAACTTCTAGGATACAAATACCTTTGTTAGGAATTATTTTTACAAGGATGTGTAATTTGCTTTATATCCAACCAAAGTTATGATCAAATCATAAATGGCTCTCTTCTAGCCTTGACCATCATTTTGTGCAAGTAGGGAGCCCAAAGCATGTAGAATCATTGAAATATATAGCAACAAAGGATGATTCAATATAAGTACCATGAAGATTGGTGGATTGGCCAAGTATTTATTGAATTGATCAAAGGCCCATTAGCATGACTAATCCCATTGAAAATATGGATTTTTCTTTAAAATATGAGAATATGGTAGGAATTTATCAACAATTTTAGAAACTTAAACTACCTTATGGCCTAAAGCTTCCATTGTAAATTGTGAACTTGTTGAAGATTTTAGGGTGGATAATTTTGTGTTATACATTTGAATTTAAAAGGTAAACCTCTATACCCCATCTAGAAAAATTTATAATAATTCTCTAGCTACTACCCTAAATACACACTTTTTTTACTTTATACGAAATTTCTATTCTTTGAGTCTTTGTGGTATCCACCTTAGGAATTCAATATGTTTAACTCTTACTTTGGTCTTACCTAAGATTTCATTTTCACATTCCTTGACATCTTTGTAAAGCATGACATGAAAGATGATAGGCATTTCTCTTTGATAGGTTGCTCTTGAATTTTTCAACACACAATACATGACTTGATAATAGAATTCTCCCACTATGTTATAAAGGTTTTCTTATATTAGTCTTTAGATGTTATATACATTTTATTATAACTAGAGAATATATCCATGAGGGATAAAATTTCATGTCCTATGGTAGAGTCAACTATGATGTCAATATTGGGTAAGGGAAAATCATCCTTAGGGAATGCCTTATTGGTATTGTGAAAGTTTGTACAAATTCATATCCTTATAATATTCTAATTAACAAGTACAATATTAGCGATCAGTGCTCAAAATATTCTATAGGCCAAATAAATCCCAACTTTAATATTTTTTTAGTTGTTATTTGACCAAGAGGATGACTTTAGGGTGCATCTTTTTATAGATTATAATTTCTCAATTTAGTATTAGGTTGAATAACACGATGATGAATGACTAAAGAAGGGTCTAGTCTTAGCATGTCAACACAAGACCAAAACATATATTGAAGAAATATTTGAGTAAAGTGGTATGAAATTCCTTCTCTTTAGGATATACAGTAGTTATAGTTGTGATTTATAGTTTTATCTTTTATCCCCAAGCTTATAACTATGGAATCCTCAACCAGTAAAGCTAATCCATCTTGTAATTATGTGTGTGCTAATGGAAGGTTGAGTTCTTCATCTACATGTATTCCTTCTTGTTCTCCACCAATGAATGTGAATGAGTTCTTTTTGTGGATGTTTTAAATTTCTTTGATTTTTCTAATATAGAGAATTCTTCTTTCTCCCAAAAATATGACAATGTATTAAGGTCATTTTGAAATCCTTCTTTTTATCCCCCTATAGAATGTGGTCTTGGAGTCCAGATGATTTAGAGAATGAATCTTCATTTTGGAAGGTTTCTAATGGAATGTTCTCTTGTTGTTCCCAAATAGTGAGACCAAGTCAATGGAGAACAAGATTAAATGTTAGAAAACGGTGTGTTGAAAGTGATTAGAAGTGGCCAAGTATTTATAGGGTTCATGAATGGATATTTTGTTAATGTTTTCAACATTAAAGGAACATTCCCAATTGTTTCTAAGGATTAATTAGTATTGTTGGATTTCTCATTCCATGGCATGTATACTAGCCCCAAAGTTCCTATATTTTCCTATATTTTCATGGACCTGAATAGGTTCAAGGGTCCCTTTCTCATGAATTATAAGGCCCTTACCTTGATATTTTATATGTTTACATATTTTGAGATCTATAAGATATTTATTATTTTAGAAAAAATAATGCAAATCCATCTTTAGGGTGAAGCCAAGAACCATCAAAATTCTCAATTTTTCACCAACCAAGAAACCCATGTTGTAAAAATGTTGTAGAACCATATTGTAGCATTATGCACTCTTTAATTTTTTTCCTTTCATGCCAATCATAAACCATAGGGGTATAGGGAGCATGCCTATATGATGGTTTTTGGTAGCTCATACTCCCTATGACCTTTTTTGATAATATTGGTTGTGGTTTTGGGAGATGGAAGGGTGGATGATGATGGAATATCTTTAGAATCAATGTAAGATGATGATTATTTATCTTTGAGGGTGGTGGAAATTTAAGTGATATGGAAATGGTTAGTTTTTTGGTATTTCCCTTTCAAAATCTTATAATATTAAAAATGGTGGGGAGTGGGGGGATTACAATTTCAATACCTTAATGGAAGAATTTTTGGTATTAGTAAAAATTAGAGGGGATGAATTACATTGTGTGGATCTAAGGAATCCCAAGAGAATATTATAAGGGAGGTAAAGATCAATAACATAGCATAAGGTTGGTTGCACTACTAGCCTATCCTCTATCAACAACATTATGATCCCTTTCATTTTTCATCCTAAATTATCATAGGACTTGATTGTGATTATATTTGGACCTATATCCTTTTCTATATATTCAAGGGTTTTTTCAATTTCAAGGTGTAAATATTCAACATAGAGCCATTATCTATAATAATTCTCTTAGTTTTATATTTACAAATGATAACCTCTATATGGAAGGGGTGATTGTGAGATGGATCTAATGGTGAAATGGTGGTGCAATGAAAGATACCCAATGAGTATCTAGAATTAGGAAGGGTCAATATCATTGGGGACATTTTGACTCTTGTAAGACCTTGTTTAATACTTCTCTATAAATTTTAGATGTCTTGAGGAGATACATGATTGATATTTATGTAGGAATATTCTCTATTTGTTTAATGAGGTTGTATTCGTGACTATGATTAGGCAAGTGAGTCCCTTGGATGGTGACCCTGCCACATATTATTTTTTGACACAATTGTTGGTTTTAATCTTAATGGTTTTTAGTTTTTAATCAAGTTTCTTGACATTACTAGTAATAGGGTTATAATTATGTATGTTATTTTTGTAATGGATATTATGAGTACAAGTATCTTGACATTGATTTTTCCTAGATGAAATCATGCTTAAATAGGAAGGGGTCCTAATAGATTTCTATTTGGGTGTTTGGTGAATGTGACCTTTACCCTTCATTAGTGTCTCCTTTGTCAATAAACTATTGAATGTAGTTATTAATATTCATACATGTGTTGGTGGTGTGGCCTTTGATTTTAGGATAATCACAATATCTATATTCCTTAGAACAAATCAACTTGGGTTTTCTTTCATTCAAAAGCTTGGTAAGAGGGAAGGTGATCATTTTATCCTTAAGAAATATGTAAAACATTACATTTAAGGTCTCTACCAAGTGTTGGCAGATGGTCAATGCTCCCCTCGAGATCCACAACATGGATTAATCACCTCCCATGGATCCATTAACTCTAGTAGTTGTATCAAGAATTAACAGGTCAACCTTTTGGTGCAACAAAAATTGTGGGGAAAACAATTGGTATTAGAGCCAAATGTTATGGGTTTGAATCCCCTCGGGTAACACTAAGGGGGAGATTATTGGTAGATGGTCATTAACAGGTTGACCTTTTGGCGCAACGACAATCATGGGGCCAACACCAAGGGTGTACATCATTGTTTCTTAATTTATTGTTTTGGTTACCCTACTAGGATGACAACACTCAGATGGTTTTGTACAACCTATTTTTTTTAGTTTATAACTCTGTGACCAACCATAATTTTGTTCTTGTTGAAAATTTGTGTTTTTCATGGGAAATTTGGTTTTTGGTGAACATTTTTATTGGTCCCCTCATGATTAGGGCTCTTTTTATTTTACTCCCTTATTCATGATTTCATCAAAGATGGAAACACAATGAACTTGAAATTGAAAATTTAATTTAGGATATATGTATTGACAAATATATGGACCAATTGTTTCTTAGGTATGGGCCATGGGAACCTGATTGCTAAGATCCTCAAACATTGCAAGAAGGAAGATAAATTTTCCCCATTAATTTTCTTATCATTACACAATTTCATCATGGTGATTTCATGCTCTACATTGTAAGAGAAGTTTTTCACAAATTTCTCTACAAAGTTGAAAATGATATGATGGAACCTTTAGGTAAGTCATGGAAACACTTGAGTGCTTGTCCACCTGGACTTCTTGGGAAAATTTGGCTTAATAATTTCACTATAGACAACTTCTTGGAACACCATATAAAAATATTTAACATGATCACAAGGGTTGAGCTCTTTTTATTATACTTATTCAAATTTATATGTTTCAAAATAGGAAGGGAAGGGTGTTCTAGAAAAAAAAAATCAATCAAGAGGGTAAGGAAATGGTTCCTAAAAATTGTACCCTTTATATTGGTTGAAGGTGTCAATTAGTAGAAATTTTATGGCATCTTTCATAACCCTTAATTCTTGATCAAATGAGGTGATAGGGGTTTAGAAATATGTGGCATTATGATTGGTTTGATATTTGGTATTATTGATGGAGTGGCCCTTGCTATAGATGGTTCATTGGCTAGCATCTATCTTGTTTACAACACAAATGGTCTCCCTATTTCCAACAATGTCACCATGGTTTATGTTGTTTTTGGTATCATTAAATATGGGCATGTTCATTAGCTTTATTGTAACCTTGATGGGGAAGGCCTTGGCTTATAATATTTTTGAATTCAAAATTCTCAAGGAAGCCTAGCTCTTGACTGTACAAGGTGTCCAAGAATGTTGTCCTTATTTTGGAGTAGGAATAAATCTATCATGGTGCATCCTTGATCTAAGTGGAAGAAGTAATATTGATCATGGGAATATTCACTATTTTTTTTAATAATTTTTCCATCACTATCATGAGTTACATTTTTATTATTGGCAGTTTGAGATGTGTTTTTTATGAGAAGTCTTGGATTAAAAAAGTAATTTATCTTTTAAAATTTGTGTTGGTGTCTTTTTTTATTGGTTTATAGTTACAATAGTTGAAATACAATGGTTTAACATGGTTTTACTCTAGAAAAGGTTTAAATTCAAAAGACTATATTTTTCATTTTTTTGGTTTTTAGATTTTTTGTATTTTAAAGGATTTAAACACTAGTTTCACAAACAAAATATAACAACCTATTTTATTCAAGTATTATTTTTTCGTGGGAGCCCAAAATGCTCCCTAAACTTGTTCATAAATAATGTTACACCAATATATCATATCACTAACTATGGATTTACCCATACCCCACGATTACGTTTCCAAATGTATGTAGTGAGTAACTTCCTAGAACTATTTGTTTATTGGTGTGTTAGATGTTATAAATGGTCAAAAGGTTCTCTATTCTAGGTTTATACAAGGCTCACTAGGTGATTCCTTGATAGACATGAAGATATGTGACACTTGAGTCTATGAAACAAGGGTGTTGTCTAATTTTGTGTCATAAAAAGTAACCCCCTCCTTCACTTGGAAAATATAATGTAGATGCTAGCTTAGCCCAAATGAAAATTTATCCTTAAAATTTATATAGCCCTCTGGAACATAAAGTTTAGAGCTAGTTATTGGTGATGAAATCCAAGTCACTGTAATCCTCTGGAAAAAATGGGGGACATTTATTTTGATTTCCAAGGTCACCCAAGGGTGTGAGGAGAGAATACACAAGGTCCTTTGGGAGACACAAATGGAAGGGCTTATTTTTATCCTCAAGATTTCCTTGTAGCACAAGAGGAAATAATACAAAAAATATCCATGAACACACAAGAAAAGAAAAATAAGAAGGTTTCTTTTGATCCTCAAGATCAACTTGTAGCATGAGAGGAGAGCATACACAACCACTCTTGTTGAAAATCACAACAAACAAAAATGATGTCCTTATTAATCAAAATGTGAATTAATTTATTTCAAGTTTTTATTATCAAAAATCAAACCTACAACACCACACACTAATGTTTTAAAAAAATTATATTGGAATTATAATTTCTATGTAATCAACATTAATACAACAAATAAGAGATAATATATGGCTAGTAAAATAAGGGTTAGTAAGCTTAACCCAAGAAAAAAAAATAGAATAGAAACACCAAAATCAAGAATGAGTACACCAAAAATTAAAAAATATCTCAAGGATCAAACAAATAAGCCAAAACAAGAAAAATAGTTGTTAATTATAGAAATTGAAACAAATACATTGAGAATTAAATATATGCATAAAATATTTCACGAATACATCAATTTTCTTGCAAACCAACAAACTATGAAAAACTCCTTACAAAATATCAAACAACAACCAAACTACATACCCTAGTTTGTACAAACAACCTACAACAATGCTAGTTAGGCCTAAATTCTTGCAAACCAACTAATTAGTAAGAGGTGGGTCTCAATGAACCTTGTTATTTTCCCCTTCAATTTTAAACCCACTTGCTTACCTTGATCAAGTACAAAATCCAATGGACTAGTTGTTAAATATCCCAATCATAAATTAAATGGTGATTTATATATAAAGGAGTGATAATTATTGTTGTATGAGTGTTAAATACAAGGAAAAGACTAATCCTAAGTATTTGGCATCCTACTATTGTATCCATGTATGAGTTATACTAGCATCCAATTCATCACATTGGTTTATCCATTTGACTATGGATGAAAGGTTATGCTATTTTGAAGCTTAGTGTCCAGCTTCTCCTACAAAGTAGACCAAAATTTTCTCACAAATTGAGGATCCCTATTTGATACAATTTATCTTCATAGCCCATAGTGCACCCAAACCTTATTGAAAATTAAATATGTTATTTTTTTCTCAATAATTATCTTCTTGAATGAGGATAAGATTCATAGCTTGTTAAATCTATCCACTAAAACAAATGACTAATCATTCCCATGCATGTTAGCTACTAATCCACCCACATAATCCATGGACACACTTTCCCATGGTCTAGTAGGTATTGGAAGAGGCATATACATTCATCCTTTCTACATCTTGGATTTGAAAGTGCAACATAACTTACATCCTCTAAGGAATCTAGTTACTTATAATTTCATTCAAGGACAATATACACAATTTTACAAATGTGTTACCATTTTTCCAACACTAAAATGGCCAACTATTTTGGAGGTGTGTAACTACCTCACAAGTATAAGACATTGTTCCTTTGGAACACATATTTTTCCAACCATATAAAGAAATCCTTACTAGATGTAGAAGTTTTCTCCTTCCTTAGCAACATCTTATTCTTGGATATATTTGTACTTCTCCCCAAATCCAATTATTTCTCATATTCTTCTTCATAGGCCTCTCTAGAAAATGGATTTGGCTATGTGATCATAACTAGAGTTAATATGGGATCTAAAATTGGTGTTTTAGACAACATATCTATCACTATATTTTTACTTTCATTAATCTTGTACTTTCGTAGAAAACCCATCCCTTTGTAATGCCATGTTTGTTACAATTTATTCTAAGCTTCCAAATATTGTAAAGGTTTGTAGTTTTTGGCATAATTATTTTTATGCTAAGTAAATATTTCTTGATTTCTTTCTTTCTAGGATTGTAGCACATATCTCCCTATCATATAATGGAAAACCCCTTATTGCTGGAGTGGATATACTTAAATGGTATTATACTAATTAACTACCTTGCAACAAGATGAATCCCATGACATACTCACTAGCATCTATCTCAAACTTGAAGGGAAACAATAGATTAGATAATACTAACTCTAGAGTGTTGCCAGTATTATCCTTCAATATTTCAAAATCCTTATCTTGTACATCACACTAGTACAAAAACAACAATAAACTACTAAAAACTGCTTATAAATGATTGAACTTGGTCACGTGACTATTCGTAGTTTATTGTTAGTCATATATAACACAGCCAGATTGATGACTAAACCATTTTTAATCATTTATTGGTTGTTTTGATTGATCGATTTGGTAGTATATTTAGTCTTTGATTTAGTCATTGATTGTTGTAATCTAGTCACTTATTTAGTCATTGATTGTTGTAATCTGGTCACTTATTTAGTCATTTTTTATTCACTGATATATTTAACGGGTCACTTATTTAGTTGTTGATTTAGTCATTGATTGTTGTAATCTGGTCACTTATTTAGTGATTTTTTTATTCACTAATATATTTAGTCATTGATTGTTGTTAACTAGTCACTTATTTAGTCATTTTTATTCACCATTCATTGATTTCTATCAATTGGTAGTATATTTAGTCAATTTAATTATTAATTGATGTCAATTAGTAGTATATTTAGTCATTTTAATTGACCGATATTTGAGGATTTAAGCATAAAACACAAAAACACACATCAATAATCAATTGCACACAATAAGACAACTATTGAGAAGGAAAAATTGATGAAATTTATTAATAAAAGAAAGGTGTTCTACTTACAACTTAGAAATAGAGTATTACAATTGTTATTTTCAATCATAAGACTAAAAATACGAGTTACAATATTGCACAAAAATGAGTGCAAGAAAGAAACTTCTCCAAAAAACTTCTTCAATGATGGAAACACATGCTTGAATCCCTTCAATGTGAGTACATGCCCCTTTCATCTCTTAAAACTTCTACAACATGGGAAATATTCTTGAAGCAAGTTGTAACGTGTAGAATCCAAGAAGGAGAGCGTTGATCCCGTCCCATTTATGAAACTCTCTCCTTCAATGCAATAAAAAATAACCTAGCTAGAATATTTCCTCCTTTATATGCAACATTCCATTTGATATGAGCAACAAGGTCTGCCTTTTTCATCATGAATGAAGTTGTGCCTCAATACAACCAACAAAATTACTATTAGTCTCAATTTAGAAGGAATAAAAGTGCATTGTATATTGCAAGTTTACAAAAGTAAGTCCAAACATAGCAGAAAGATAAATCAATTAAAAAATTGTAGGAGACAGATCACATCCACAAACATGGGAAAGCTATGCAAAATTGGAGAAATTGGCTTGGAAAATGAAGGCAGCAGAATATTTCTAGATTCAAGACTTTTCTTAATACTGTGGAATAGAAGAAAAAAAATCATTTATCTGCCACCATAGTGAAAAGTTAGCAATTGCATTTGGTTTGTTAAACATGGCCCCTAGTACAACTATTATAGTTGTTAAGAACCTTCGAGTATGTTTTGATTTTCACACTGCATCTAAATTCATCTCCAAGATTGTTGTAAGAGAAATTGTTCTGAGAGAGTGAACCATTTCCATCATTTTAAATAGGGAAAATATTCTTGTGGAGAATATTGGTGATGCTAAATGAAACAATCTGAAAAATAGGCTTGAACTATAATAATGTGCAGTATATCAAATATTTGAAGGGACATCCAATAAAGCATAACAACAAGGATTTTTTTGTCATATGTTGTAGTTACAAGTGCCCTGCTAGACATACATGAAAATCTAAGGGATTTTTTTTATGGCTAGACTAATAAAATCCTATTGCAGGGGATAATCCAAGTACATATGGCCCAATTCTAATGACAATTGTTATTAAAGCTAAAAAATAGCTTTGTATGTTATTGATATTGAATCATGGAATAGACTATCTGATACCTTATGAATGAAGATCTTGTATCAACAAGGAGATATAGATCTTGTTGCCACTAATCTACCCAAAGAAAGCCATATGCTAATATTTGACTTTTGAAATATACTTAGATATATTTGATTTCTTGTTTCATGTGCCTCCAAATAGGTGCACGAGATCCTTGAAGGGGTTTAATACATATTTATTCAGCAGGAAAAATAGACTAATTCTATATGATTTTGTCTTTATAATTCATCCCAATGCTGATAATGATCAATCTCAACTTTGTAAAGTATACAATATCGTTAACTAATAAGTTCTTAAAAAAATGCTAGGATGCACCCTTCCAAGGGACATACCTCTCCAAATTTTCAAAAGAATTGCAATTCTTTTGAAAATTTGGAGAGGTATGTCCCTTGGAAGGGTGCATCCTAGCATTTTTTTAAGAACTTATTAGTTAACGATGTTGTGTATTTTACAAAGCTAAGATTGATCATTTTTAGCATTAGGATGAATTGTAAAGAAAAATCATATAGAATTAGTCTCTTTTGCTTGCTGAATAAATCTGTGTTAATCCCATTCAAGGATCTGGTGCACCTATTTGGAGGCACATGAAACAAGAAATCAAATATGTAAGAAAATAAAACCAGTGGGTGTAAATCCCAACTCCTCCACCTTTGAAAGCATTCTTCCTTCCTATGTGTGAATTGGAGCTTTGGACGAGGAAGTTCTTTCAAAGCCAATAGAATAATCATTACAAGTCATCAAAGCCAACAAAAAGGAGACCAATATAGAAATGATTAAAACAAAATAATACAATCAAAATATTAAAATAAATAAGTAAAATCTTACTACACAATAGTCATCTCTATAGATTCCATTGCATCATTAACCATTTAACTATCAATAACTCACTGGGTGATCCCACAATATTGGTTTACAATTCCATTGAGGAAGGAAAATTGTAAAACTACTCCCATGAAAAAAAATGGTTTTTAGGGGTTTGCACAAACTAGGTGGTTTGCTCAAACCCAAAAGGGGCTCACTTGAAACCCCTTCAAGCGAACCCTCTTAAATGATGGGACCCACTTTTTGCATGTTGTCCAAAATGAAAACAAAGGGAAATTTTGAAAAAAGGGGGTTCGCTCGAAACCCCCTTTGCGCGAACCCCCCTTCACTCAAAGAGTCAAGGGGGGTTCACTTGAAGGGGGATACGAGTGAACCCCCCCTTTTCCCCCTTCCTTGACTTGCCCCAAGTTTCTACAAAAAAATGTGATGTAAGAGCATCACGCTCCAACCCATTTGGCCTGCATTGCTCCCTCGTCAGAAAGACTTTGACTTTTTAGCAGGACTACATTTGATGTTCCTACGATGGGCTGATATCTCTTTAGGAGTTGGTAGTATGTATTTCCATCAGTAAGAGTGAGCTTCATCGACGAAGTACTAACTTAGGTCTCCTCGATGGACCGATGGTCATCTTTCGGTGGGACACTTGCATATCAGCAAGAGTCTAATGTGAGTCCCTCTGACAACTCGACATTCATAAGGAAGTTGAAAAAATGACATCGAGTAGACTTGGGTGTATTGGTAGGATGGGAAAGCGAGTTCCAGTGATGGAACAACAAAGCATGCATCAGAGTGACTACAAGATATCAGTGGGAAAGGATAACGAGTCTCAACAATGGGGTGATAATAGCAGATGACTGAATGTTGAGATGGTGAACACATTGTTGACACATGACATGTTGGTAATCATCAATTCACATTGTTGTTGCTAATTGACTAGGGAAGAATGGATTTACAGGCATGCAATGAATGACTAGTAGATGAATTACTGGGGAAAAAATGGAAATGCAATCATGAAGACTATGTAACTACCTGGAGAATATGCATGGTTACTACAACATGGGAGTGGGAAAGATCAAGGCCGACCTGGGAAACTTGAGGGAAATATAAACAACGAAGGAATGCAAGATGAGGTGCGGTGGAAATGTGAGAATAGCTGATAGTTCAAAATAGAGGGAAACTCGGATATGCCTATCAACAGATGCATGTAAGAAGCCCACAAGATGGAATATAATATGTAATTTCATTCTAGTAATAAATGAACATATTTGTTCTCTTCTCGCATCTGGTTGTTCTTTCCATGTGTATGTAGTGATATTTTGTAGGTAAGGGTAGGACCCTTCATCAAGTGGTATTAGAGTAGGTTATCCTGAGCATGGAGAGTATCCACTAGGACCATGGGTGAAGAGTTTGTGAAGAGTGAAGAAGCCTTGAGAGGCTATTGGTTCCTTGGGAATCATGTTGACTATCCTCCAATAGAGATAAGGTTGGGTAGAAGGTGCGGAAATCTCTTCCACTGAGAGGAAGTGGGTAGAAGAGATTGCAAGGGTGCATCTTCTAGAACCCTATTGGATAGAGGATAGTGATGAGATTTTGTTGCAGGGGGAACTTGCAGAGGTAGGGAGTGTTGATTATAATTTGTTGTTGGTTGCCGATAGAGATTGTGTCATACTTGTTTGGCCAAAATTTCCTGGAGTTATGGAGAGAGTTTGTGGATGAAGAAGGAATATTTGAAGCCATAGGAAGTGAAGCAAGAACCCGTATGGAGCAATGTGTTCCAAACTATATGCAAGTCTAGCAAAAAATGTTGCAAAGTAATGGTGGACATCGATAGGAGACATAATTTGGTTGCATTGGAGATGGTTGAGAAATTTAACTTAAAGATAATGAAGCACCCTAAGCCACGCTACATCTCTTGGTTGCATGGGGGTCATCAAATTCGGGTAAGTGAACAAAGCATTGTGAATTTTCACATTGGAAAATATAAAGATGAAATTGTATGTGATGTAGTACCCATGGATATTTGTCACGTTTTGTTTGGTTAGCATTGGCTTTGGGATATAGAAGTTATACATAATGGTAGCGATGAAACCTATAGCATAATCAATAATGAGAAGGAGTATGTTTTGAATCCATTGTGGGATAAACCAAAGGAAGTGGTAAAATAAATTGCAGTAGCTATGAAGAGTAAAGAAAAAGAAGAGGAGGTCCTTGTGCAAAAGGATCAAGAGGTAAGAGAAGATATTTCAACTGAGGTTGTTAAGGTTGAAGAAGATCTATTGTCGAAGATGATGGTGACAGAGGGTGAGTGGAAGGAAAATCTTGCAGCTACCGAGAATGAAGATATAGTTGAGATTGTAGATGTTGCAGCAGATGATGAAATTGCAATAGTGGAAGAAGAGGTAAGAGAAATGAAAGTGAAAGAAAATGAAGAAGTGATTGCAATAGTAAAGGATATAACTACAACTCGTGAGAATGAGGAAGACATCGCAGTGAAGTTTGATGTTGTAGCTGTGAATGTGAATGAGGTAAATCAATTATGCGATGATATTTTTTTTTCAGATGTGGTAGTAGAAAATGAGATGAATAGAGGACAAGAGAATGTTGCATAGTTGTGTAGAGATGGTTAAGGAGATTGTAGGATATTGGTGGAGGTGGATGGTTAAAGGTGGGTTTGAACCCACTGAGGAGTAGAGGAGAATTTAGTAGAGGAGATCGGGTTTTGGTGGACATGCGTCCACAAGGGGGAAAAGCAAAAGGATCTAGTGTTGGTGGAGAATGGCGAATGTTCCAGCAAAATTCTAGAAGAGGAGGAAAAAGGTGGAGTTGGAAGAAGGAATTATGGAATCCATGTGCAGGAGCACATGATTTTAATCACTTGGGGAGTTTGATGTAGGAGCATCGAGCTCCAATCCCTTTGGTCAGATTTTCTCCCTTGTCAGCAAGACTTTGAATTTTTGACAGGACTGCATCTGATGTTTCTATGATAAGCCAATTTCTCTTTAGGAGTTGGTGGGATGTATGTACATCAGTGGGAGTGAGCTTCATTGGTGAGGTGCCAACTTAGGTCTCCCTGATGGATTGATGGTCATCTTTTAGCAGGACACTTGTGTATCCGTAGGAGTCCAATGTGAGTCCCTCCGACAACCTGACGTTCATAAGGAAGTTGAAAAAATGGCATCGAGTGGACTTGGGTGTATTGGTAGGATGGGGAACTGATTTCCAATGATAGAACGACAATGCATGCATCGAAGTGACTACATGCTATCGGTGGGAAAGGATAATGAGTCTCAGCAATGGGATAATGGAAATGGATGATTGAATGTTGAGTTGGTGAATCTAGTGTCGACACATGGCATGTTGGTATTTGTTGATTCACATTGTTGTTAATCGACTAGGGAAAAATGGATTTACGAGCATGCAATGAATGACTGGTAGACGACTTACTAGGGAATGAATGAAAATGAAATCACGGAAGACTATGTAACTGCCTAGAGAATATGCATGGTTACTATGACATGGGAGTGGGAAAAATCAAGGTTGACCTGGGAAAATTGAGGGAAATATAAATGACAGAGGAATGCAAGATGAGGTGTGATGAAAATGTGAGAATAGCCAACAGTTCAGAACAAAGGGAAACTCAGATATGCCTATCAACAAATGCATGTAAGAAGCCCACAAGATGGCATGTAATCTTTAATTTCATTCTAGTAATAAATGAACATATTTGTTCTCTTCTTGCATCTGATTGTTCTTTCCGCATGTATGTATTGAGATTGTGTAGGTAAGGGAGGACCCTTCATCAAATTTCCTTTTGAAGCTCAGGTTGAGGATGAACATGGAGAAGACTTCACATACCCAATTGGATGATGGTAGTCCTCAGAACGAGCTATCCATCAAATACAATTTTAATATGTTTTGGTTTTGATTATGTATTGTTTTTTAGTTTGATTAAACATAGGTTTTTCATCGAAAATCAAGCTCTTTGTTCTGCACATGTGGAAAAATAGCAGATTATCAAAAAAAGAAGAAAAATATCAGTGCACTAGATATTGATGTCCTTGATCTAACAAAAAAAATGAATTTTGATACATACAAAAAAAGTTATGCTTTAGCCAGTAAATCATGTCTAAATTGTAACTGGTTTGACTTTGAAACTTAATTAAGAAAAAAATGTGCAGTGAAATATGTTCAATGAAATGCAATGAAACTAATTCCATGCACTAGGTATCATAGTTACGAATCTAAATTCGAAAAAAAATGAATTTTATCCTGCATAGAAAAAAAGTTATGTGTTAGCTAGTGACATCACTCTTTAAAAATGGTGTTTATTGTTAAAAACTAGTTTTCAAAGGATATGGAAAAATAAGTGCAATATAATTCTAATTTTTTTTAAAAACATATATTTAGAATCTACAGAAAAATGTCACAAATCACTAGTTTGTATCATCTTCAAATTCTTCACGGTTTAGCTGCTATAGGTGCTTGAAAGTGAAGATTTAGCCAAAAAAATTAGATCAATTTCCAGTTTGGCCAAAAATTGTAAACCAATATTATGGGATCACCCCATTGTCCTACCAAAGACATCCAGTCATCCACTATCCACCGCTACACTGCTATGCATAAACTAGCTCATCATGGTATGGCGGTATCTACCGCTCTACTGCACCAAGCCTCGTACACCATCACGATGTGGTGGTGACTATACCACACCATCGTAGGGTACCTTTGACCATTGTCATGGGGTAGCAATAACCACATCTATATTGCACTAGTCAACATGGAAGCACCGCGAGGTGGCGGTAACACTGCACTACTGCAAGCTCAATCTAACGCCTATGCGGGGTAGCGGTGAGTATCGCTCAACCACCAGTCACTCCATGAGACGTTGTAGGATGGTGATAAAGGCCTAAAATCTCACTCCGTGTAATCTGACTTGATGACGACCAAGTTGGGGGTCCACCAGTGAATTTGAGGCACATAATTCCAACAGGTAAATGCTATAAATTGTCCAAAACAAATACACATGTATCAAACTCAAGTCACTTAGGAAAATAGGACATACGAGACTTCCCACTAAACCAATTCAAAATTAATAAGGTGTAAATATATGGCTCTTTTAGCACTACAATTTAGGTGTAAATCACAAATATATAAGAAAGATGTGGCATAGTTGTCAACAATTGCAATCTATAAATCAAGCACTACTGAAAAGACAAAAAAAAAAGGAGAGATTACAACAGAAATCCTAGCTGAAAGATAAGACTATTATTTAAAAATCAACAAAAGGAAAAGCTTAAACTTGTATAACAATATAGAACACCTAACAACCCAGTATACAAAAAAAACTTTTTATATAGATCTTGATCATGGGTCATACATCAAAGCATAACAGTAGGGATTTTTTGTCATATATTGTAGTTACAAGTACCTTGCTAGACATACATGAAAATGTGGAAGGATAGACAATTTGTATCAAGCCAAATTTCAAAAGGTATAATTAAAAAGAAAAATCCTTATAATTGGACCTCAAATTGGACCAAGCATATTTATGATTTTATCTTTAGAATGTAGGAACTTTCTTTGTCAAAGCTTCATGACCTCAAATTGGATCTCCAATTCGACCAATAGATTTCTGATTTTATCTTTAGAATGTACGAACTTTCTCTATTCAATATTCATGACCTCAAATTCGATTAGAAATTGGATAAGAAGATTTATGATTTTCTCTATCCATTGATGTGTGTATTCCTACACTCAGGTTCTACTTCCAAGTGAAAACACCCATAAGTGTTTTAGACAGGCTGAAATTACTCTCTAACTTGGTTATGTCACTGATAGAAATCCAAGTTTTTGTGAATCATCCATACTCGAATGTTGCATCACAATCTATTCTTCCTACACATAAAAATGTCACATATTAACCCCTTCTAAATAAAACATTTAATCATCATAAAACCATAATTAATAAATCATTTTAGTTTTAGAAAGAATCTGATGTCATTTACTATCAAAACAAAAGTTGTATAAATCACAATAATCTATGAAGCCTCCTAAATGTAGCTTAAAGCAAGTTTACAGGATGGGCTTTAACATAAGAAGCTTTCTACTACAACTCTCAATGAAGGTATTATAAGCATAAAACAAAATTCTTCACACTTGAAGTAATGTAATCAAACATTTATTCCAAAATTATGTTAGGAGGAGTTAACTAACAATAGAATGATTTTTTTCTTGGTTTCTTTTTTCAATATGCCACGTGGAAATGGAATAATCACTAAGAAATCCTAACAATAAAAAAAGAAGTAAAGGTTCAAGAAAGGAAATTCCAATGTAGTATTGTGTAATGGTGACAAATCATTTATTTGAGCATGACCTGCATACAAATCCCTACCATTGAATTTCCATCCATCCAAAGAGAAAATAAGCAATGTAAGGATTTGAGCAATAAGTACAAAGGGTTATGCTATAACCATAATGGAATCACCATAAGAGCACAACTGAGGAACAAATTCTTGTGACTGTAATTATGTGATCCATAACTCTATTGGTCATGTGGCACAATTGTGCTATAACAAATATAGGATGCATTCATGTGTGGCCCAATTTTAATGTGGCTATGTTGTGATAGAAATTGAGGCACTCATATGAGCACAATTCATGTACAAATTAATAACTTTCATCACAATTAAGTGTCAATCATCATTGGTTGCATTCAAGTTGACTCAATTTTAGCAGGTTACAATGTAATGGTAGTGTTGAGGTTCAAAACAACACAACAACATTAAACAAAATATTACTATTCTATTTTTCTTGAAAAAGAAAGATAACATGTAGCCATCTAACTCCCTAGGTCCTGGTAATTGGTTCTCAATTATTCTAATGTTGCTCAATGGTCAATGTAACTGTAATGTACAAGGGGCCTTTGCTGGTAACAAGGAACAAAACTGCATGAAATCAACTAATCTACATTTGAGGGTTTTAAAGAAACATAAAAAGATAGAATAGAGCTTTAAAAACAAGAGTATGAATGATAATTCCTAATATCCAGACATGTGTACCAACAATGATTGTCTATTCACCTAACCACAACCACAACAAGATACAATCCACAGAATAAACTATGCTACTGCATACATCCATAGTGCTAATTCAATACCATACCATTAATTAAACTTTACTTCATGAAACTTTGAAACAAACCATTCACTCATCATCAAAACACAGATCAAATAGATGTAACAACAATTCATTCACAAATAACTTAATGAAACAATCTTAAATCCAGTTCCTTCTATTGATTTTCTTCAAATAAGAAAAATTTAGGCACAAAAAAATCACTGGCACATGGATCGATTATATATCATTAATCATCAAAATAGGTCCAACTTGACAACATAAAAACTTATATAAAGCTGTAAAAATTGTATCTAGAATAAGCTTGAAATTTAAGAGTATCTGCTTAACAATTATCAAAACCTAAGACTCTTCCTGTTTACTATCATCAGGTGGCTAAAATTACTTCCATTAGCTGACCTTTACAAAATGGAACCAAATAATACATATAGGTGCAGTATGCATGAATTCCTCCTAATTTTGAATCCAGATCCACAAATCAAGGAATCGGAATTGAATGAGGAACTTAACTATTTGAACTTTAGAAGACTGGAGCAAAATGTTGCACAAATTTTGACATTCGAAACATAAGATGGAACTGAAAAAGGGAACTGGAGTTAAATCCACATCAAATCCCTACAAAAGAGGAGAAAAGGAGACGTTGTGTCCAGTCAAGAGAAGGTGTTATGCTACCAACTTATCCCTGCATTGCATGCTCAAGGACATATTCATCATAGTTGTCAAACATTGTTGAAGAGTACCCAAATCAGGCCCATCCAACCAATCATATTCAAATTTGATCC
Organism: Sequoia sempervirens; assembly: GCA_007258455.2. Taxonomy (NCBI): domain Eukaryota; kingdom Viridiplantae; phylum Streptophyta; class Pinopsida; order Cupressales; family Cupressaceae; genus Sequoia; species Sequoia sempervirens. The sequence continues at coordinate 99,555,708 of VDFB02256132.1, forward strand.
TCCCTAATTCAACTGAAACAAACTTATGTACCTCCTTCAACTTAATCAATTCTCTTCTAGCAACCTTGGCTTCTTCCTTGATATCCATAAACCGGTATACTAATAACTCTTCCCCATCATCTCCTTTTTGTATTATGTCTTCAAATCTATCCCTCCATCTCTCTCTCATCTTATCTAAAGAAAGACCTTCAACTGAGGTATCTAGATTGATTAAAATGGCTACAATTTCCCCCCATTCATCAATCTATTGGTTTAAATCCTTACTTATTTCTTGAATTTCATCTTGATGCACATGAATAGCCTTGGATTTATACCTTATTATACTCACAATTTTCTCAACAAAATCTGCACCATCTTCCTCAAGAATTGAGTGTTCAAACAAAGTTGACTTAGGTACTCTAGCAATGTCCTCAAGCTTTTTAACATATTCCTTATATTCCTCATCTTGCTCATCTAGATCTTTGGTACATTGATCTAGATCCCCTGCCAACTCAAGAGCTACCTTGTGACTTCTAAAACCATCAACAAGAACATCATCAACTTCTTGATCAAAATTTTCCAACCATTTCTCTAACATTCCCACCTTGCTCTTCATCTAAACCAAATCATTTGCCTCCTTCTTTGTTAATAAGACTAGAGTCTCAGGATTTTTCGCTTGTTGAGAGATAGGAGTCAAGACATCCTTTAGAAACTTGTGCAGTTGATCTAATTGAGTTTTAAGCTCATCCTTCTTCTGTTTTTCCTTGATCATCTGAGACTTGGTGGAGGAAGCCACAATATCAATCAAATTCATTTGCTAGTTTCTTGTAGGCCTTCCCAAATTTACTGTTCCCAACTGATAATTAGTGATCTGCATATCATCACGGATTTTGTCCACCATCGACATGGCACATTCAACAATGATCTCTAGCATCAGTGAGCATGGTGGAGTGAAGAACTATAGCCCTCTTGTTTGGTTTGTCCTTCTCAATCTCTTTCATCATTTTATCCTAGTTCAATGGTTGTGGTTGAACTACCTACTTTATTTCCAAATCCAGCTTCAACCATGTAGGAGCAAGTGGGGTAGTAGCGACTTAAGTTGAAGAAGAGGTGATAGTAGTAGAAGACAAAGGTTGTAATATTGTATTTCTAGGCTGAGAATCAACCTCTTGCACATTTTTTTTCTCACTTTGTGCCTTCTCTTGTGCAAGCTTCTTGGCCTCTTCCTTATCCTTTTTCTCCTGCAATTTCTTGGCTTCTAACTCCTGCTTCAAGTGTTTCTCCTCTAATTTCTTTTCCTTTAATACCTGGTCTCTTTGCTTCTTTAATTCCTCAACATAATCCCAAGCTTCTTTGGAATTTTTCTTATGCAACGCAACCTTAGCAACCTCCTTCTCCCTTTTCAAATGTTCTTGTTCTTCCCTCTTCCTATAAGCCTCCTCTTGTGCTTTGAAAATGGCCTCAAGAGCTTCCTTTTCTCTCCTTTGAGAAACTTTCTCTTCTTTAAGGTCGTGGATTTTTTGCTGCAAAACCAATTTATCCCTTTCTTCCTGCATCTTGAGCTCCTGCTCCTTTTGTTGCTATTGCTGAGCCAATTCATCAGCCTTAACTTGGGCCTCCAATTCTTGTGCTCCTTTTGTTGCTGCTATTGAGCTCCTGCTCATTTTTTTGTTGTTGTTGGTGCTTGTCCAACAATACAACTTGTGCTTCAACATCCTCCTTCTATTGGTTAGCTAATGCCTCAACTTGAGCCTTAGCATCAACTTCTCTTTTGGCCTCTTCAAAGAGATTCCACTAGTCCTCCTTTGTCAATATATGCTCGGTCCCTATATCATTTGTTATATCAAGGGATGCTACTACAAGGGCCTCTTTATTAGATGGATTGGCCTATGAATCTGTTGCAATATCATGTATTACCATCTTAAGATCCTTCTCTTTTAATAACTCATCTTCTTTATGGAGAGCTCCCATAGTCATTTCCTCACTTGGTTGGTCTGCAACAAGGGGTTGAGTAGATACCTCCCCTACCATGGATGTGGAAGCACCAACTTCTGTGACTGTCTCACCTTCTTGTATCTCCAGGATATCTTGGTCAACCACCTCCTCATCTGCATTAAAAGGAATAAATTCTAAGGGTTCCTTAGGTAGCACTCTACTTTTTGTTCTTTTGTACTGGGTAGTTCCATCAATCTTTCTTTTCTTAGATGGCTAAGCTTCCAGTTGATTAATTCTCAAGTTGACCTAGTGCACACTTCTATCCAAAACTGGTCTTGCAATTTCCTTAATATCAATAGACTCTTTTGCATTCCAATCTATTGGATCAATATTCTTAGTGCCAATCTTATCTGCATCATACTGAGGATCCAAAATCACTCCATCAGAAAATGACTCTGGAATGTATTCCTTGATCCCATACTCAACCATGAGTGGGATAGATAATATTTCATAATTCCTCTTCCTAAGATCATAATCAACTTGTATATCCAACCAGAAGTCCTCTAATAGATTGAAATGTTTATCAGAAACACTAGGAAGCAATGCCTGCATCTTGTGACCGGGGTCATAATACTTTCTAGCAGTATATAGACCCAACTTCATGTAAATTAATTCATCAAAAACAACTTTTGCTAACACAATGTGTGGACAGCTAAACTCACCCAACTTCATGGGAAACTTGTGACAACCTATTTTGTACTTGTTACCAAATTTGAAATTGACAACCCGAGCTTGGTATATGAATTCCATTAAAATAATTCTATCGTTGCAGCACCTAGGAAGCAAATGAGGATGACCATCAAATCCTCCTAACATGAAATAAGTGTATGTGGGGTATTGGATGTACTAGTGGCCCCATTCATTGATAAAAGTCATTGCCTCCCTACTTAGTCTATATCCAACATCGCCAGTGATTCTATTGATGACTGCATAAAGGAAGGAATCATTTATCCTCTTATAATGTGATTCTGATGCTTGCAATGTGAGTTGACTACAGTGCTCCCATACCTTCTTTTGTCCATCTTCTTCTCACAATATGCCAACTATACTGAATCCAGGAAAGATCCCCATCCGAGCTGGTGCATAGACCACATAAGAGGTCATAAAGAAACTCTTAGTTTCTTTCACTTTGAGCATTTGATTATGGATACTCTCTAACACCACCATTGGCTAGTCAAACTATTGTTTACCTTCCAAGATAGCATGGATGAATGGGAACATCCATTCCTTGAATTGTGAAGCATCCCTTTTTCCAAACACCCTAGAAAGCAGCATGATTGTGTCCTCAATTTCCTTACCAAAACATTCCCTTTTTGGCTGATTAGGAAGTTTGGTTAGGGAATTTTTCTCTATCCTCATCCAATGCTTACTCATGTAGGATCTATTGGTATCTTTGTTGCGACTGTAAAGCTTCAAAGCCTTTGCTTCATTCAACTACTTAGGATCCTGAGGAACAAGTGCATAAAACATGAAATTGAACATTTGGGATGTTAGGTCAATAATAACATTCCCTTGTAAATCCATACATTTCCTAGTAGCAGGATTATAAGCGCCAGTAGCTGCTAATAGCAATTTTAGACATTGAGCGGACAAAGGGAATAGTGCAACATATGCTAATCCTAATTGAGCAATCCTCTGGGCTCTAGGTGTAATATCTTCACTAAAGGTTTCATCCTTCAGCTCCTCATAGTTAAAAGGGCCCAGATTAGTATCAATAATATTTTCCCAGTCAGAATCGATCTTGCTTGCTATGAGGATAGTTTCTTTATGTTTACACCTCAGAGTGTAGGGGAGTTGCTCTACCTTAATTTTCTTTGGTCTGGCTCCTTGCTTAGAAGTCTCTATTGGTTGACTCCTTTGAGAAGCTTCTCCTGATGCTCCAGACATCTCTTAAATTCTGCAACAAACTCCTGTATTAGATGATCAACAAACAAAAATAAATACATCAATCAATACTCACCTTTGTCGGAAGTAGAACCATAGAAGCACTAAAGACAAAAAAAATTTCAACATTGGCAGGGTCGGGTTCGGAAAAAGAATAAAACTAGAACAAGAACTAGAATGAAAACTAAACCAAAAACTAACGCTAGTTTCAAATTCAACTTCCACCTTGGCTTTGATTTCGCTCAAGGATAAGTATAAAAACTTAAAACCGTAATGACCGGAAGTGGAACTAGTTTAGGAACTAGTCAAAATGGAAACAACATCAGGACGAGTCCACCCCCGCTAATTTAATATGCAAAATAGAGGGCACTTTCTAAAGGCACAGTCATATGGATTTTAACACCTGGGTCACATGGGCTTATGAGGAAATCAAAAATAGAAGGGCTTACCCCCCCAAATAGCTCAATTGTACTAAAGCAAATTTAAACCCTAGGAAAAACCATTTTGTAAAGGTTTTCAAGCAAACCCTAGTTTTCTCAACACGCCAACTCTAAAAACTAGGGCATCACAAGAACCCAACATGAAAATCATAGAGTCAACACAAGATTGAAAAGAGGAAAGGATTTTCAAAATGAAATTCATCATTTAAGCACAAAAACCCTTTCAAATCGAAAACCCTAGGAAAGACCTAGGGCACGACAAAACACACCTATCACGAAAGTGACATCAAACGAAGCAACAACGAAAAATGACAAAATGAAAAAAAAACAAAACGAAATAGGAAAGGAAGAAAAGACAAAAGAAACAAAACAAAGAAAGAAACAAACCATGAGTGAAGAATTCCCAGAAGGAAACCTTCTATGAATGCACCAAAACATGACAACAAAACAACGAAACAATGTAGAATAGGAAAAAAAGAAAGAAAAGAAACCCTACCTTAGAATGCTCCCAAGGAAAGACAGAAATCCAACCAAGATTTTCTCTGTAACTCACTTCTGCAATCAAATCGCTTGTCTCGAGGTATTCCTGGCTCTAATGCATTTAAACGTCTTGAATAACAAAGATAATAAGCTAGTTAAACATAATTAGAGATTTAAAATCAATTCGCATATGCAGAAATGCCACAATTAATGCCATTAATGCGGTTGGTTAGAGGCAAAGTAAATAACGTGAACTGATAGTTAACTCCCATGAACATCCAAAGGAAGGTGTAAGCAGACCTGGGAATGAACTAGAACAACAAAACTTTGAAAATCCTTCTTGCCTAAACTTCATTTCGATTCCAGTCTCGCAAAAAGGAAAAGCAAGCACCAACACCAGAGGTGGAGACGAAACCAAGATTGAACCAGAAACCTTTTACAAAGTTTCAAATGAAATTCTAATTTTGGATCCGGTCCCGACAAAAGAACAAACAACAAAAAGAACAAGCACAAAGGGAAGCGAGACCGAAGAGAAAACCGGGCCCGACCCAACAATAACAAAAATAAAAACAAGGCAAACGAGCAGAGCCAGAATCAGAACATGAATAGGATTTGGAATTTTGAGAAAGTTCCAAGTTTTGTTCCAACTACAGTTCTAGTTCTAATCAGGCCAAAAAACACACAAGAAAAATGACGAAAAAATCAAGGGAAAAAACTGACCCAAGAGTGCCAAGTGAATTAACAAACAAAGAACAAAAACATGAAACCCGAAGTCAGAACAAAATTTGAACTAGGAACTTTGTGAAAAGTTCTGAATCCAAATTTGGTTCTAGATCCACTTCCGACAGAGCAAAAGAAAGAAAGACTTAGGAGCAAAACAAACAACCAAAAACAAACACAAAAGGGGGACCCATTTTGTTCCAAAAAAAAATGGGGCGGTTATGCAAGACATAACAGGTAGCATGATCCAAGAGCGATTACCTCTTGCTATAATAAAGATCCTATAACTTTGGTTGATATGCAGAGTGGTTGTTTTATATCAATTATGCAATACATTCAAGCACAACCCATGTTCAATGGGATATTCCAAACAGTGATCAAGATTTTATAAACCTTATGAATGTTACTTAAAAGTGTATAGCTTAAACTACAAACCAAGTTTGTTACATACTTGAATGCAATCTTGGGATACCACAAACTATAATAATGTGATCTACTAATAACCATTATGGGAAGTATTAAAGCAAGATGCATGCTATATAGAATATATTTACCTAATTAGGTTTACATACCTTAATGATCAAACACAAGCTTCCCACACACTCTAGAATACAATCTAAGATCATACCACACCCTGTCAAGACAACTAATTTTCTAACCCAAGATTTAAGGTTATTTTTTAATACCAACAAAAGCATTGATAAGAGCATGACTAGGGTACAAATCCTAGGCCTCCGTAGAAACATAAACCATAACTCTAGTCGATTAGTGAGGTTGCAATACCAGAAAGATTGAGACATTATAGCCAATAACAAAATCTTGAAATATAAATATTATAGCCAATAAAAAGCACACTATGTAGCTAAGTGACATTTGTAAATGCAATCTATGGTAAGAAGAATGATAGTCACTTGAGGTGTGATAGTCAAAAAGAGGCTGAACAATGACAAGATAATAAAGCTCAAACCTTGCATAGTAAAGTGGAGATTTTAATAGTGAGTTTCCTTACCCCCTTGTTGACCTTAAGGGTTTTTCAAATGCTATTGACAGTGTTAGACAAGGAAAATGCAATTAGGGAATGGCTGTCCAAATTAAGTAACAATGGTGATCACAAGTTCAATGTTTCTTCTTAGCCATTGTATAATGGAGGTAGTGAATTGCATGTTTGAGCAGTGTTTCGAGACTCATCAAAGATGGGAGAATAGTGAATAATACCTTGTGGACTATGAAGTAGTGATAATAAGGTTGAAGGATCTTAAGACCCACAATACCATAAAACAATGAGTCCCCTGTAGTAAGTAAGTAGGAAGTCTATAGGGCATTGTTTGATTTTATAAAAGGATGCTCATGAAAGGAATCTTCAAGTGACAATGAGTGAGTTGTTTGAGATTGCAGCTGAGGGTGCAATATCCAATCTTAAAGGCAGTTAGCAAAGTAGTAAATGTGCAATAAAATCAAACCCTACACAACAAACAATTCACAATGTTATCTTGCATAATTCCTTGAGTTTGAAGACAAAAATCTCATTGTATCTTGATGAAAGTAGTGACCTTAATGGTCAATCATTGGCAACCATGATTTTAAAACATGTTATTGTGCTTATGGAGGCATCATTTTAAGCAAGGTAGTGAGTGGTGGTTTGGAACAATGGTAGGTATGAAGGACTTGTTTTATATGGATACTATGCAATCTAGCTTAAGACAACATTATTAGAAGAGATTGAAGGTGGATTATGGAACTCAAGGGTTACCATGATAAATATTAAAGTAAAGACTGAGATCTATTTAAAATCCATTGTCATGAAGATATTAAAGATGTCACATGCAAAACCCTAAAAGCTAGAGTAATGAATATAGTTCCAAAAAGGACAGTGAGCTGAGGTAGATTTAGGAGATCTCCACATTATCTAATCATAGGAAAATACATTATTTATTTATTTTTTAAATTAAAAGAAATAATTCTAAACCCTATATAGGATACATTGATACTTCAAAAGCATATAAAGGAATTTGAGATTATGCAAATATATGTCAATTAAATACTTGGATTACAAATAGTAGCATAAACAATGTAACCCTTGTTGAGTAGAGCAGGAATGATGTAGGCAGCAATGAATCCTATGCTTTCTATCACACATATCTCCTTACCATTCTCTGTCATTCTTTACTGAAAAACTTCTCCATTTTGGTGGGATACGCTTGAAAATAAGGTTTTCATGAAGGTTTTATGGTATGTTTATTAAAATTAAAACTCCATTTTGGCAGGGTATGCCTGAAAACAAGATTTTGATGAAAGTGCTAGAGTATGTTTATTAGAGTATTTTGGAGGGCTATTGATTCTTGATTCCTTAAATGATTTCCTAAATAAATGACTAACTATTTATTCATTTTTATTTGTGTGACTAAATAATTTTTTAGTCAACGACCAAATTAGTCATTTATTTACTCATTTATATATAGTTGAGTTACAAAAAATTAGTAGAATTTAGTCATTTTTAGTTGTTGTGACTAAAATTTTTAGTCACGTAGTCATTTATTTTCCAAATTCTACTATTTTCACTCCAATAAAATCCCTTACCTAATTTTGAGATTAAATGTAGAGGTCCAAATATGGAAGAAAATGTTGAAAATAATTTACACATACTGTGTAGCACCTATAAAACTCCTTGTTTCTATGGCACTTTTTCATGGGATAATTTTGGATTGTATCCAATTTTGTGGGATCTTCTCTCAACTCACCTCCTCCAACCACACGACCTAGATATGTTAATGGTTCTTTTTCAAACTCACACTTCTTCTTTCAATACTTCCATATCTTGTTTCAAATGAATGAATGCTCTTCCCATATTCCACTAAATATTAATATCTCATCTAGATACAAGTTATAACACATATATCAATGAAATTTATCAACACATCATTCATCAATCACGTAAATGTGGCTAGTGAATTACATAATCCAAAAGGAAGAACAATTTAAATATTTAAAAAACTTTATTGGTCTTGAAATTGGTTTTTTTAGATATCCTCCATTCTAACTCGATGATATCCTAAATTTAGATATAATTTGTTAAAATAATCTATAGGTCATAATTTTTGTAGCAAGTCATATATCCTTAGTAGAGGACATTGGTTCTTAATGATGATATTTTTGAGAGCATGATAATCTATACATATTTCTTCCTTATTATCACTATGGGTTATCTACATGGTGAGTTGTTGGTATATATCACACCTTGCTCTAAAAACTCTTGAAACTTATAGTAGACCTCATTACTCTATATTAGCGATTGTCTAAACAACCCTATATTGGGTAAAGGAGATTAAAAAAGTAGATGAATATTGTGTTGTACTTCTCTCTTAGGAGGAAACCCCTCTAGATCTCAAAATACCACCTCAAATATTGCTACTAATTCTTAAAATTTATTTATATTTTTGTTGCTATGTGACATTGAAGAAACTCAAAGTTCCTCTTCTTACTTATCTTTTAAAACTAGAGGATAAAATTACTTGGATTCTTGAATGAGATTAAGTGCTCAAATATAACTTACCATGGTTATCCTTGTCATGGTTTGGTATTCATTTGTTAGATGTTGTGGTTGTGTTGATGATATGTGGTTATCATTGATGTCAACACTATTAGGATAAATGTATTTGAAGCTGTATATGTCAAGGATATGGAGAAAATTGTAATAAATGAGTTTCAGGTTGTTAGTGGTGAAGTGAAGTTCAGTATGGTGGTTATTTTTGTATGTTTTTAATTAGAGGTTGTGAACTAAAGGGTTTGTTGTTGAGTGTATCTAGTTTATCCACGATGAGTTGTAGAGATCAACATGAATATTTGATCGAGTTATGAAGATTTACATTTAGATAGTTTTTATCTTTCTTCTATTGGTTTTCCTGATTGAAGATGATGTTATTTCAGTTAGTTCAGTTGTTTCAGGTGCTTCTCTTGTGATTTGTGATGCTTGTGGATGTTTCTAGATCATTCTCTATCTTTGTTGCATGTCTGCATTGATCATTGTGATTGTGGTTGGCGGTTTTCTCTTGCATGTTCATATTTTTCTTGTTCTTGGCCAACATAGTGTTTGTAGCGTGTTGTGGATCTTCTAGGAGAAATTAATTGAAGTGTATTCATGTTGGAGATGTTGATTTGGGTCCTCACTAAGTTGTGGCCAACCTTGGTTGATTCACATTCATAATTGATAGGCCAACACTGGGTAACACTGGGTACAAAGAATAAGAAAGATTTAATACTTTATAATGAATTTCAGTTTGGTCTATACGTGTCAATCCGGAGGCGTACACTTGTGAGAGGTGTCGTGGCTATATTCCAATCGAAGGGGTGAAAGTCGTGAGATGAGTGGTTATGAATGCAGCTATGGAAATAAACCTACAACAAATCAAAACGAAAACTGATTCCAGTGATAGGAATCGTCACTTCCTAGCAACAGGAACAACAACAATAATAATTCATGAAAATTAAACTCAACTTCAAAACAAACTAATTTGGAAATCATAAAGTAGCATTAACATCTAATCTGGAAAATAAAATCACAATTCATAATCAATTTGCAATAAATAAACAACAAACCACACTTGCAGATAATACAAAAATAATAAAAAAAACACATTGATAAATAAATAAAAATCACCAGGCGTCCCAAGAAGTGGGCCCTACCTCCTTAGTTCACTAGATGGTGAAACACAAGCTTTCCTACATGAGACTAATCATGCAAAGATTGATTTTATTTATTAGAAAATAATTTGTCGACGATACAAAAGTTTGGCACCAAAATTTGTGTACAATAATCTATGCTCTCTATATATATCCTTAGCTTACATTGCACTATTTATATATACACAGTCTGAACTACTACATACAATAATATATTGAGTTTGTTTAGACATCTTCGCCCATGGCTACAAATAAAAACTATCTTGTTACAATAGTGAGCAAAACTAGGAAATAACTATACTAGCAGTTTCTCCTCCACATGATAAAGGTTCCCTTCATGATTCGTTTTAATATCCATGATGGAAATGTTCACATGAAACCTTACTCTTTAGTTACTATGATCCTAAATGTTTATCCTATTTTAAAGATGCAAAACAACTATTATGCAATAAGGAAAAACACAAAAGACACTGCAAAGATTAGCCTAAGGGATTGTTAACACAAAGAAAATAGATGAAATAATGCAATTGCTTATACCTTCTTCATGTTGATGAATTCCTTGGTTGGCCCTTGATGTTAAAGATCCTTTTGTGCTCCTTGGATGGCTAGATGCAAGTGCAACTGGCTAAAATGGCTTGGCTTAATGAGTGAAAATACATGTGAATTGAGTGCTCAAAATGACAACATAAGGATACTAAAATGACTAAGTGTTCAAATGCATTCGAAGAGGGGGTATTTATAGAGAATTTTGAATTCTCTATAGAAATCAATGGTTGAGATTGAGCCACCAAGGTCAAGATGTAGGGCTATGGTGAGTTGAGGACTCACAAGCCATCACATCTTGACATGTGGAATGTGGGATGGCCTAGGATAAGATGATGTGGAAGTAAGGTGGAAGGGAAGTACATGATGTGGAGGAAGGAAAAGTACCTTGGGGGGTGAGAATATTTCCTCAAAAAATAACTTCTTGTCCCCAAATGAGGATGAAAGTGACATTTGAGGAATCTTGGAATTCCTCAAAAATCTCCATGGGAAATGAGAAAGTGGTTGGAGAAATAAATGTGAATTAAAAATTCACATTCTTGGGAGAATCTAGTGGATAATAGAGGGTCTCCAAGAAGGTGAGAGTTTGTCACATGTGGATGAGGTGACAAGTCAAATGTTCTAAAATTTGCATGGGGATAAGGTAAGCCTCGAAAGGATAAAATGTGAATTAAAAATTCACACGGGGAGGAGAGAGACCTAGGATGAATAAATGTGAATTAAAAATTCACATGGGAAAGAGGGTCAATGCTAAGAAAGACAAATGAAAAGGTTCACTAAAAAGGGGTGCTAAATGTGGCTAATGACTTTTGATTAAGGTTGTGCAAATACCTGATTAGGATAATTAATGAGAGATTAGAAGCAAGTGGAAAATGTAGGAGGATGTGAGATTAATCCCTAATTAAAAGGATGCACATCTTAATCATGAATTAATTAAATTAGTCCAAATTAGAAAGGGATTATGGAGGGTGTGACAAGGAGAGAGAAAAAGGAAGAATTTTGAATTGATTTTATTCAAAAAGGTTAAATGACTAAATTAAATAAATTGATTTATTTATTTAATTTAGAGAGGGAAAAAATGTAAGGTAAAGCATTTAATTGTTAAATTAAATACTTTAAGGACCTTAGGCAGGAAGTGTAATATTAATTAAATAAATTAATATTGATGGAATGGATGAATAAAGAGGTGAATTTGATCGTATGGGAGTGATCAAATTTGGATGTCTAGATTTTGCCCCTCTTCGAAATATTGTTAGAATAACAGTGCTTCGAAGAAAAATAAAATGCATATGGTGAAGGAAGTGATAGGAATTGATGCCCCAACATGAAAGAGGTTGAATAAGATGCCCGAGCAGAGGAAAAAAAGAGGGAGATTCCCCAATGATTTCCACAAAGGGATGGAGGAAAAATGGTAGGGTATGCCCCCTCGAGAGGGCGGTTGGGGAAGAAAAGGGGCCCTAAATGACTTCTCGATAGGAAGAAATGGAAGGAACCATTAGATAGAGCTCGAAATATTGAGCAAAATTGGCTTTTGAATGGAGTCGATCAGATGCATGGTTTGTAAATGGCGGCCCCGAGAAGGTAGGGAATTAGTTGGAGGAGAAAAAAGTTAAATAAAAGGTAAAAATACCTTTTTATTTTAAAAAGGGGAAAAAAGAGGGGGAAAGGGTTAAAAGGTAATTTTAGAAATTACCTTAGCACATTTTCATTGTAGCAGTTGAGAGAAGAGGAGAGGAGAGGAAGAGGACAAAGAGCAACGATGTCGCAAGATTATGACTCTAATATCATTCACCGAGCGGACGAGGTACGAAGGTTCCACACCCACTACGTAGTGCCTCACTCGGTTAGTAACAAAACCCCTCTTGTGTATTTTAAGCATTTATAACACGTTGTTGAATGCTTATAAAAAATGTAAGAAATCGGTTTTGTTCTCGAGATAGAGAAGAAAAATGGGTAGGAACTAGAATTTCAGTTTTGCAATAGGTTAGGGGTTAAAATAGTGTTAAGCGTGGCTTTGAGAGGGATGAATCCACCCCACTATGAAGTGGCGCAGCCCCTGGTTGGGATAGGCCACCCCACAGAGGGGCATATTCGCCCCAGCTTGGGCGGGTTGCCCAGTGTAGGAAGGGGCATCCGTCGGGGGCACATTTTCCCCTTCCTATGGTAGAGGTGCCCTGCAAGCCGAGCATAACCACCCTAGCTTGGGGTAGAGCCGCCCCGCAGGGCGGGGTGCAACTGCCCCAGCCTAAGGTGGAGCCACCCCATAGGACGGGGTGCAGCCGCCTCGACCCAGGGCGGTGCCGCCTCAATCGCCAGGGCGCAACAACCCCGGCTCGGGGCAGAGTTGTGCCGCAGGCTTGGGCCGAAGTCACCCCATAGGCCTAGGGCGGATCTACCCTGACCTTGGGTAAGTCTGCCCTGAACCTGGGCCAGTCCGCCCCAGCCCGGGGTGAATTCACCTCAACCCTAGGTAGACCCACCCCAGTTTGGGGAGGAGTCTACCTAGGCTTGGGATGGGTTCACCTTTAGGGAAGGCATATCCAACATGGAAAAACCGACTTAGGGCAGGTTTGATGAAGCAGGGGGGAGGAGCTAGGAAAATACAAAAGAGATAGAGGGGAAAAAAGAAGAGTGTCCTATGGTTGAGAAGGAAACTGATAGTTAAGATAATATGGATGCAGAGCTTCGAGCGATTACGAACACATGAGCAACGTTCAGAGGCACTGAAAGTGACCATGGTGGTCATGGCCAGAGTAGATCATGCAACATTGGATCATGTGGCGTTATTGCACTTTTTATAGTTCCTAGTGATGAGGGAACATCAAGTGATGTTGACAACACTGATAGAGAGATGGAGTTCAGAGACATTGACCTTCCATCTTCTGATAGGGGAGATGGCAGTGATTTTGGAGAATGTATGGTGCATCCTGAAGCTTCCCATAGTGGGGTTGTTAGTGAGCAATGTGGTATCAAGAGGGGTAGAGTTAGATCACACCATTTTAGTGTTATTTGGAGATGAGGATCTGCCCATACAGAATGGGTAGTTAGACCTAGACAGATGTTTGTTAGTGAGGGTACCACCCCTACCATTATTTTTGTGTGGGTTGATTAGTGGGATATTGTTGTTGGACCGTAGCAGGCGGTTTTGCAGTCTCTGATTCATGGAGGTGATTCGACATATTTTCAAGTAGCATGAGGGACAGTTCTCGTGGGGTACGTGTGTATTAGCATAGTTATATAGGGACATGCATGTGATCTGCTACCAGAGGTTAGTGAGTTTGACACACACGACCCTACTATAGGTGTGGGCATGGGAGCACATTATGGTGACAAGGCCCCTAGTCATTAGGGGAGGAGAGGAGGATGATAGGGAGCCTATGGCCTGGGGGTATGGGGAGGCGAGGGGCTGGGTTTTGCGGTATGAGATGCTGGGGGATATGGATGGGTGGAGGAGAGTGATAGATGGCTTACAGGAGAGGAACATATTATGGTGTTTGTATATGTATCAATGATTCATGGGATGGAGTGAGGAGGAGGATAGACATAAGGGCTATTTTATGAGTCGGTGGGTCTTGATTGGGAGCTAGTCGTGCATAGTGGAGATGCATCAACAAGACAAAGTGTTGAGATAGTTTGGGCTGATATAGGATATTCCAAAGGCACCTATCATGTTTTTTCGACTCACCAGAGAGTGACCATGGGGAAATGCTTTGAAACCAAGGGATGTCAGAGTGTCATGGGAGATGATAGTGTAGGTGCCCTACCCAGGGAGGGTTGTTGGGGTGGAAGACGTAGGAGTGATGATTTGGTATGGCCGGTGATGCCACAACCACTGATGGGAGAGGATTACACCAACATTTCCTATTGCAGGAGCTGTAGGATTTAGATAGGAGGATGAGCGCTAGTTGGATAGGGGGGTGGAGAAAGGAGGAGACAGGTGCAAAGGAGAGAGGAGGCAAGGGTGGAAGGACAACAAGAGGATGCAAAGGGTGTTGGTCAGTAAGGTAGAGGAGAGGATGAGGCTTGGACGGTAGGACAACCAGAGAGGAGGAGGAGGAGGAGACAATAGAGGAGGGATAGGGCAGAGGAGGAGATGGATGTAGTAGGACCCGACAGTGGGAGAGATGCAGTATGATAGGACAGTGGGATAGGTCTAGAGCCAGATGTAGTATGATAGGATGAGCCAGAGGTGGAGATGATATGTGTGGTGGAGGGTGGAGTTGTTTAGCAGATAGGCATAGGAGGTAGAGTACGACAGAGGAGATTGTTGGTGAGGGTTGAGCAGGAGGAGGTGGGAGGGGGTGGATAGAAGGATGGAGCATAGGAGGAGACTGAGGCCAGGGGTTAGTCAGAGAGGATGGCGAGTAGGAGATGACATAAGAGGATCTAAAGCATGGTAGAGGAGGGGCCTTCTGTGTTAGAGATGCGGGGAAACGAGGATGAGGAGGAGCTAGAGGGGGAGGAGAGGGCTATAGGAGAGCCAAGGAGATTGATGAGGGTAGGGAGGAGAGGGAAGTTGAGGAGGATTCAAGTGAGCAAGGTTGAGTGGGTGCAAGGTGAGGTAGAGGTTGATGCGATGGATGTAGATGGGTGAAATGTGGAGGTGTTGGAGATAGAGACGTTGGTAGTGGTTCATTGTGTGGCATTAGAGGATCCTACTACTTAGCTGAGAGGCACTACAGATAGGCTTTAGATTATAGATCAGAGGTTGAGGATAGTTGAGGCAGAGGTGACTAGACTCAGGGCCAAGCTAGTGAGGGTACATGCAATAGGTCAGAGAGATTATGGATTCATTGTTGACCACCTATTCACACAGGTAGCGGCGATGGAGAGGGAGAGAGATGGACTGTGGGACGAGATACAAGGGGTATGGGATGAGTTGGCTATTGTGAGTTGGGACCATGACAAATTACAGGTAGAGGTTTTCATATTATAGACCAGAGGGGATCCAGAAGATCAGGGGCTAACAGACACTAGATAGGCACTAGAGGAGATGAGGAGTCAGATACACATGATGTAGGCAGAAAGAGATGTAGCATTGGAATGAGTGCATGTCATGGAGGTGGAGAGGGATGTAGTCGATGCATAGGTGTAGGTGTTGTAGAGTGAGAGGGAGGTGGCAGAGGCATAGATACAGTCTCTTTAGAGGAGGAGAGAGGAGGTAGTTTTAGAGGTATCGTCACTACAAAGAGAGTGAGATGCCTTAGATTTGAGAGTATAGGATCTACAGAGGGACAGGGATGCAGTGGTGGCTCGGTCATAGGCCGCACAGAGGGAGAAGGATGTTGTAGAGATGCAGATGTAGATGCAACAATGACTCAATTGCAATTAGTATAGAGGGAGAGGGATGCTACAGAGATGTGGATGTAGATTCTATAGGGAGAGAGGGATGCAGCAATGGCTCAGTTGTAGTCAGTACAGGTTGTTGATGTGATCGAGGAAAATATACAGGGGTTACAGGGGGAGAGGGATATAGCCATGGCTAGGGTAGTGGCTATTGAGGAGATGAGAGATTGGGTTTAGGTAGAGATGGTGTAGTTACGACTATCCCATGAGGCCTCAGAGCAAGAGAGGAGAGTGATCACTAGAGATCAGGATAGGTATTGTCAGGAGCATAATTCCACTCTAGTCCAAGTTGTTGAGCGAGAGGAGAATGCAAGGGAGGCAGGATTTTGGATGGATGCGTATTATCATGCAGTTCTAGACTCGACACAATGGATATTCCAGTATGTTCAACAGACACCACAGATGCCAGTGCCATCCCAGATGTTCGAGATGCTGACCTGAGGTTTTAGTGAGTCACAAGGAATTTCGCAAGGTAGGAGATTAGTACCTGATTCACCTCAGAGATCAGATGTGGGTAGCTCATTCAGTAGATGACAGGCTACTTATTTTTTGATAGGTGTAGGGTGGATGGATAGGTCAGAATGACAACAGTTATTTTCAGAGCCTTGTACTAATATTTCATCTTATGATTTTTTATATGATGGGCATGTATTTTGATGTCGTTGATAGACATTATTCTATGATGGACTTTTGAATTTTGATATATATGTATATGGTATCCATATCGACACTTATTGACACCATGTTCATGCAATTGATGGATGATTTGATACATGCATATGTTTTATCTATGATGACTTATGTGGATGTTTATGTATGGATGCTTATTTGATTTGTTGACGTGTATGTATATATTTATGATGGCGTATGTGGATACTTTATGTATGGATGCTTATTTGATTTGTTGACATGTATGTATGTGTTTATGCATGCAGGATGTGATATATTATGAATCCAACACTTTGTGATGCAGGTGGCAATGTATGCATGAATCTAACACTTTCTGATGAAGGTGGCGATGTATGTATGAGCAGTAGAATGAACTTAATATGTTTGGTTCTAAAAATAATAATGCACTTGTAATGTCAATAAGGACTTGCATGATAAAAAAGGGGGGAGATGTATGTGTAGTGGAAAACGGGTGTAATTTGGCACCTGTCAATAACTCTTAGTATCCTGAGAAGAATGGAAGCTAGGGAAAAGTACTTGCACAACCAAAATCATAGGGTGAATGCTATGCTACAGTAATGATTATGAAATGCAATCCTAATATTATTTTCCATCTGTGGAGCACAAATTTTTGCTATAGCATAAGACACCAAGTGCCAGGGTATAGGCAACCAAGGTGAATTAGCATCTAATGCATGAAACAAACACACAAACAAGAAGGCTATCCCAACACCCCAAAGTAGTGAAAATTTTGGTTGGGCCAAGAATTGGGATAACCACAAGCACAAAGGGATGTCCCAACATAAAACAAGATCACATGGGTCTTGGTGGATACTACGTGGGGCAACCCAGTAGATAGAAATAATAAAAGATCAAGATATGCCCCTATCTAAATTAGTCAAAACACACCATAATATGATAGATTATGGTAGCCTTAACTAACTATAATAGAGAGCTCTAATGATAAACAAAAAACCAAAAGTATCAAAAGATCACAATCAAATTTCAAATGTCCTTTGCCATAGGATCGAGAGGATGGATGTGGTTGATGAGGTTTGTTAGGAAGGATGCATCATGTTGAGACCAAAGATGATGGATACTAAGCTAAAAGATCATTATGACACAAGATGCTCAAAATCAATTGAATCTCTTGCCATAGGTGGTTCTCATTTTTGAAGAACTAGCTAGATAAGGGCATAGTTTGATGACACGACACAAGACACGAGACATGAGACTAACACACCCTACAAACCTAGGGGCTCGGGGGTTGATCATAGATTAGCCTTGCCTATGTGAAAGCGTAGAGCCCTTGTAGTTCTTGAAAAGACTGTGGATAAAGAAAAAAGAAGACAATGGTGACCAATGAGGAATAATACCAAACATGACACAAATTCCGTGGGGGGGGATCAAATGATCAACCTTGCCTACATGAAATTGCAGGGGCAACGTGTTTCAGAAAAGACAAATGATAAGTGACCATGGATAAAAGAAAAAAGGTACCAATGAAGACGAATGATGGAAGACCACAACAAGATGGTCTAGAATGCCCCGGGGGTGGATCAAATGACCAGCATTGCCTACGTGAAAGCGCAGGGGCAACGTAGTTCGACTAGGACCAAGAGAATGATAAGACAAGATGGGAACTAGATGAGACTGACATGATGGATGTTTCTAGATGATGACACAAATTATTAGACGAAAAAACTAATGAAAAAAGCTTAGACTAGGATAAAAAGCTTAGGATGATGGATAGCATACAATAGTCCAATGCTCAATCAAAAGATACCAAACAACCAAAAATAGAATGGGAGAGGATGTCAGGATAGGATGGATGAAGTCATAAAGTAATTAGGACACAAGGTAGATAATGATTAAGCCCTCTATGGATGATGCTCGTTACCAGGTTTTCACTACCTGTACCTATCCAAGGCACCACCAAAGGTGGTTTTCACCATAGGACAAATTTATTTCTCTTTACTATTTTTGGATTTTTTTTATTTTTATTTTTTTTGTATTTTTGCAGGTAGGGTTACCAAGCGGACTTAGGTGTAGAACCTTTTTAGATGCATGATATTTATAGGCTCTTCGAGGGGCTCTCCTTTAAGGGTAGCAAGTCTATATGCCCCAAGTCCATATTTATCGGTTATGATATAAAGACCCAACCAGTTTGCTTCAAATTTTCCTTTCTTATCGCAGTCCTGTTGAGTACGCTGGTTCTCTTTAAGGACAAGAACACCAATTTGGAACTATCGAGGATGAACCTTCTTATTGTAGTTATGCTTGAGGCAGTTTTGGTAAGCTTGCAAATGATCATAGGCTTTGATTCTTCTTTCATCAAGTAACTCTTGCTATGCAAGCCATGCAACACAAGCATCTTCCTCGTTGATAAGGTTCTTCAGAGAAATCCTCAGTGATGGGAGCTCAACTTTGATTGGAAAGATGGCTTCAACACCATACACTAAAGAATAGGGGGTGATGCTTTTAGGGGTGCGGATGGAGGTGCAATATGCCCAGAGAGCGGGATGAATATGGAGGTGCCAGTCTTGACCAGTGTTATTGACAACCTTTTTGAGGATGTAGATAAGGTTCTTGTTGGTTGCTTCTGCCTAACCATTACCCTGGGAGTAATAAGGCATTGACCAACGATGCTGGATATGAAAGGTGTCACAGATATGTTTCATGGTCTAGTTTTTAAAAGGTTTTCCATTATCAAAAAGGATGGTGGATGGGATACCATATCTACAAATAATATGGTAAAAGATGAATTTTGAAATTCGAGTACCAATGATTTGTGAGAGTAGCATTGCTTCCACCCATTTGGTGAAGTACTTAGTGGTAGTGATTATGAATGTATGGCCATCGGAAGATGGTGGGTAAATATTACCAATCAAGTTGAAACCCCATTGAGAGAAGGGCCATGATGCTAGGAGGGGTTCAAGGTCCAGTTTCAGAGCATGAATCAAATCTTCATGAATTCACAAAGATCATGATCTAATGTAGGCCAATAATATCCAACTTAGAGAATCCTTTTGGCCAAATCCATACCATTTGAATGGGCCCCACAAACACCACTATGTACTTTTGTTAGTGCAGTATGGGCTTCGGTCTCATCCAAACACCTAAGCAGGGTTCCATCATACTCATGATGATAAAGCGAATCATTGACAATAATTTATCAGGTTGAACGTTGAATAAAGGATTTTCATTGGTTTTGTGTGAGGTCTAGGGGTAAAATATTATCATGCGGATAAGTATATATATGTCTTGGTACCATGGGGAAGCGGGACCTACAATGTCACACACCATGTTAGTCTCAGGGGCATCATATGCTGGGATTAAAATTTGTTCCACAAGGAACTCACATTTTGTTCAATCTTTAGGCATGTCAATCAGGGAGCCAATAGTAGCCATAGCATTAGCTGTTTTGTTCTGCACCCTAGGAATTTGGTCAAATTGTATGAAGGTGAAATATTTCTTGAAATAATCCACCATGCATTTATAGGGTAACATCTTATCATCTTTTGTTAGGAATTCATCATTAACTTGCTTAATGACCAACAATGAATTACCAAAGACTCTCAAGTGAGTTATGTGCCACTTCTTTGCAATTCAAAGACCTGTGAGGAGGGCTTCATACTCAGCTATGTTGTTAGTACACAGGAATGCCAACTTGAATGATTTTGGGATCTAGTCCCCTTGAGGGGTAACAAATAGAATTCATGTGCCTAATCCATTATGAGTATATGAGCCATCAAAATACAATGTCCAAGTAGGTGCTTCTGTAACTATGAAAAATTCTTCATTTGGAAATTTAGTGGCTAGAGGATAAGCATCCACTAGGGGTGCCTCAGCCAACTAATTAACTACGACTTGTCCCTTTATGGCTTTGTGATACACATACTCTCTATCAAATTCACTTAGGAGCATGACCCACTTAGCCATGCGACCAATTAAAGTGGTTCTGGATAACATATACTTTAGTGGATCAATTTTTGCTATTGATTTGACCAGATGGCTGAGCATGTAATGTCAAAGTTTTTGTGTACTGAAGACCACTTCTAGGCAAGTTTTCTCCATGGGTGAATAATTTAGTTCATAGCCAACCAGTGTTCAGCTGATGTGGTAGATTTCTCTTTCTTTTGAGGACTCATCATGTTGTGCCAATAATTCCCCCAATGCGACTAAAGTGGTAGAGATGTAAAGCAGGATAGGTTTCAATGGAATAGGTGGCATCAAGATCAATGGATGAGCCAAGTATTCCTTGATCTTATCAAAACCTGTCTGACACTATTGGTTCCATTTAAAGGTGGAGTCTTTTTACAAAAGATGGGTGAATGACTGACACTTATCTGCAAGTTGGGATATGAACCAACGGATGGATTGCAACTTTCCTAGGAGACTTCTTAATTGTTTCAGATTGTGTGGGGGTGGCATATCCAAAATAGCTTTCACCATGGTAGGATCAACCTTAATGCCTCTTCGAGAGACTATGAAACCCACCAATTTCCCTAATGTAATACCAAAGACACACTTTTTGGGGTTTAGTCATAACTTGCAATGTTCTAAGTGCTCAAAGAGTTTTTTCAAGATGGTAGGGTGTTATGCTCTAGTTTTGGATTTTCTCAACAAGTCATCAACACAATCTTCAATGATAATATGGATGACGTCATGGAAGATGACAGTCATTGCCCTCTAATATGGTGCCCCTGCATTCTTGAGACCAAAGGGCATAACATTGTAGCAAAAAGTACCCCAAGGTGTTGTAAAATCCGTCTTGTGTTGGTCTTCAGGTGCGATTCAGATCTAATTGTAACTAGAGAAACCATCCATAAGGGACAACATCTCATGTCCTGCAGTAAGGTTGACCAACATGTCAATATTGGGTAGTGGGAAGTCGTCCTTCGAACAAGATTTATTAAGATCCTGGAAGTCTATCTTTGAATCCAATAATTTCTCCAATTCCTTCTTGACTAATAATGCTACTTGTGGATGCATTTTTTGAAGTTTCTATTTGATAGGCTTAGCATCTAGGCAAACATCCAGATGATGAACTACTAAAGCAAGGTCTAAGCATAGCATGTCTGAGTATGACCAGGAAAATTTAATGATACCATTTTGAAGTAGTTGAAAAATGATTGAATATTCTTGCTCTGATAGAGATTTGGCTACATAGGTGATCTTAGGGTTTTTTGCAGTACCCAGATTAACTTTTTGAGTTTCTTCAATTAGGATGGATGACTGTGTGGATAATTGAGTTCCCACAAGGGGAAGATGAACGTCTCCATCCTCCAGTGCCTCTTTGAGGTTTTCACTATTGAATGTGTCGTTTATTTTTACTTTTTCCAGGTCAAGAAGTGCCTCAGGGAGTTTTTCACTAGATGACCGTTTTTTATTTTTCTTGTTTCTATTTTTGTGACTGGAGCATTCATCGTCCCCCAATCCCATGAGGTTGACATATGTATTTAGGAAGACACTGGAAGATGTGCTATCACATAGGTCCCAATCAATGAGTTTGGGATGGCAAGGAGAAAGGCTGATGGTAAGGATGGATAAACAGTCAAACATGGATGATAGGTTTGTGTGATCAACATCATCGTATGCACGTATGATGGATTTTTCCTCGGGTATGTATTCCAAGGGACCATTGTCCACAATAACACTATTGGAGGTATGAGATGATGTTGTAGGGCCTTTTTTTTTCATATCCGAGGCCTATATTCTGTGGCAACTTTGATACATCAATAGGTTGCAACCGTCCTTGTTCTTCCTTACCTAGGCCCCCGCCTTGGTAGTTATGCTTTTATGCGAACTTAGCTGACCAAGGGTATACTTCCTAAAAGTATTCCTTTAGAGGAGGAACTAGTTGGGGTTCTTCATGGTATACCCACTGACTGATATCCTCTTCTATTGCATCTATATTTATACTAGGAGACCAAAAAGTGGTAGTGGGAATGTTTTTTGCACTGAAGGTGATAGTCTTGTCTTCCTTTGGAGTAGCCTGCAAAGGTTGGCCATACATGTGGGGTGAAAGTGGAATGGTTGCCACATTTAGAGTAGTATGCATTTCATATTCACTACACCCCTTATCAATGATCTGAACTTTGGTGACTGTAGGATTGGTGGTAGAAGATGGAGTGGCTATCATGGTGGATGATGGATTGGAGGATGATGACTAAGATACCCGATTTCAACCCCAGGACAATAATGTAAATGGGGAAATGATGCTTCTAGAGTGTGACAGTATTCAAATAGTTGTGGTCAGCATAAATGGTGATCTCTTGTCCATTAACCAGGAACTTTAGGCATTGATGGTACGTGGAGGGGACAACTTGCATAATGTGGAGCCATGGGTGCCTAAGGAGGAGATTATATGGTAAGTCCAGATTAAGGAAATGACAAGTAGTGTACTGAACTACAGGTCCAACCTAGATAGGAAGACTGATAACCCCTTCAAAATTTATTTCCACACTATCATAAGCCTTGATCATTATGATTTGATTACTCAAATCCACTTGAGTACAACCTACTTGTTTTATGAACTTTAGAGTACATAGATTCAGGGTAGAGCCATTATCTACCAAGAACCTTTTTATTTTATGACAGAAAACCAGGACTTCAATGTGTAAGGGATGGTTGTGATTGGAATCAATATTTGGCATGTCATTATGGCTGAAGTGTAACTGGTAAGATGAAACCAAGTGTCCTACTAAAGCTTGGAACCATGTAGGATCAATGTCGTTAGGTATGTGAGTTTCTTGTAAACCTCTGTTGAGTATTTCCTGATGTACGAGAGAATACTTAAGCAGATTCAAGATTGAGATTTGAGAAGGGGTATTTCCTAAGTCATCAAGAATGTTATATTGAGAGTTTACAGGATTTGATTGTATGGATGTGGAGGCTACAGTGATAGTAATGTGGGACCGTCGGGTAGCAACAACACATTGGGGATCTTTAGCTTTAACATGTATCATAGACACGCAAGGTTCTACCTGTTCAATGTAATGGACAATGCCATCATAATTGAGAGGTACATTTTTATAGCTTATATTATTTGTGTTCTTGTCTTGGGGATTGTTGTTGGAGGTGCTTGTGCCTTAATTATGGTTAGGGAAGGTGTTTTGGTATATCTGTAATTGAGCATTAGATGATGAAGCTTGACTGGTGTCAAATTTGATATCTCCTTGATCGATAAGATCTTGGACATAGTTTTTGAGACCTTGACATTTATTTAGAGTGTTCCCTTTTATCTTATGGAATTAACAATATTCATTCTCCCTAAACCAGGCTGGTTTGGGTTTGGATTCATCAAGTGGTTTGGTGATAGGGTACGTGATCGGATAGTTGACCTGTAACAACTTATTGAAGATGACATTCAAGGGTTCTGCTAAATGAGTATATTGGCATTTTCCATTCCCTTGACTGTTCTGGTTCGACTATTGAGGAGGATGAAATGCCCCCTGTGCCACGAATATGGCATTAGGTACAGATGGTTGTTGCCTATTGGATGTACTAGCCACTTGAACATATTTAGTGTCAGTGACACCATCATTCACTGCATTTTTTTTCTTGTTCCAAAAGAGTGACTTATCACCAGATGGCCTTTCTTTGTCATGGTTGTGTATCTTGATGTGCCCTTTGGAAATAAGGGTGCATTCAAGGATGGATCCTTTTTCCACTATTTCAACGAAAGTGGTAACGCAGTGCAACCTAAAATTATGAGCCATGTCGAGATGTCAGTTCTCCACAAAGAGGGTGACCATGTCTTTCTCTTTGAGAGGGGTTTTCATTTAGCTTGCTAGTGCTCACCACCTTTGAAGGTAGCTAGAAAAGGTTTCACCTTCACATTGCTTCTCCTGAAGAAGGTCCAAAGTATCAGTGTCTTTTTCCAAATTGAAGGAGAAGTAAGAAACAATTTTTTCTGAAAGATCCGCAAAGGATTTTATGGACCCTCATTCTAGACTCATGAACCATTCTAGGGAATTTCATATCAGGCTCCGTGGAAACAAATGCAAGAGGTAGTTTTCATTGTGAAATAACTTCCTGACATTGGGAGTACAATTCTTGTAAGTGAGCCTTAGGATCTTTGTTTCCCTTGTATCTGTCAAACTTTGGTATCTCAAAGTGCTTTGGGAAGGGAATTAGTGAGATGGATGGATTGAATGAATAGGGACATATATCTTCAAATTTAAAGGATTGTTTACCAGTCCCTGCTTGGAGATCTTTCAAAGCAGCTTTAATTTCCAATAGGTCCACGTTGACCAGTGGCATAGGAGTTGACACAGATGGGTTGGATGGATATGGGTGGTAGGACGATGAAGTATCCTGCTAAGATAGTGTCTGAAGGTTGATGTATGGATTTTGATAGTGAGATGATGATATCCCTTGCTAGTATGCTGAGGGAGTTTGTTGGTATTGTGGTTGTTGATACGACAGGATGCTGAGGAGCTTGAATGTGGTGTTGGGGATTGGTTTTCTAGTACTAAAGGTACTATTGTGATTGTTGGGAGGCTACATAGGGTGGTTGTTGCTAGAAATATTGTTGGTTATGATAGTAATAATGCAAGGGAGGTTGTTGATGTGATGTAGATTGTTGCATGGGCTGAGATGGGATGTTGTGTTGTGGTTGAACTTGCAGATGTAAAATGGATGCAAGGAATGGGGATATGGTTTGGGTGAGAGGTTGAGATGGATTTCCTTGCAATTGGTATGGTGGTTTGATAGGAAGAAATTAAAGCATTATGTAGGGGTTGTTGTTGATGAGGCGACTAAGATAATGTAGAGGTGTTCTATAAAGGAGGTTGTTGGGTACCAATCGGAACATTTGGTTGGGATGTACCTTATGGAGGTAATTGAGGTGGTAGGTTATATAAGGGAGACTATTGAGATATGTATGGAGGTGGTGGTAGATTTTTGGCCCCATGAGGTGGAGGAAATGTGGTAAAAGGGTTTCTCCAACGTTGATTGTACATTGACTTGAAAGGGGTGGTGTTGTTAGCATTAATGGCAAAGGTTGCAGAACATTTTGCGGCATGTCGTAGGTGAAAATATTATTGGGATCAGATACTTGAGGAGCCCCCATGACTGAGATTGTAGCATGTGGGGGATTGTTAACATGATAAAGAATAGCATTGGAAAATTCAGGTTGATGCCAACCCTCTACTGGAGGAAGATTGGGGATGTATGAACTATTTGGTGCATTTTGTGAACCTTGGGGTATCTTAGATGTGGAATTGCTATATTTGGATAAATCAACACCTGGTAGAGGTTTGACACCTTTTTCAATTAGGTGGGCCAAGATTTCTTCCCCACGTTTTTTGAACAACAGTCTTTCATTTGCACATTGGCGAGATTATTGAAATGTTCCTCAGGTGTGAGTTCGGGTTGATTAACCATACTCTCTTCACCATGTGGTGAGTTGTTCTGATTTTTGGTGTTGGAGTGTGATGAAGTGTCATTATGAGGGTCTTGGGGGATGTTCACTCCATTGTTAGGATCTTGAGAGACATTTGTACCATTAATAGGATTTGCATTGTTGTTAGGATCTTGAGACATGTTCACTTGGGAATTTTGACCTTGTTTTTGTGCCATTTGCTTCTTGGCTTGTGACCTAATTTGAACGGGCATGTAAATGTGCTATGGGCAGATTACAAAGATGTCCTTGATGAATGATTTGATTGGATGAAGATTGATTGATTAGATGAGGGGTGTGGGTAGATTTAATTGGACTCTGATTGGATGATTGGATAATATTGGATTCAATTATATTGGATTTTAATTGGATGAGATTGGATTTTGATTGGAGAATGTCTGACTTTGAGATAGATTGGATTGGGTTGATTGAATGGATGTGATTAGATCAATTAGATAATTGGATAAGTGTGATTGGATAGAATAGATTGAGTGATTGGATAGGTGTGATTGGATTAAGATTAAATGATGGAAGATGTAAGGGATCCTAAACCCAGTCAGAAAATCACCCTTAGTGACCTAGAGCATTGATTGATCAAGTGGATGATCACAACACTGAATCCACCTCGAGATAGAAATGGATTGATTTGGGCCGAGGATGATAACTTACAACACCGAATTCACCTCAAGATGGAAGTGAATTGATTTGGGTCAAAGTTGATGATTGATATGGAGGATAAAAACCAAATTCAAGCACTAAGATCAATTTGGATAACAACTTTTAACACAAGGTTTAGGGGGTTTGATGATGAGTGGTATTTATATGATATGGATTAAGTGATGCAAAGGGTAATATTTTGGTGAAACAAGTTCACCGGGTGATGATAATATGGGATTCCCAAATGAGTTACCAAAAAATTCAAAACGAGTCAACAAATTAAGAGAATAAATGTATGGATGCTTGGGATGACTAACAGAGGTTTAGGATGACTAAACAGAGGTTTTGGAGGCTAAATGAAGGTTTGGAATGATTAAATGGTGGTTTAGAATGACAAAAAGGGGCTTTAGAATGATAAAATGGAGGTTTGGAATGATCAAATAGAGGTTTTGAACATTTAGAATGACAAAACAGAGGTTTGGAATGATTAAACAGAGGTTTGGAATGATTAAACGAAGGTTTGGAGGCTAAACGGGGCGAATTTGAATGTTCAGGAGGGAAAATTCGCCCCACTACAGGAAAAAGGAGGGAAAATTTGCCCTACTGCAAGAAATAGGAGGGAAAATTTTCCCTACTGTAGTAAACAAAAGGGAAAATTCATGCCACTGTAGGAAACAGGAGGGAAAATTCACCCCACTGTAGTAAACAGAAGGGAAAATTCACCCCACTGCAATAAACATAAGGGAAAATTTTCCCCACTGCAATGAATAGTGACTTGGTTTAGGTGAAAATGACTATGGAAAGGACTTAAAATGACAATAATAAGGCCAAATTTTTAAAAGGTTTATTGGTTTCTCACAAGAAAACACTTTCAAACAAGCATGATCCTATGATTAGTGTTAAGGGTATGGCCAATAAAAGTCTTAATCTAGGATGCACAAGGTGTCTAGGGAGTCCTCAATATACTCTCAGTATGTGAGGCACAACCGTGAACACCAACCCATCACAAGCATGAGTCAGGAACCCTAGCGAGATACTGAAGGGCTCAGACCAACTCTTCACATCTATCTAGGTATCACCCTAACTTTGACGCTTTTCCAATTACGACATGACTGGATTGGGGTAAAACTTTCATTCTCCCCCCTTTATATACCCCATCGGTATGCGTGATTGGAATCGTCCCTTGGGGTGATGAAATCCCCAAGCAAGTCCCACTAGAAAGAAAGCACTAATCGTTTCCAACTACTCCCCAGGCTCACACGAAGTGCAAGGGGAAAGTGAAAACAAACTAATGCCCCCTTTGGGTAACACAAAAAGATAGACACAAAAAACAAAAGATATTACTTCCCCTAATTAAACTATGTTCCTAGATTAACGAAAAAAACAACAAGGGTAGCTTTGGAAATATGTGCAAACAAAAGGTCCTACAAGTAAACGTTAATTGTTTTATCCTTCTCTCTTCACCAATTATACAAGAATATGTTGTAAAATGTTAGCAAAAACACCAATATCCTTGCAACAAACAATGTTAGGGGGTTAGAATCATAAAACAGCAAAAAATTGGAGCAAAAACTAAGCTAAAATGGTTGTTTTACCTCCCAAAATGTGTTGTTTTGGGGCATATCCACCCCTCTACAGTAACCAGGAGGGAAAATTTTCCCTACTGTAGTAACCTAGAGGGAAAATTCGCCCCTCTATAGCAAACTTGTTAGAAAAAAAATATGGGTTAGGGCGTATCTGCCCCTCTGTAGTGAACTTGTTAGAAACAGAATATGGAATAGGACATATCCACCCCTCTGTAGCAAACTTGTTAGAAACAAAATATGGATATAGGGTGTATCCGCCCCTCTGCAAAAAACTTGTTAGAGACAAAATATGGATATAGGGTGTATTTTCCCCTCTGCAGCAAACTTGTTAGAAACAGAATATGGGTTAGGGCATATCTGCCCCTCTACAACAAACTTGTTAGAAACAAAATATGGGTTAGAGTGTATCCACCCCTCTATAGCAAACTTGTTAGAAACAAGATATGGAATAGGGCATATCCGCCCCTCTGTGGTGAACCAGAGGGCACAGTTGCACTTCTACAGTGTATAAGAGGACGTAGTCGCCCCTCTATAATGTACAAGAGGGCATAGTCACCCCTCTACAGTGACCAGGAGGGCGTAGTCGCCCCTTTGCAACCTATTCCTGCAAACAATCTCAACAACAACAAATATAAAATAGAGGAACCCGTTTGTGGGTCCCACCGGGCATGCCAAAAATGTGATCCTAAACGTTTATTCTATTCTAAAGATGCAAAACAACTATTATGCAATTAGGAAAAACACAAAAGAAACCTCAAAGATTAGCCTAAGGGATTGTTAACACAAAGAAAATAGATGAAATAATGCAATTGCTTATACCTTCTCCATGTTGATGAATCCCTTGGTTGGCCCTTGATGTTTAAGATCCTTGTGTGCTCCTTGGATGGCTAGATGCAAGATTGACAATATGACTAGATGCAAGTGCAAATGGCTAAAATGGCTTGACTTAATGAGTGAAATACTTGTGAATTGAGTGCTCAAAATGACAGCATATGGATACTAAAATGACTAAGTGTTCAAATGCATTAAAAGAGGGGGTATTTATAGGGAAATTTGAATTCTCTAGATAATTCAATGGTTGAGATTGAGCCACCAAGGTCAAGATGTAGGGCTATGGTGAGTTGAGGACTCACAAGCCCTCACATCTTGACATGTGGAATGTGGGATGGCCTATGATAAGATGATGTGGAATTGAGATGGAAGGGAGGTACATGATGTGGAGGAATGAAAAGTACCTTGGGGGGTGAGAAGATTTCCTCAAAAAATTTCCTGTCCCCAAATGAGTATGAAAGTGACATTTGAGAAATTTTGGAATTCCTCAAAAATCTCCATGGGTAATGAGAAAGTGGTTGGAGAATCTAGTGGATAATAAAGGGTCTCCAAGAAGGTGGGAGTTTATCACATGTGGATGAGGTGACAAGTCAAATGTTCTAGAAGTTGCATGGGGATAAGGTAAGCCTTGAAAAGATAAAATGTGAATTAAAAATTCACATGGGGAGGAGAGAGACCTAGGATGAATAAATGTGAATTAAAAATTCACATGGGAAAGAGGGTGAATGCTAAGAAAGGAAAATGAAAAGGTTAACTAAAAAGGGGTGCTAAATGTGGCTAATGACTTTTGATTAAGGTTGTGCAAATACTTGATTAGGATAATTAATGAGAGATTAGAAGCAAGTGGAAAATGTAGGAGGATGTGACATTAATCCTAATTAAGAGGATGCACATCTTAATCATGAATTAATTAAATTAGTCCAGATTAGAAAGGGATTATGGAGGATGTGACAAGGAGAGAGAAAAAGGAAGAATTTTGAATTGATTTTATTCAAAAAGGTTAAATGACTAAGTTAAATAAATTGATGTATTTATTTAATTTAGAGAGGGAAAAGATGTAAGGTAAAACATTTAATTGTTAAATTAAATACTTTAAGGACCTTAAACAGGAAGTATAATATTAATTAAATAAATTAATATTGAAGGAATGGATGAATAAAGAGGTGAATTTGATCGTATGGGAGCGATCAAATTTGGATGTCTACAGCTACAAAACAAAAAGAAAAAATAAGGAAACAACAGTTTGGTGGGTTTTCCTTCCACGCAAGCAAATTCATCTCCCTTCAGATCTGACAGAAATGATGAGGTGGCTAAGCTATGTGGCAAGGAGAGTATTGTACAGGTAAAATCACCCAAGATAGTGAGAGTAGAGTTGCCATAAACAACAACGTAAATAGGAACAAAATCATAAGCCCACGTGGTTGAATAATGCAGCTTCTAGCATGGTAGTAATGGTCGATAAAAGATGATAGAAATAACAACATACTCAACATCACTTGGAATTTTGACATCATCTTGAAGAGATGGTATAAATAGCTTGCTAGCTCAATAGTCAAATATAGAAGTTACTATCTAGAAAGCGATAGGAAGTTTTGCATCCACAAATCAGTATGCTAATAAGCATATTTCCATAACATAAAGCAACATTGCACATCAGTGAAAAGAATCAATTCATTTTCATATTTTAACCTCAAAACTGTATCAAATATTACTTATATATATTTTACCATATGCAACATTAAGTGGTAAAACAGGGTGATATAGAATAGAAATGAAATATGAAAATGGGTATGAAATGGATTAAAATATAGTATAAAATAGGACATAATTAGCTCTCATCATTCCCCCCAACTTAGCATATTGCACATCCTCGTGCAATCATTATGACTGAGAGGTTTTAATTTGAATAGATAACTATTTTGATTTATGGCTTTGGCCTTCTTCTTCACCCTTGACTATTATAGCTCATGCATAATCATAATGCCCTTTATTTTTCTTAGTTTCTCATCACAAGATTTATTGCTTTGTTGTTTCAATTTTCTTTTGTCAATATTGATACCTCCTTTAATTTTTATTTTTTATTTGTTTATCATTTTTTTCATATACTTTTTCAACTTTTTTCATTTCTCATTTTTTCAACTTTTGAAATGCTACAGGAGGTATCACAAAAAAAACTTCTTTATTTCTATATTCATGGGCTATGCAAAATGGGTGAAATGATAGACAATGAAAGATGGATAAAACAAGTATGAAGGGTGAAATAATGGATATTAGGATGGGATAATAAGGAAAATGAAAAATAAGGGGTTAGAAGATGGGTAATAAGGATAATGAATGGTGAAACTCCTCCCCCCAACTTAAAAGGTTGACCGTCCTCAGGAAACAAGGAGAGGAGAGGGATGGATGTTGCATATATGATTAATATAATAAGAAATACTAATAAAGTTAGAAGATAAAATAATGAAAAATAAAATTGATAGTTTTACCAACTTGCATGTCCATTTATTCCAAGGTCTGGTGACCAGAAGAACTTTCCAACAAGGAAGGAACCACATACTGCACCAAGAACTACAATATCACAAAAGACCTCCATCTAACTGAAGCACTGTAGAACATACTACTGGTAACGAATTCTGTCTTTACTTGTTGAGCACCTCAACTGAATGTGTAAGTCATGCCACGGGTGATCAAAATTGTGTAGATCACAACAAACTAGAGCATAGTGCACAAGTGAGTAGCAAGAGGTGCTAGAGACACTCAGATAGAGGGAAACCATGGAAGTGACAAAGTACATGAAAAGAATTAGCTCATATAAAGAACAAATTATTGCATTTTCTCTTTTTTCTTTCTTTTACTTTTTTTTTTCAATTTTGATAATGACAACAGGTTGCCGGTATCCCTGTTTTCAACCTACCACCGCCTAGAGGCACCAAAAAATTGGTTTTCACCCCTAAGTTTATTTTGTAGTTAGTATCCACTAGAATCCAGTTTTCAGATATTAACTGGCCAACAACGCCTGAAGGTTTTCATTGTTGGATCTTTTATTTCTTTTTTCTTTTTTCTTTTTTTTTTCATTCTTTTCATTTTTTTCATTTTTGAATAACTACATATAATGACCAAAGAAAAAGAAACCCTTCAATGAATTCCACTATTGAAACTCGTTACATGATGTAGAGCTTGAAATGATGACCAATGACAAGAAATATACCTCAGCAAGAGTGACCATGCATATGTCCATAACAAGATTGCATAATATGATCCTATGTAGCACATTCCACCATATTTGAAAGCTAACTATAGAAGTTTGGAATACATGCCCAATCGCTTGGTTGAAAGAACTACTCAAAAGAGAAGCAATTTTCCAACAATTAGGCAATGTAGTGAAAGATCAATGGTAGTATCTCAACAAATCCATATAGCTATATAAAGGAAGATGAATCAATCCTAATGATGAAGTGCAATGATCTGCATTAGAATATGCTCAAGCTCCTTGTATGAATTCCATGTGTCTTCAAGTTGTCTCTAGATGTGTGTCTTGTGAAGAATTGGCCACATTGCATTTTTTCCTCTAGTAACAAAAATGGTAGAAAAGAGAATTTATGTCCATTAATGTTGAACACTTTGGGAAAAAAATCCCTCTTGGGATCTCCAAGTGTGTAGCACTTCGTCATCTAGTGAGCAAGGCTAACAAAATGCATCTTTGAAAGCTCATGAAGAGAAGCATAATCAATCGGTACAAAAGTGTTAGGTAACCACCAGAAGAAACCTGCAACCATATTCTCAAGACCAAGCAAATCAAGTATAGTAATATAATATCATTTATTTAATAACTTCACCATCATAATGGATTTACTGATTAGAAAAATCAATGGTAAAGTATGAATAAATATGTGATAATAAAATGGATGAATTATAATTAGTTCTTGTGTACACATAATATAAATTTAATGCTAGCTAACACAAGAATTCATACCTTGATTTGGTCAAAAGCTCACACGAGTGGTTTTATAAGAACTAAAGAAATAATGAAGGCATTATCAAGAATCAACCAATGGGCTCCATAACTTCCCCCCAACTTAATTGTATAATGCAATGAGGCCATTAGGATAATCCAAAGAAGTCATAAAGACAATGATGTAAGACTACCTGGAGCCTTTTTCAATGAATAGTCATCTTAAGATAATCCAAATAATCAAGAATGAAAAAGATGTATATATTAATATCTCTATCATTGGTTAATGAGTGCTCATCCTCTAGAGCATTTTTAGCATGGTCATTAATGCATGTAATCCCATCTAGTTGTGCTTAATCATAAGAAAACAAGTATCAATGGTCCTAAATCAACAAGAGAGGAATACACATTTTGACCATAGGCCTCCAAAGATCTATATGTTTAGAAATAAAAACATGAAATAATAGATCTTTTAGGCTTTCATCACACATGTCTTGAGTGATTAATGTATCAATTATAACACCTCTTAGTGAATAGTAAATTTCAGCACACACACTTATGAGTTCAATGATCAAAATAGATTCAAAGTGAACGACTTCTTTACATGTGTGAATATCCTTTAAAGATTGTGATTTTCCAAATAAATAGGAAGAACTAAACTGAGCACCCTTTAATAGAGCATGTTCTTCCAACTCAAGTAAACCAATATCACATCACTTAATTGCACCAATATGTTTCAATTGTGAATGACCAATTTCAAGCACATTATTAGAATGTAAAGGGATTAATGAATTCACATTATTATATGTGTTTTAACCACCTTATTATGTAATTTTTTATTAGAAATCATGGTTGTTGTTGGTGGATATGGTGAAGTGAATGGTATATAATATGAATGTGATCATGGAAATGGTAGTAATTATCATGGATATAAAGTGGGTGGGATGAAGTTGGATGGGCATAATGGAGATGGTAATGATGGGTATTGTGGTTGTTGCGAGCATTCACTATTCCATTCACCATACATACTAGGTGAAGAAGTAACATGTGAAGAAACATTTATTTTTTCCAATCGAATAGAATTATAAGACATTTCAAAATCATTATGCATACTTGGATCTTTCGTACTTGATGTATGAAGTGGTTCTTGAGTTCCAGAGAAGACTTGTGCATGTTTACCATTGTTTTGTTGCAACTCGATTACAATTTCTATCTCCTTCATCATGTCCTCTTGATCAACTTGGCATGCACACTTATCTTCTTCCTTGCAACAAAGAGAACAAAAAGTGGTCAATGATTCATTTTCAAAAATCCATTGTCCTAAAAATTCATCAATTATGTGTTCTTGCTCATATATGGGAATAATACTTGTAAATGATTGTGACAATGGTGATGCAAGATCAAGATAGTCTAAGTTGCATTCACGAGGAAGAGGGGGTATTAAAACATCACCTCGAGTTGATGTGATTTCCCCACCAATTTATTCTTTTGTTCTTAAATTCAAAAGTGGGGGTCTAGGGGCAGTAGTCCCCAGTGAGGTCAAGGGGCAGCACCCCTTGCAGGGTCTCGAGGAACATTTTCCTTCTTGTGTGGCCTTTGGATTCTTCAATTTTGAAGCATTTTTCTCCCAAAATTGACATGTCTACACTACCTTGAAAATACAACATTTTTGACATTTTTGTGTTGTTTCTTCAATATTACTTTTTTTTTTATCAATGACTCACAACAACTAGTGATAAATATATAAATGGTAAACTATCTTCTAAGATCTACCTACAAAATCTAACAATGCATCTATATGATTTAAAACAAAGCAGGCCAAGGTTAATCATCTAAACAAGGTCGACAATTGCGTAGATTTTCACTGAGGCACAATGGTCCTAACTCAACTCACTGAGCTAACCTTTCTCTAACACCTCTCCCCGACAACAACGCCAAAATGATAGGCCAACACTGGGTACAAAGAATAAGAAAGATTTAATGCTTTATAATGAATTTCAGTTTGATCTATACGTGTCAATCTAGGGGCGTACACTTGCAAGAGGTGTCGTGGCTATACGCCAATCGAAGGGGTGAAATCCGTGAGATGAGTGGTTATGAATGCAGCTATGGAAATAAACCTACAAAAAATCAAAACGAAAACTAATTCTAGTGACATGAACTATCACTTCTTGGTGACAGGAACAACAATGGTAATAATTCATGAAAATTAAACTCAACTTCAAAACAAACTAATCTGGAAATCATAAAGAAGCATTAACATCTAATCTAGAAAATAATCTCACAATTCATAATCAATTTGCAATAAATAAACAACAAACCACACTTGTAGATAATACAAAAATAATAGAAATAACACATTGCTAAATAAATAAAAATCACCAGATGTCCCAAGAAGTGGGCCCTGCCTCCTTAGTCTGTTGGATGATGAAACACAAGCTTTCTTACACAAGACTGATCATGCAAACATTGATTTTATTTATTAGAAAAATAATCTGTTGATGATACAAAAGTTTGGCACTGAAATCTGCGTGCAATAATCTCTGCTCTTTCTATATATCCCTAGCTTATACTGCACTATTTATATATACACAGTCTGAACTACTACATACAATAATAGATTAAGTTTATTTAGACATCTTCACCCATGGCTACAAATAAAAACTATCTTGTTACAATAGTGAACAAAAATGGGAAACAACTATACTATCAGTTTCTCCTCCACCTGATAAAGGTTCCCTTCATGATTCATTTTAATATCCATGATGGCAATGTTCACATGAAACCTTACTCGTTAGTTACAAACAACAAGAAAAAATAAGGAAACAACAGTTTGGTGGGTTTTCTTTCCACACAAGCAAATTCATCTCCCTTCAGATCTGACAAAAATGATGAGGTGGCTAAACTATGTGGCATGGAGAGTATTGTACAGGTAAAATTTCCCAAGATAGTGAGAGTAGAGTTGCAATAAACAACAACATAAAGAGGAACAAAATCATAAGCCCACGTGGTTGAATAGTACAATTGCTAGCATGCTAGTAATGGTCGACAAAAGATTATAGAAATAACAACACACTCAACATCACTTGGATTTTTGGCATCATCTTGAAGAAATGGTATAAATAACTTGTTGGCCCAATAGTTAGATATAAAAATTACTATCCAGAAAGCGACAAGAAGTTTTGCATCCATGTAACACCCCTCCATTTTGAATCTTTTGATCGGTAGTGTTTTTCTTTGTTATGTGTTTATGTTATGTTGTGACTATGTTGGTTCTATTTGATCGCAACTGTTAAGCGATGCGTATGTGATATTTTGATGTGATGGAATTTTACTCTGATGTTATCATTATGGCATGTTTTGAATTAGCGTAGCGGTTATTTAATTAAAAATTCCTTATGCTTTTATTATATTGTTGATGTTAGACTTGTCAATTAAAAATTTTGTATTGGTGAAGGGGACGGGATTGTATCACTTGCTTGCGAGTGCCCTACGATTCCGCGATTTCCTCTTCACGGTGTATTTTATTATATATATATGCATGTTCGATATACTCTTTGCTCGCAGGTTGACAGGTACAGGACATTGACTCCACCTAATTTCACAGGTTTGAGCGTGTCCATTGACCAATGGTAATCGATTGGGAGATAGTAGCTAGGTTTTTCATGCCAAGTCATCACCCTAGTCATAGTTTGTCGTTGGGTTGTCGTTGGGTTTAGCAATTTTGATTTGGTTCATTCCTCTTTGGTTATTTATTTAATTTCATATTATAAAGGTTATTAAATGGCGGGTGTAGTTAAAATGATGATTAAATATATTTAGTTTCAATGTTGAAATGTTATTTATTTTATTGATTAATTTGATTTAATTAAGGAAATTAGATTTAGTTTATTGATTAATTAGGTTAATGGTGATAAATTAAATGAAGTAGTTGTTTTGACATTATTGTATATTAAGATTCAAATTTAAAATGAAAATGGAAATCATATTGGATATTTAGAGTTGAATTAAAATAAAAATAAAAAATGTGTTTTAAATTTCACTTTTTGAAATTTTAGATAAAATAAATTCTTTGCAAACTTTGAAATTCTTTTGTTTTAAAAGAAATTTTGAAAAATGCATGAAATTTCATTTAGAAAGTAAAATTGTTTTAAATTTTAAAAAATGGAAATATCCCCCAAAATTGCAATAAATTTGGTGGATGGGATATTTTAGGGGTTTGACTAAATTTAGGGAAAACTCTATTTGAGCATTTTCTATTTCATATTATTGGCAATTTTCAATTTTGGTGGGAGTTTTTGTTGTGGCTTGATTTGGATCTTGAAGAAGAAGATTGGAACTCTTGGGTGGGCTGGAAAAAGATTTGGAAGCACCATTTGAGTTCTTCAAGCTTGGGAGAAAAAACCAGGTTCCCTCTTTGTGTTTTTGTTTTCATTTTGAAATAAGTTTCAAATCTTGGTTATGTTGTTTGAAAATCTTTAAAATGTTGTTTAAATTCAATGAAAACCCATGAGAAATTGTTTCAAAACTTGCAACTTCTGTTGGATTTAGGAAAGGAAATCAAAACAAGAATCACTCAATGAAAAATTGAAGGAAAACCAAAATAAAATCTCTTTTCATACTGAAAACTAAAAACCCAGAAGTTGTGTTGACAATTTTATTTTCATTGCAAAATTTTGTTGTGCATTTGCACAGTTTGGCTGGAAATGAAAATATTGGTATATATTTATAAATATGCCTGTTTATATATATTTAAATATATACATACAAATATATTTATAAATATATTGTTTTGTTATTTTTTTCTGGTAAAAACTTATGTTATTTCAAAAATTACACAGGAAAATCTTATGGGGTCACTGTTTCATTTTAGAAAGTTTCTATTTAAAAAAAATATATATTATAAAAAAATTTAGGAAATGGGGGAGGCTCCTCCCCATATGGGAGGTGTTTAGGCACCGCTACCTTCCATGATACAACCCCTATGGGGAGGGAGGCTCTGTGGAGGCGCCCTCCCTTTTGGGAGGGGTTACTTTAGTTACTTTAGTTTTTTTAATTAAAATTAAAAATTTTGTTTTTAAAATTATTATTTTAATAATATATATTTATATAATATAATATATATATATATATTACATATATATATATTTTAATATTTAAATGATTTTTATATTAATTATTTATATATATTTTATGTATTTTTAAATAATTTAATTAGTTGAGTTTAAATAGAAATATTTAAATAATAATTGTATATTTAAATATATATATATATATAAGTTTGTATATACATTATGTATATGTATATACATTATGTATATACTTTTATATATATATTTAATATATATGGGTATTTAAATATAGTTAATTTTAAGTTGATTATTTCCTTATCGTAGTTGAGATAAAGATTAATTTATTTTAATCAAATGATTTTATTTATCAAGTTGTTTAGATTATTGAGTATGATTGAGAAACTCAGAGTTAAATTATTGGTTTATAATTTTCTCAACGTCGTGAAATAAATCTTATGTATTTTTGGAGAAATGCAAGTAACGTAGATTGAGTTGACTGGATTTAGGAAATCCTAACCATAGTGTATTTAATTTCCTGTCGTGCTTTCTAGCGATGTTTTGTTCATTCTCGATGTTGTGCAAATAGAGTAAATGTTCTGAAGTCTTCCAGATAAGGTTTTATTTATTAGTTAAGGGTTAGGGTTGTATTTGAAATGAATATGGTTAATGTGTTTATAGTGACTTGTTTGATTTGATGGAATCTTAAAGTTCTTGTAAAGGATTTGTTAAATGTCAGGATTATGTACGTGGTTAAGTTATATGGATTATAACTAGAGAAAAATTGATGATATTAAATATGTGTAAAGAAAAGGGTTATTTTATTATGATGTTATAATGGGTAGAATGTTATTTAAAAGTTCTTGTATTCCATTTCCTTAAATGTTGAATGGGGAATGTTGTTTGTTTTCCAGATTGCAAGGAATAGATAAGGTTCATAAAAATTATATTGTTTAGAACTTATATGAATAGTTAAAAGATTAAGTATATGAGGTAAATATGGACTTCGGTTCCTATTTATGAGAAAAGATCATTATGTCGAAAGACATCTTTAGTTTTTAAAGAACGTGTATTTATATGATTGTTGATTTAAGCGAATTCTTGTTGGTATTGTATGGGAAATATTGTTATGATGGTAAATTTATGAGTGTACCTTGGTACTACCGAGTTTTGCTTCCAAAGGCTAGGGAACTCTTTGTTTGAGTTGTTTGTTCTATTTAGAGTTGTTTGATTAGGTAAGTCTTCTAGATGGGGTTTCATTTATTTGTATGGGTTGTTATGTAGTCAACCGTTGTATTTCCTTGGGTAGGGTGTATAGTTGTATCTTGTTGTTTTACCTAGTTTTCACGAACGGGGATGGTTTGTGCCTCCTTGGTACTAGGAGTGGTTTATGTAGTTTGTGCCTCCTTTGGAAGGAGTGGATTATGTGTTTTGTTGCCTCCTATGTTTGGAGTGGATTTTCATTATATGTTCCTCTTAGAGTTGGAGTGGTTTTATCTTGTTGGTTTGCACTTGGGATTTCCTTAGCGATTGGTTTTGTTTGGTATGTTTTCAAGTAGAAGAGTGACTTCTGTCAGGGGCCAGAGCCCAAAGAGGTAAACTGGAAAACCTTCAGAAGTGGTTTAATCAAGTGATAACTAAATTAATGTACGTAGAAGTTAGATAGTATTTCACACTAATTAAGATAATTGAGCCTCACTCATGGACACAAGTGCTCGTATAGGCTTGGGATGAGTTGGGAAGGCCTGGAATGGCAAGGTCATCTATCTTGTCTTTGCGAGAGGTATTTGATTCCGCATGAGTGAGTATGGGTGTTGGGATTCAGTTAAGGCCACCAAGATAACCCATAGTGGGGGTCGGAGCCTAGGAAGATTCCCAGACGATATCCCATGATGAGCTATGTGATGACACTCTTTCTACGATAACAGTTGGTATTTGGGTTTCTATGTATGGTCTTCTTATCATACTCATTCTATTTTATTTCTGGAAGCAGTGTGACCTATGTCAGTGATGTTGGAGTTGTACTTGTGTTACCCTTATGGATGTTTGGTTCATGTGTTTGGTTGTGTCAGTGTGAGTTAGCATGTGTCTAAGGGTGGATGGTCTTGTCTAGAATTCCTTGTTACTATCTCCTAGCACGGGGGGTGAGCCTTCGGGTATCACATGGTTGGGTGGAACGTGCACCTTAATTTGTTGGGTCATCTTCTTGTGCATGTGGACGAGATTTCCAGTTGGAGAGCTCGTGTGATCATGTTCTTCCATGCTTTAATTCTTTCAGTTATTATTGTAATTTATTACCCCTCTTTGTATCGAGGTGGATGATGTAATTTGTAACTTTGAATATTGGAATTACCTCATTTGGGGAATGAATTTTGTATTCATATTGTAAATTATATTATTGGAATCATGCGGTATCTCTTATGCCTTTGTTGTAATTTTGTCATGTATGGAATGCATGAGTATTTAATTTGTTAAGTAATTAAATGTTATGTTTTTAATTCATGTTTCTTGATTGGGTTTTAAGTAATCCCTGTCTTGTAACCTTAGAGGTTGTTGGAAATGGATAGTGATCTTGCATGTTATTTGTACTTACACCCAAAAAAAAAATAGTAAGTTTGAGTAGTAAATTGCAACTTCCTCTAGGGTTGCGTGCTGGGGCATTACAATCCAAAAATTAGTATGCTAATAAACATATTTCCATAACATAAAGAAACAATGCACATCAGTGAAAACAATCACTTCTTTTTCATATTTTAACCTCAAAACTATATCAAATATTACTTATATATATTTTACCATATGCAACATTAAGTGGTAAAATGGGGTGATATAGAATAGAAATGAAATATGGAAATGGGTATGAAATGGATTAAAATATAGTATAAAATAGGACATAATTAGTTCTAATATTTAATGTTTTGGGCTGATAGTTTATATTCCTTTTATTATTTATTTGTGGCCAACTTGTAGCGATGAAATTTCATGTTGCGGATATATAAGAGCAGTTGTTTACTTGAATTTAGTGGTGAAAAAGGTGTGCCTCTGTGTGTCTGCATGAATAATGTTCTAAATCATTCGAAGGTAGAGTAGAGCATGAAGAATTGTGAAGACGTGTGAACAATATTGAAGAAGAGTGAAGAAGTGTTCATGTGCTTAATTGGAACTATAATCAGGCATTAGCAAATGCCATTTTCTCAGTTCAAAATCTGGACGGTTTTACTCTGAATCTCTTTGTAAGACAATCTATCCTTCTTTGTAATTGAGCAACAAGCTCTAGGAAGTGTGCCTAAATGCATGTGCATTCCCCATATTACTTTTTCATTATACTTTTAGCAGGGTATAATCTTTTGGACTGACCTCCACCGTGGTTTTTCCCCCAACAGGGTTTCCATATAAAAAATCTCGGCGTTATGTGTGTTTCCGATGTGTGGATGATTTGTGTTTTCATGGTTAATAATCAGATCACAGAATAAGGCTAATAAGTTGAATAGGTTTTGAATTTCTATGACAATTGATTCACTTCCCTCTTAGTTGTCTGCTCTTGTATTTCCAACAATTGGTATCAGAGTAGGTTCCTTGGAAGAAGTTTAACAACTTAAGGTGATCTGGGATGGCAAGTTATAAGAAGGATAGTTTGAGATTTGATGGAACTGTTACCAATTTTTTGCCACAGCTCGATTGGTGGAGCTGAATAAACACTATTATAGCTTAAGGTGAAATTGAAAATTGTGTTTAAGTGTTGTTTGCATCATGTTCATTATTCATTAAGTGACAGTTGTGCATTAAGAAGAGAGAACCAATTTCAGAGTGTATTCAAATATTCTAGAATTGAATGAAGTATAGAATTGAGCATATAAACAACAGAGCATTTTAAATGCTTTTGTTCATTTCATGGAGAGATTCATATTTACATAGTTTCACTTGATTGCAAGAATCAGAATGATATTACAACATTGTATTGAAATGCAATTTCTTTTCAATTGAAGCATAAAGATGAAATCAAATATCAACAAGCTGTGGATGTGATTGTCACAATGCACCATAAATAGTACACTACACAATTGAAGATGTAAAAGAAAGAATCACATAAGTAAATGACATAATCATCATTGCCTGTTTTGGCCAATGGTCGATGATGAATGGTGCACCTTTGTCTTCTTGAGTTCCGTCGACCTGTAAGAGAAAAGAGGGGGGTGTCAGTGGCTCTAATTATGAAGAAACCTATATGAGTCACCAACAATAGTGCAGCCTACTATTAATCATACACTGAAACAATCATGATAAAGTACAGAAGAAATGAGCTGAA
This sequence comes from Sequoia sempervirens, assembly GCA_007258455.2. Lineage (NCBI taxonomy): Eukaryota > Viridiplantae > Streptophyta > Pinopsida > Cupressales > Cupressaceae > Sequoia > Sequoia sempervirens. The sequence goes on from VDFB02256132.1 coordinate 99,598,251, forward strand.
GAAGAGATGTCAACATGATCATCATATTATGTTTTTTATGCTAACATTGTTTGTTTCCTTGTGCAAGTATAGGTAAAGTCATGAAGCTGATCATTATTCAAAAACCAAGCATGTGGAGAAAAATGGGCTCCCACAAGGGTAGAGCTTGGCATGCTGCCCTATTCATTATAAATGGGCTGATTTAAGGACTATATCATCATATATTCATCAAAAGAAATGAGATACAACTAAAAGAGTAAAAAGAATTATCTATCAAGATATTAAACCAACTGTGTATTCATAACGATCAGGTTAATGTTTTCTGAAAGCTACAAGTGAACAGTGAATTTAACTCACTCAATTAATTCAATTGGTACCATTATGTCAAACATTGCTGCATAGTTCACGTTTTATGTTATATGTTCATCATGATCATATATGTCATGTAAGGTTCAATTCATCAGCATTCTTTTCATAGCCAAGGATATTGAACAGGCATACATTATGCCTTAATGAGGAGTTTTGTTTCAATTTTCATCATGGAAGAGAACAGATTTAAAGAACAATTTATTAAGTGGAACATAAAAATGCATGAAGAGTGCCAGGTTGAAGCTTAAGAGTATGAAAGACAGTCAATGCACTCAAATAATAAAGGAACGATCAGTTCAGGTTTGACTGATGATACGATGCAGCATTAGGGGATGCAATATGAAATGATCATTCCAGAATGATAAGGGAAGAGCAAGCATAACAAAGGTGTCTCAGAGGTTTTAATTATGCATTGAAGAAATCAGGTAAGATGTAGTCCATAATATTACAATGTTTCAATTTAGAATCTCTACATAAAGTCCAAGAACAGAAAGCAAATGTTGTTGTATGGTAAAGTTAAGGAACCCAAAAAGGAACAATTTTGAGTGCAAAGGAAAGCAATGTGAATTCAATGTTTAAGTAATGCAAATAGCACATACAATTCCAACATTCATGATCCTGTGGTTCTTTTCTTCATAAAGAGATAAATGCAAGAGTATGGGGATAACTCTACGAGTTGCAAGCAAAATGTAGATATAGGAGGGTTTTAAACAAGCTTTCAGTTTTAGTATACCTATGTAATGGGATGACATAGATTTTCTAAGTTTCCAAACACTTATATGTTAAAAGTAAAGAATTCGAATGCTAAGGGAGCCCAATTTTATACAAGTATTGAAACGTATAGAATTTTTATATTACAACTGAACTCATATGGTGAGGGTTTCAGAAATATGTTCCATAAGTACAGAAATAAGAAGGCAGTTCGAACCCAGTTTTCAAGGAATTAAAGGAGCAGTTTTCTTTATTTTAAGATCACCTTTATGCTGAGAAGTGAATGATATGAATTCCATGATTAAATTTTGCAATTGAATCGAAGCTGGAATACAAAAGGAAGTATATTTTCTTCAAAAATTACAAATACCCATATCGCTTTTTGTTTCAGAAGTGTGAAATAGACAATTGGTTTTTTGGGTCGAGCCCATAAACTAAATACAAATGAACATATAGATTTCTTTTCCATACACCCACATGGGTTTCTGTTTCTAAGAGAAAATGATAAAACAGATATACAGAGTACCCACGTTTGGGGTTTACTTTTAAAATACAGAAAAATACAATTGCAGTGATAACCCATGTCTGGTTTTTGTATGAGATAGCAAAATACATAAAATGTGAATTTCCTTTGGTGAGTCAAGCTTTAGACTTAGAGAATGATAGTTTTCCTTCTATTTTCATGACACCCATATTGGGTTTTGTTCTCAACTGTGGAAAGAGGGGAGATTCTTGTTTTGGGTTGAACCCAATAATTTTTAAAATGCATTTTCTGAGATTCATATAGCCGCGGCTTGTATAGTGGTCAGAAAATTGCAAGTGAATGTCAACTATCAACAACGATAGGAACAGTGACTCACCATTTTGTACTCGCAGGAGAATGTTATAGCCGCGGACAGAGCCATATTAGAGCCTCAAAATTCCAAGCAAGAATCCAGTTTGAGCTCGCATGGGCGGCCAGTGAAGACAAAGAATGTAGAGGTAAATACAAAGAGTCTAGGCCATGACTTGAGCTCTTTAAAGTAAGCACAAAAATGTAAGGAAAATTCAGAGAGAAGCATGGATAGTTTGTGGCCTTAATGGCCTTTCTTATTCCTTGAAGGGAGTAAAGAGCTATAAAGAAAAAAATAAAACTTACCCATTGAAGTTTCAACTGTCAGAAGGCAGAAGATGAAGATTATCGAGCATGTAGATTCTCAGACTGAGCTCAACCATCATGGCGGCATGCTCTCAGGAAAATCTCTTTTCCTTCAAAGTGAAGAGTGCAAAATGAAATGATTTAGGGTTTGACCTTGTTTTCCTCATGCCCTAATTCTACCCAACATCATAATCATCCAGAATATTCAAAATTGGAAAATAGCACATGGGATTTTGAATTAGGTTAAGCTTTGTATTGTGATTTATTAAAGTCTGAAGGTTAATATTAGAGGGGTTGAATTCAAGTGCCTAGATTGGTCAATCCTTTAAGTCTTTAGGGCTTGTGTCTTGTGCCTTAGAAAAATTGAAGATTTGGTATGCATAGTGAATTCCTTATGACCTAAAAGTGGATATTCCTATCACTTAGGTTTTGTATTCTCAAGGAAAAAATCAATTATCTATTTAGGGTTTTTATTTTTATTTTTAATTAATTTTAGAGAAATCAATTGGAGTTTTTGAGAGAGGAATATATACTGGTATTTTTATGATTTTTTGAGAAAAATCAAAACATTGTGTTGATGATTTGAGACATATTTCTTTTTGCAAAAGATTTTATAATATTTAAATTGCAAAAAATAAACAAATTGTAAAATCTACAATCCTGTAAAGCAGAATCGTAAAGAAAACTTTTATAAATTGTTTTATGTTTTCTTGCTATTTTTTGCATATTCATTTTGACTTCCTCTCTGGCCTGCCTGTTCCACCCCAGAGACAGAGTCCATCCCACACCTTCCTGAGCCTCCCGCAGTCCGGCCTGAGAATGCCTGTTCCAGCCCGTCCAGATCATTCCCAGCCTGCAACCCGCCCCACCAGCATCCCCGTCCGTCCGCTTTTATAATAATAGCAATTTGATGTCTTTGTGGTTCAAATCAGAATCCTTTTATGTCTTGTTGTTGTAAGTTGTGTTTCATAATTGCATAGTTCCAGGTTGCCTGTTGTATTTCATTTAGGAATTTTCATGCAAAATACTGATGGAAGTATGTGCCAGTGGGATTGTGAGATTCATTGTGATAGAAAAGTTGTTGTGAGTGTCAATGTTTGAATTTCATAACTTTAAGTGAAATACCATTTAGATTCAAGTTTTGTTTTCAGTCCATCTTTCTATCATTTTCCCTAGAGGTTATTTAGAATAGGATTTATCATTCGGAGAACTAGCTCACTATGGACATTCCTTCTTCGCTCAGATCACCCACATCTGAAGGAGGTTTCCATGTTTCAGTAGGTTGTTGAATCTTACATTCGGCAGGGTGCAAATCTATTGATAACAATTTTTGGCACACGTGGTTGGACTCTGAAAGCTATTTTCAGAGAATTTTTAATCTTTCAGTTTGTTGTTTGGTGTATGCAATAGATTTTCCAGCCTTCTAGAGGCTATTACAATATACCTGGCGACTCCAGTTCTATTTTTGCATGCTAGTGCAGCCTGCACATGAGAAAGATATAGACAAGATCAAGTTTTGCACCCTTCAGGTATTGAGAGTTGTCCCCATCACAAAGAAGAGGCAGGATAGCAAGGAGGCTTTTTGAAGGACCCACGAGATCAAAGTCGACACCTCCCATTTTCAATTCCTTGGTGTTATCACCAGGTGTACCAGTTCTGATCTCACAAGTACCGCCAATGGCAGCACCAAGGCAACACCCATTTGCACCCTTCAATGGTGGTACCCCATTAAATATACTTCAGCATGATGACATACCAGTTGCAACCCTTAAAGGTATGCCATACAACACTGGGGAAGATTACACTACACCAATCGAGCACATCCGTGATGTAGCCACGTTATGCTCAGTACATAATATCACGTAAGAGAATGTCGTGCTAAGGTTGTTAGCTATGTCACTTAAGGGAAAAGTGTTGCAGTGGTTCAAAGGCCTCGTAGCCAATTCAATCATGACATGGGATGCATTAGGTAACGGCTTATACCAACATTTTCCCAATAAAACTGACAATTTATCTTTACTAGAGCAGTTGAGCACCATTCAGAGGGCGCCACACAAGCACTTACTTGATTTCAACTATCGATTTCAGAGAACCTAGGATAGGATTCCTGTGATGGTAAAGCCCTTACCAACACACGCTTTTCTGTTTTATTTGAAGGCTTTGAATAGTAAAATTACAGCTATGACTCAGTCTATGGGTGTGCTAACACTTCCTAACACCTACAATATAGCCATTAATGTTGAAAATTGCCTCATCCAAGTTGGAGACATAGCTCCTAGACCTCCTATGCCTTTGTTTCTAGAAATATAGCCTCCTATTCTTGCTACTATACCTCCTTTGGTTGTTGTCTTGCCTATTCCAGCGATAGGTTATCATAACACAGCCCAAGAGGTTGTTGCCCTAGCCCCAAATCTAGAGATACAAGAGATTAAAAGCATATTAAAGACCTTTGGAAATGATCTTGTGACTATTAAAAAGAACATTAGCCAAGAAAGTAAGCCTTATCAAACCCCTTATCAGCAAAACCAGCAAAATAGACCCGCCTTTCAGAATGATTATCAAGCCCAAAGGAAGAATTTTAACCCTAGGCCATTCTAGTCATACAATCCGAACGTAGCCAATTCGTCAAAGGAACTTGTGCCACAAAATAATGCTGCCCAGGATTGCAATTGGTGTTATCCATGCAATTAGCCCCATAACCAATTAGTGTGCACCAATGGAATGAGAAATTAGGCATTGATGGTTCAGAATAGCTATGTTGTTCCAGAAAGTGTTACAGATCAAAATCAAGAACAACAAGATAACGTGGAAGTTTCCTTGCCAAACTGGTAGAGCTCTGAATTTTGTGACGTGAACGGCCAAAGTCAACAAAATTATCCTATTTCAGCTAATACCAGGTCAAAAAAGAGAGCTATGGATCCAGGACAGCAAGCTGCAAGTTCATAGCAGCAGCCTGTAATCAGTAAGCGGCCAGTTTCATCAGAGGTTAACGCTGCCATGCTGCCTAAAATGCAAATTATACAAAGAAGTCAGGAGATACCCAGCAAGGAACAATCAAAAATGCATTCTCATCCTTTTCAGAAGAAAAACGATGCTACTGTCACAAAAAACCAGCAGAAGATAAACTCTTCATTATTTAATATTGTTGAGCATCTCAAGAAAACAACTGTCAGCATGTCGATATTAGACGCTTTACACCTTCCAGGGCAGAAAATTTTACTGCAGAGTGCTTTGGCTGAGTTATCTATTTGTGACAATGCTAGTCAAGGGGTTGTGAAGGTTGTGCTTGCTAATGACCTGGAGGATAAGAGTGAACAGAGAGAAAAAGAGGTAAAGTCCCCTCCATTCTATTTAAGTCTGATCATTGGTGATAAAATTGTTCATAACTATATGGTTGATTATGGCGCCAGTAGTTTAATCATGCCTAAGAGTTTAGCTGATAAGTTAGGTCTTGTTTACGAGCCTAATCTTCAGAAAGGCATAGTGCAATTAGATGGGTCTACTATTAAAACTGTTGGTATTATCAAAAATTTAGCCCTTACCTTGCATGCATCCCCAAGTTTTGCTATTCATCAGGATATTCATGTCATAGACTTACCGTCGCACTTTGTCATTTGTCTCTCAAGGGATTTTATAGCCAAATTGGGTGGTTTTTTGTCTTATGATTGGTCTCATTTGTTTTTTTAGAACAAGGTATGGTACGAAAGTGACCATAAAGTCTGAGCCTCTTGCCAAAGACCATATCGAACCATACTCACCAAATCTTATAAATGCTAACCTCTACGCCACCTCTGCACTAGAGGAGCAAACCATGACCTCAGACTGTAGCACCCATGTAGACAATATCAATCTAGATGAATGGGCAGCCAAAGATCATGAGCTTGATCTGTACCAGCACACAGATGAGATAGGATTAGGAGTCTATATGATTCGAGAGCTTGATAGCGATATGCCTAATCTTTGTAAAGAGGAAGAACCATCTGTAGAAAAGGGGAGTGAGCTTTGGAAGCTTTACTTCAATGGTTCGAGGAGCAGTGTTGGTGTCGGGGGTGGAGCTATGTTGATATCACCTGAAGGTGATAAATATTTTTCAGCTTGCAGGTTTGCTTTTAGCTATTCAAATAATACAGCTGAGTATGAAGCATTGGTACATGGCCTTGAATGGGCCTGCAAACGAGGTATTAAATGCTTGCAAGTTTATGGTGATTTAGAATTGATTGTAAATCAGGTCAGAAATTTAAATGCTGCTAAGAATGATTTGCTTAAGAAATACAAGCATCGTGTATGGGATTTAATGAATGGTTTTAATACGTTTAATATCATATCGATTCCTAAGAATCAAAATAAGCATGCTGATAGGCTCGCTGCCATAGGAGCCCAGTTTGATATTCCCAAAGAGATTCATAAGGTAGAAGCATGTCAATATGTGAAAAATAGTGGTCAGACCTTTTGTACCTGACAATAATGTGAGCTGGCAGGTTTTTGATAGCAATGAGCAAATCATAATTTTTTTGATTCTTGAAGCTAAGTTTGTAGATGGAAATTAGCAAAAATGGCAGCAGCAATATGAGGACCAGATTATGCAATTAAAGACCAACAAGCTACCAAAACGATTGGTGACCTTGGAATCTATTTTCAACTCAGATGACCAAGTGTGTAAAGATAAATGCAGCTTGACAGTTAAAGAGGAGCATTATGTAGCCATTGAAATCTGCAAAGGCAAGCTTCTCAAGCTGGGAAAGGTATGTAGTCAAGACAAACAGCAAGCCTTTATTTTGTTATGTTAGAAATTTAGTGATGTTTTTGCTTGGGAGTACAAAGACTTGAGAGGTTTTAACCCCGAACTAGCCTAGCATACCATTGAACTTGAACCAGGTGCAAAACCAGTAAGACAGAAATAGAGACCACTTAATCCCAAGTTAGAACACCTTATGAAGGCTGAACTAAATAAGCTAGTTGAAAGTAGTATTATTTTCCCTATCAAGCACACCTCTTGGGTGTCAAATTTAGTTCCAGTCAGGAAGAAAAGTGGGGAAACCAAATTATGTGTCAATTTCTGAGATTTAAATAAAGTGTCATTGAAAGACCATTACCCACTCCCTTCCATGGAGCAGATTTTACAAGTAGTTTCTAGTTCTGAAATATTTTCTTTGCTAGAGGGTTACTTAGGTTACAACCAGATTCTGGTGAAGCAAGAAGATTAGTTCAAAATAGCGTTTACAACCAAGTGGGGCACGATGGCCTACAAGAAGATTTCTTTTGACTTATCCAATGTTGGAGCCACTTTTTAGTGTGCTATGGATATGGCCTTTCACGGCCTCATGAATAAGTTCATTCTGGTATATTTAGATGATATTACTGTTTTTTTCCAGAAATGCTAATGAACACCTTGATCCTTTGGAGCAGATATTTCAGAGGTGCAGAGAGTTCAGAGTGTCTCTCAATCCAAAGAAGTGTATATTTTCAGTGCACGAAGGAAAATTGCTTAGACACATTGTTTCAAAGCAAGGCATTTCAATTGATCCTGAAAGAGTTTCCGCAATTCTCAAATTTCCATTACCAGCTCATAAGAAGGGCTTGCAAAGCTTTCTTGGAAGAATAAATTTCGTGAGGAGAGTCATACCGAATATTGCAGCCTTGTTGCAGCCTTTCATTTCTATGCTTAAGAAAAACATGCCATTTAGTTGGACCAAGGAAGGCAGGAGGAGCTTTGAGCAGATCAAGGAAGCACTTGCAGCCGCTCCTACTCTCGTTAATCCAAATTTTGACAAAGACTTTATTTTGTATACTTTTGGAGGAATTGATACAGTTTTTGCTATGTTATGCCAACAAAACAAGGAAGGCTTGGAGCAGCCTGTTGCATTTTTTAGTCAAGTGTTACACGATTATGAGGTAAAATACTCTTTTGTTGAGAAGCATGTATTTGCTGTTGTAAGAAGTTTAAAGAAATTCAGGCATTTTCTTTCCAACAACAAGATTCACTTGCTACTAGCTCATTCGACTGTTAAGGATTTTCTGCTTAACAAGGATATTAATGATAAGCATGTTGGTTGGATTACCAAAGTCATGGAGTTTGATGTTAATATAAAAGTAACCAAGCTCGTTAGAGGCAAGGGTTTGTGAGGACAGATTGCTAGAAATGGAGACAACAACTTAAAAGAAGCTACAAATATAGAAACAGTATTAAATAATGACATTGTAGGTGTTGTTTCAGTCTCTCCTGCTACTTGGTTGCAGCAAATGATGCATTATTTGCAAACTAGTGAGTGTCCTGAAGGCTTAGACAGAGCAAAACGAAGGTATTACAGATTACAAGCCATTCCTTATGCAATCATTGATGGTATTCTTTATAGGAGAGATTTCCAAGGTATCTTATTGCATTTTATTCAGCCTAATCAAGTTGACAAGCTGTTAGCAGAGTTTCATTATGGACCTTATGGAGGTCACTTTGTTGCAAGAACAACAACTATGAAGGTTATGTGAGCTGGTTATTACTGGCCAGATTTGTTTAAGGATGCTATTGCTTGGGTCAGAAAATGTGAGAAATGTGCTTTATTTGTTGGTAAACAAAGGATTGCACCACTACCCCTGCATCTGATTCAGGTAGAGCAGCCCTTTGCCAAGTGGGGCTTAGATTTTATTGGCCCTATCAATCCACCTTCAAGTGCGGGTCATAAGTGGATTCTTACTGCCACAGATTATTTTACAAAATGGACCGAAGCTATTTCTTTAAAGGAAGCAAATGAGACTTCACTGCTTAACTTCTATCAAGATCTCGTATCAAGATTCGGTGTTCCAGATTCAATCATTTCTGACAATGGTTTGGATTTTATTGGTTTGAGGATTTCTGACTGGTCAGTTAGAAATAACATCTATTTGAACATGTCTTCCAATTATTATCCGCAGGGAAATAATTAGGCAGAATTTGCAAATAAAAATCTAATTCGGATAATTAAGAAGACTATTGAAGATAATCAAAGGGCGTGGCACGAAAAGCTAAAGCTAGCCCTTTGGGCTGACAAAATAACTCCTAAAAGGGCCACTAGTTGTTCACCTTTTGTTTTAACTTATGGTAAAGAGGCTAAGTTACCTGTTTTAATTGAGTTTCCAACCTTAAGTTATGTTAAAGAACTAGAGTTGTTGAATGAACAACCTCTTGAGGTGAGGTTTGCACAGCAGGTAGATCTCAAGGAAACTAGAAAGGAAGCTCTAAGAAAGCTGGAGATACATCAAGCTCAGATGAAGAATTATTTTGATAAGAGGGAAAGACCACGTGATTTCATTGTTGGAGATCTAGTTTTCAAGTGGAATGAATTTAAGAGTAGACCTGGACGACATTCCAAGTTCGATGCAATGTGGGATGGGCCTTATGTGATCACAGAATGCAAAGAACACAACACATTCCAACTTTCCAAGATGATTGGCAAAGTGTTGTCTATCCCAGTTAATGGGATCCACCTCAAGCACTGCCTCTGAGATAAGTTATCTCATAGTTAAGTAGAGTAGTTTGCAAATAAGTGTGTTCTGCACATTTACTTTCAGTAGTTTTTCTTTCTCTAAGCGCTGATGCGCATTGCTATGTTGGCCATCAGGGCCTGTTAGTTTGTTTTCAATTCTATTTTGTTTCTTTTGCTGCTTTTTGGAGTGTTGCTATTCAAGTTTCTAAGTTTTGAAAAGGGGCATAATTGACTCCACACCCCAATGAATTGTTTTAAGGCCACTGATCTATGCTTAGCAGGCAAGCATTTAGCAGAAATCACCAAAATGTTACCAATTTTTCGCCACAGCTCGATTGGTGGAGCTGGCTGAACATTATTATAGCTTAAGGTGAAATTGCAAATTGTGTTTAAGTGTTGTTTGCATCATGTTTGTTATTCATTAAGTGACAGTTGTGCATTAAGAAGAGAGAACTGAATTTCAGAGTGCTATTCAAATATTCCATAATTGAATGAAGTATAGAATTGAGCATATAAACAACAGAGCATTTTAAATGCTTTCATTCATTTCATGGAGAGATTCATATTTACATACTTTCATTTGATTGCAAGAATCAGAATGATATTACAACATTGCATTGAAATTCATTTTCTTTTCAAATGAAAAGCATAAAGATGAAATCAAATATTCACACAAGCCGTGGATGTGACTGTCACAATGCACCATTAATAGTACACTACACTATTGAAGATGCAAAAGAAAGAATCACATAAGTAAATGACATAATCATCATTATCTGTTTTGGCCGATGGTTGATGATGAATGGTGCACCTTTTTCTTCTCGAGTTTCGTCGACCTGTAAGAGAAAAGAGAGGGGTGTGAGTGGCTCCGATTATGAAGAAACCTATATGAGTCACCAACAATAGTGCAGTCTAATATTAATCATACACTGAAACAATCATGATAAAGTACAGAAGAAATGAGTTGAAGAAGAGATGTCAACATGATCATCATATTATGTTTTTTATGCTAACATTGTTTGTTTCCTTGTGAAGGTATAGGTAAAGTCACGAAGCTGATCATTATTCAAAGACCAACCATGTGGAGAAAAATGGGCTACCACAAGGGTAGAGCTCGGCATGCTACCCTATTCATTATAAATGGGTTGATTTAAGGACTATATCATCATATATTCATCAAAAGAAATGAGATACAACTGAAAGAGTAAACAGAATTATCTATCAAGCTATTAAACCAACTGTGCATTCATAACGATCAGGTTAATGTTTTCTGAAAGCTACAACTGAACAATGAATTTAACTTGCTCAATTAATTCAACTGAGTACCATTATATCAAACATTGCTGCATAGTTCGCATTTTGTGTTATGTGTTCATCATGATCATATATGTCATGCAAGGTTCAGTTCATTAGTGTTCTTTTCATAGCCAAGGATATTGAACAGGCATACATTATGCTTTAATGAGGAGTTTTGTTTCAATTTTCATCACAGAAGAGAACAGATTTAAAGAACAGTTTATTAAGTGGAACATAAAAATGCATGAAGAGTGCCAGGTTGAAGCTCAATAGTATGAAAGACAGTCAATGCACTCAAATAATAAAGGAATGATCAGTTTAGGTTTGACTGATGATACGATGCAACATTAGGGGATGCAATATGAAATGATCATTCCAGAATGATAAGGGAAGAGCGAGCATAAAAAAGGTGTCTCAGAGGTGTTAATTATGCATTGAAGAAATCAGGTAAGATGTAGTCCATAATATTACAATGTTTCAATTTAGAATCTCTACATAAAGTCCAAGAACAGAAAGCAAATGTTGTTGTACGGTAAAGTTAAGGAACCCAAAAACGAACAATTTTGAGTGCAAAGGAAAGTAGCGTGAAGTCAATGTTTAAGTAATGCAAATAGCATATACAATTCCAACATTCATACTCTTGTGGTTCTTTTCTTCATAAAGAGATAAATGCAGGAGTATGAGGATAACTCTACGAGTTGCAAGCAAAATGCAGATATAGGAGGGTTTTAAACAAGCTTTTAGTTTTAGTATACATGTGTAATGGGATGACATAGATTTTCTAAGTTTCTAAACACTTATATACTAAAAGTAAAGAATTTGAATGCTAAGGGAACCCAGTTTTATACAAGTATTGAAACGTACAGACTTTTTATATTACAACTAAACTCATATGGTGAGGGTTTTAGAAATATGTTCCATAAGTACAAAAATAAGAAGGCAGTTCGAACCCAGTTTTCAAGGAATTAAAGGAGCAGTTTTCTTTATTTTAAGAACACCTTTATGCTGAGAAGTGAATGATATGAATGCCATGATTAAAGTTTCAAATTGAATTGAAGTTGGAATACAAAAGGAAGTATATTTTCTTCAGAAATTACAAATACCCATATCGCTTTTTGTTTCAGAAGTGTGAAATAGACAACTGGTTTTTTGGGTCAAGCCCATAAACTAAATACAAATGAACTTACAGATTTATTTTCCATTCACCCACATGGGTTTCTATTTCTAAGAGAAATTGATAAAACAGATATACAAAGTACCCACGTTTGGGGTTTACTTTTAAAATACAGAAAAATACAATTGTAGTGATAACCCATGTCTGGTTTTTGTATGAGATAGAAAAATACATAAAATGAGAATTTCCTTTGGTGAGTCGAGCTTCAGACTTAGAGAATGAAAGTTTTGCTTCTATTTTCATGATACCCATATTGGGTTTTGTTCTCAACTGTGGAAAGAGGGGAGATTCCTGTTTTGGGTTGAACCCAATAATTTTTAAAATGCATTTTATGAGATTCATATAACTGCGGCTTGTATAGTAGTCAGGAAATTGCAAGTGAATGTCAACTATCAACAACGACAGGAACAGTGACTCACCATTTTTTGCTCGCAGGAGAATGTTATAGCTACGGCCAAAGCCATATTAGAGCCTCAAAATTCCAAGCAAGAATCCAGTTCGAGCTCGCATGGGCGGCCAATGAAGACAAAGAATGCAGAGGTAAATACAAAGAGTCGAGGCCATGGCTCGAGCTCTTTAAAGTAGGCACAAAAATGTAAGGAAAAGTCAGAGAGAAGCATGGACAGTCCATAGCCTTAATGGCCTTTCTTATTCCTTGAAGAGAGTAAAGAGCTATAAAGACAAAAAAATCAGACTTACCCATTGAAGTTTCGACTGTCATAAGGCAGAAGATGAAGATTATCGAGCATGTAGATTCTCAGACTGAGCTCAACCATCATGGCGGCGTGCTCTCAGGCAGAGCTCTTTTCCTTCAAAGTGAAGAGTACAAAATGAAATGATTTAGGGTTTGACCTTGTTTTCCTCATGCCCTAATTCAATCCAACATCATAATCATCCAGAATATTCACAATTGGAAAATAGCACATGGGATTTTGAATTAGGTTAAGCCTTGTATTGTGATTTATTAAAGTCTGAAGGTTAATATTAGAGGGGCCGAATTCAAGTGCCTAGGTTGGTCGATCCTTTAAGTCTTTAGGGCTTGTGTCTTGTGCCTTAGAAAAATTGAAGATTTGGTATGCATAGTGAATGCCTTATGACCTAAAAGTGGATATTCCTATCACTTAGGTTTTGTATTCTCAAGGAAAAAATCAATTATCTATTTAGGGATTTTGTTTTTATTTTTAATTGATTTTAGAGAAATCAATTGGAGTTTTTGAGAGAGGAATATATACTGGTATTTTTATGATTTTTTGAGAAAAATCAAAACATTGTGTTGATGATTTGAGACATATTTCTTTTTGCAAAAGATTTTATAATCTTTAAATTGCAAAAAATACACAAATTGTAAAATCTACAATCATGTAAAGCAGAATCGTAAAGCAATCTTTTATAAATTGTTTTATGTTTTCTTGCTATTTTTAGCGGATTCATTTTGACTTCCTCTCTTGGTCGGATTTGAGTCTTATCTTGGAGAGATAGGGTGTTTTTTGGGCTTTTAAAGCAGATTCAGCCTATTTTTAGAGGCTTAACAGTTTGATCATAAAAGCAATATACTTTTTTCTATTTTTATGTAGTTTTTTGAGACAGTTTGAAGCTTTTTTCCTTGAGCTTCTTTGTGAGCTCAGATTAGGGTTTCTTGAGAGTGATGTCTTTGAAAAGACTTAGTCTTTTTACCTCTCCTTCTCAGTTTAGATTTGAGTTCCTGCTCATACATATTTTTGAGCTTGTGAACCCTTTTGTACTCAGTTCATAATTATTCACTCTTTCAATTTTAATAAAGCAGCAGTATTCTCCTTCTCATTTTTGTCTCAGTTTTATAATAGCAATTTGATGTCTTTGTGGTTCAAATCAGAATCCTTTTATGTCTTGCTGTTGTAAGTTATGTTTCATAATTGCATAGTTTCAGGTTGCCTGTTGTATTTCATTTAGGAATCTTCATGCAAAATACTGATGGAAGTATGTGCTAGTGGGATTGTGAGATTCATTGTGATAGAAAAGTTGTTGTGAGTGTCAATGTTTGAATTTCATAACTTTAAGTGAAATACTAGTTAGATTCAAGTTTTGTTTTCAGTCCATCTTTCTATCCTTTTCCCTAGAGGTTATTTAGAATAGGATTTATCATTCGGAGAACCAGATCACTCTGGAAATTCCTTCTTCACTCAGATCACCCACATCTAAAGGAGGTTTCCATGTTTCAGTAGGTTGTTGAAACTTGCATTCAGCAGGGTGCAAATCTATTGATAACAGGAACAAATTATTCTTTGTGGAAGACTCGAATGGAGAACCATATGAGATGCATTGGTGAGCCCTATTGGAGAATTACAAGTAATATGTATATTATTCCACATAATGGTCCTACTACTTCTACTGAGATCAGAGATGTTGAGTATAATATCTGGGCTAAGGAAGCTTTGTTGAGTGCTTTGACTGATTCTGAGATGACAAATGTTATGGATTTGAAGACTGCTTATGAGATCTGGAAAAAGTTGGAAACCTTGTGTGAAGGTGATGGTAATGTGAATATTGCTAAGTTACAAAGTTTGAAAGGGAAATATGAAAGGTTGAGAATGGGTGATGATGAGAACATTAATACTTTCATGCAAAGAGTGAATGAACTTGTGTGTGGTATTAGATGTGCTAGTGGAAAGATAGATGAATTTGAGATTGTTGCTAAAGTGTTTAGATCCCTACTTGATTCTTACAAAGTCAAAGCTAGTGCTATTGAAGAGCTCTGAACTGTAACAAAAATTTACCAGAGATACATTGGTTGGTAAGCTAATTGCTTTTGAGTTGAGAAAATTTGGTGATGCCCTTCCTAAGGTTGAATCTACATTTAAGGTTACTACTTCTGGAAGAAATAGACAGAGATATGATCCAAGTGAGAGTTCATCTAGAAAGACATTCAAGTATGAGGATGAAATCAGACAGATTGAAGAGGAAGAAAGAGAGCTAGAAGAGCTGGAAGCACTTATTGTCAAAAGAGTACCAAGAGGAAAAAGGTAAGTATGAAGGAAAATAACCTCATAAATTCTTTTCTTGCAATAAGATAGGTCATTTTGCATCAAGGTGTCTGGAAATAGTTGCTAAACCAAGACATAACAAGCCTATATTTTAGAAGAAGTGTTACTATGGTGCTTATGAAGGTGTGACAGATGATGAATCTGATAAAGGAAATAGAAGTGATGATGAATGGGTATTTATTTCTATCAAGGAGACTAATCTTGTATCTACGAAATCTACTGGTTGTACAAATGTGGAGAAAGCCCTAGCTATTTGAGTTGAAGAAAAATATGAATGGGTAATTGACAGTGGATGTTCACATCATATGACAGGAGACAAAAGTAAGTTTGTAAGCTTGGAAAAGTATGATGGTGGTGTTGTGAGATTTGGTGACAATACAGCTGGTGTGATCCATGGAAGAGGTTGCATTTCTCTTTATGGTAAGCATAATACTAATGATGTTTTGTATGTGGAAGGCTAGAAGCATAATATTTTGAGTGTTGGTCAAATGGTTGATAAGGGATACAATCTTAAGTTCAAGGATGGAAAGTGCAGAATATTGAGTTCCAGAAATGAAATTGCATCAGGTACAAAAACAAAAGGTAATATCTTTCACTTGAGTGTTGCTAGTAAAATTTGTTTGATTGCTCAAGTTGATGAAAGTTGGTTATGTCATAGGAGGTTGTGTCATGTTAACTTTGATAATATTGTCAAGATAAGTTCCACCAAGGCTGTGAAAGATCTATCGAAGTTGGTGAAACCTACCAATGCAATATGCAAGGAATGTCAATTGGGAAAGAAAACTAGGATTTCATTTCAGAGTAAAATGCATTGTTCAAATGAATTGTTAGAGCTTGTGCATACTGATCTGTGTTGTCTCTCTAAGGTCAGAAGTTTACAAGGTTACATGTATTTCATGTTACTCATTGATGAATATTCTAGAATTGTATGGGTTACTTTCTTAAGGGAGAAATCTGAAGCACTAGAAAAGTTCAAGATCTTTAAAGCTATGGTTGAGATAGAGATAGGTTTGAAGATTAAATTTTTGAGATCAGATAGAGGTGGTGAATTCACTTCCAGTGAATTTAATACTTTTTGTGAAGAACATGGAATAAAGAGACAATTATTTGCACCGTGGACCCCTCAACAAAATGGATTTGTGGAAAGGGAGAACAAAACAATTGAAGATGATGCTAGAACTATGATGTTGGAAAGAAATGTCCCTC
The DNA here is from genome assembly GCA_007258455.2 of Sequoia sempervirens. Taxonomy (NCBI): domain Eukaryota; kingdom Viridiplantae; phylum Streptophyta; class Pinopsida; order Cupressales; family Cupressaceae; genus Sequoia; species Sequoia sempervirens. The sequence continues at coordinate 99,614,601 of VDFB02256132.1, forward strand.
ATATCTATTGGAGAGAAGCCATGAGTATTGTTGTGTACCCACTCAACCATGTATAAATCAAAGGTGATACCGGTAAGACCCCTTTTGAGCTATGGACTGGTCAAAAACCTACTGTTAAATACTTCAAGATATTTGGAAGCAGATGTTATATTAAGAGAGATGAAGACAGGAAAGTTTGATGCTAGGATTGATGAAGGTATCTTTCTGGGTTATGCTACTAAAAGTAATGCCTACCTATGTTACAATAAAAGATTAAAGAAAATGGTTGAAAGTGCAAATGTTAAGGTTGATGAAGACTTTGGTACACTATCCAAAACTTGTGGATATGACTCTTATGATTAGGATAATATTACAAACAAAGGAAAGAAAGTTCAAACTACAAATCAAGTGCAAATCAATCCGGTAAATCAAGAAAATAAAGAAGGAGAAACTGGTGGAAAAGCAGAAGAAAGATTAGAAGAGCTTGAAGTTGAAGAAAATCCTAAGACTTTGAGGTATGTAAGATTGAATCATTTAGAAGATCAGATTATAGGTCATAAGAAAAAAGGTGTCTAGACTAGGAGAAAGATTGTAGAAGAGTATTGCTTGATTTCAAAGACTGGGCCTACTAGTGTGAATGAATCACGTAAAGATGAGCATTGGATTGAAGCAATGAAAGAAGAGTTAAAACAGATTGAAAAGAATTATACATGGATTCTTGTTCCTAGACCTAAGGATAAGAGTGCCATTGGAACCAAATGGGTCTTTAGAAACAAACTGAATGAGCAAGGTGAAGTGGTTATAAAAAAAGCAAGGTGAAGTGGTTATAAAAAAAGCAAGACTGGTATGTAAAGGATATTCACAAATGGAAGGAATTGGTTTTGAAGGGACCTTTGCCCCTGTTGCTAGAATTGAAGTTGTAAGATTATTTCTTGCCTATGTTGCTCACAAGAACTACAAAGTTTATTAGATGGATGTAAAATCAGCTTTTCTAAATGGTGAATTGGAAGAAGTGTATGTTGAGCAACCTGATGGATTCCAGTTGACTGATTAAGAAGATATGGTGTGTCAGTTGAAGAAAGCATTGTATGGACTCAAGAAAGCCCCTAGAGCATGGTATGCAAGATTAGACAAGTATTTGTTGAAGCTTCGATTTAACAAAGGTATTGTTGATAGTAATCTGTATTTCAAGAATAATGATAAAGATTTGATTGTTGAAGTCTTTGTTGATGATATCATTTTTGGAGGAGATGATGCTTTGTGCATGAAGTTTGCTAATGAGATGCAGAATGAATTTGAGATGTATATTATTGGTAAGATGAAATTATTTTTGGGATTGCAAATTACTCAGTTAGATAAGGGGATTTTTATATCTTAGTCCAAGTATGTGAAGGAATTGTTGAAGAAGTTCGGTGTGGAAGATTCAAATCCAATTGGTACACCCATGGTGACCGGATTCAAGTTGACAACATAAGATGATTCTTTGAAAGTAAATCAGACAAGATATAAATCAATGATTAGTGGATTGTTGTACTTAACTCAAACTAGGCCTGATATCATGAATGATGTATGTATTGTTGCAAGATTTCAAGCTAATCTGAAAGAATCTCATGTGACTACTGTGAAGAGAATTTTTAGATACTTGAAGGGAACTTTTGATCTTGGCCTATGGTATCCTAAAGATGATGATCTTACTTTGAGTGCCTTTACTAATGTTGACTCAGTAGGAGATGTGAATGACAAAAAAGTACTAGTGGTGGAGCATTTTTCTTGGGTAAGAAGCTAATTTCATGGTTAAGCAAGAAGCAAAATGCCATTTCCTTGTCTACTGCAGAGGCCGAATACATTGTTGCTACTAATAATTGTACTCAAGTCCTGTGGATGAAATAGATGTTCAAGGATATTAGAATTATATATGATGAGTCTATTGTTATATTTTGTGATAACTCAAGTTCTATTAACATTTCCAGGAATCTAGTGTTGAATTCAAAAACAAAGCATATATCTACCAAGTTTCACTTTTTGAGGAGAAAGTAAGTGAAAAGGAAATTAGATTGGAGTATTACTAAGGAGCAAATTGTAGACATCTTTACCAAGTCATTTCCTAAGGATACTTTTGAGTATTTCAGAGGGAAGTTAGGGGTGATTACCCCTCCTAATCAAAACTAAGGATGCAATGCAATGTGTGCATCAGTCCATGCATTTCATAGTCATATCTTGTCTCGGATTGATGTTGTGGTGGTTGCTACTTAAGGGGAGTAGTCAGATGTTCAAAAATTTAGATATATGGTTCAGAGCATAGAGAAACTTGTCATTGATTTCAAAGGGGGAGAAGATTTATGTGAAAAACTAGTGATTATTTGAGGAGAAGAGCCTTATGGGGAGAAAGATTATGTGAAAGTGTTGAGGAGAAGATGAGTCAAAACCTAAGTAGGAGTTAGTTGCGTTAATGGTGTTTTTCACATCATGTGTTGCCATCAATGCCAAAGCGGGATATTGTTGGATGTTGTGGTTGTGTTGATGATATGTGGTTTTCATTGATGTCAACACTATTAGCATAAATGTATTTGAAGTTGTAAATGTCGAGGATATTGAGAAAATTGTAATAAATGAGTTACAGGTTGTCAATGGTGAAGTGAAGTTTGCTATGGTGGTTATTTATGTACATTATTGATCAGAGGTTGTGGAATAAACGGTTTGTTTTTTAGTGTATCTAGTTTATCCACGATGAGTTTCAGAGATCCGCATGAAGATTTGATTGAGTTATGAAGATTTCCATTCAAATAGTTTTTTTCTTTCTTCAGTTGGTGTTCCTGATTGAAGATGATGCTATTTCAGTTAGTTCAATTGTTGGGGATGCTTCTCTTGTGGTTTGTGATGCTTGTGGATGTTTCTAGACCATTCTCTATCTTTGTTGCACGTCCGCATTGATAATTGTGATCATGGTTGGCGATTTTCTCTTGCGTGTTCATGTTTTTCTTGTTCTTAGCTGACATAGTGTTTGTAGCATGTTGTGGATCTTCGAGGAGAAATTAATTGAAGTGTCCTCATGTTGGAGATGTTGATTTGGGTCCTCACTAGTTTGTGGCCAACCTTGGTTGAATCTTGTTGATAATCTTTAATGTTTTGGGCTGACAGTTTATATTCATTTTATTATTTATTTGTGGCCGACTTGTAGCAATGAAATTTCATGTTGTGGATATATAAGAGTGATTTTTTATTCAAATTTAGTGGTGAAAAAGGTGTTCTTTTATGTGTGTGCGCTAATAATGTTCTAAATCATTCAAAGGAAGAGAAAAGTGTGAATAATTGTGAAGAAATGTTCATGTTCTTAATTAGAAATGTAATCAGGCATTAGCAGATGCTATTTTCTTAGTTGAAAATATGGGTGGCTTAATTTGAATCTCTTTGTAAGATAGTGTGTCTTCCTTTGTAATTGAGTTGTGAGCTCTAGGCAGTGTGCTTGAATGCATGTGCATTACCCATATTACTTTTTCATTATACTTTAAGTAGAGTATAATCTTGTGGATTGACCTCCACCATGGTTTTTCCCCTAACAGGGTTTCCACATAAAAAATCTTGGTGTTATGTGTGTTTTTAATGTGTTGATGATTTATGTTTTCATGGTTAATAATCAGATCAAAGAATAAGGTTAATAAGTTGAATAATTTTTGAATTTTGGTGACAACTGATTCACCCCCCCTCTCAGTTGTCTGCCCTTGTATTGTCAACATCCTTAACAACATATTTGGTTCCATCCTTGACTTAGAGATTCTTATTTTCCATTATCATAAATAATGCATCTCACACATGTAAAAATACATACTCCTAAGCAAAATGTAAAATGCATCAAGATAAAGCATATCCATATTTACTTCATCCATGCATTTTGAATTTGTAGAAAACTAAAAATTGTACCACTTCTTTGTTTGAATCTCTGGATTAAAGCACAAACCTGTGTCACACTTTATAAAGGAATCAACCAACATCAAAAAAAATTGTAAACTTCAACCACATAAAAGTGGTCTTTATGTTTTGAATTTCAAAATGGTGTAAACTAATGAAATGTAGAACTTTTGGTGTAGTTTATTCTTATAATTTTAAAAAAAATTAAAAAAATTGTTTTCATTATGTTTTTATCAATTTAAGGACAAATTTTGAAATGCTGAAAATTTCATAAAAGAGTGACTTCACGGGCCATCAATAAACAAATTGAAAAAAACTTCATTTCTCTCTATTTTTTTTTTCCAAATAGGTAATTTCAATATCTTGTGCATGGAAAAAAAAAATCACATTTTGATGTATGTTTTTCTCATAATAACATTTTAAAGTCAAACAAGTCAAAATTTGATAGTTTTCACAAACCGTAAACTAATTTCAATTTTTTTAATTATTTTCAAAAAACAAAACATACCCTTTTGAAGTAGACTCTCTCCTCTTATGCCCCATATAAGATTTAAAACATTTTAATAAGTTTAACTATCCTTTTTTTAATATCTAATCAGAATCTTTTTTTATTTTTAAAACCTACTTGCATTATTTTAAAAATAAAACATATTAAAACTAATCAAAATCTTATAAAAATTATATATTTGGATTCTACACTTCGAGCTCTACAAAAGGGTATTTTTATTTTTTGCAAAAAGATCAATCTGACTAGACAAATACTTTGTCAAAGATGAATATTTGAGAAAATTCTGAGAAATGATGAGTTGGCTGCCATGTAGGATGCCAACTAGGCATTTTCGGCCGACAGTGTTTCAGTTGAGAAGGTTTCGGCCAAAACCCTCTCAGTCGGTACTGGATAGGCTGAAAATAAATCGGCCGAAAATTTATCGACCGATAACAACTCGACCGAAATTGACTAAAATAAAAAAAATAAAAAATAAAAAAAATTCTTTCTAATTTCTCAAATTAAAAAAATTCAAAAATAACAAATATTTCAAAATATTCGACTATTTTCGATTAAAGAAGGTTTATTTCAACATTTTAGAAGGTTTATAATTTCATAAATTTACAAGACTTATTTCGACAAAAGAAAAGGCATTTGGACAAGAGGAGAGATATTTTTAAGGTATGTATTGACCTTCAACTTATTTAATTGATTATGTTTTTATGAAAAATGCATTTGAAGTTTGTTTTCACTATTTTTTTTTATTAAAATATTAACATCAAAGAAATATTTGTAGAAATATATTTATAAAGAATTATATAGAAAGAAGATTATTTTATTTTATTTACATTATTTATTGAATAATTATTTTATTTATTTAAAAATTGTTTGAATATAAATGCATTTGTTTTTTTCACTATTTAAATTCTTAGATTTCATTATTATTGATCACCAATTCTATGTTCTTCCATTCTTGTTCTTACATGTCCTCCTTAAATACCTATGTTTTATTAAATTTATCTTTGCTTTTACTTTTATTTCCAATATATATACATAAAATTAGCATACTTATGAAATTAGTAAATTTATATAAAAAACATCAAAGATATCATTATCAAGAAGTTTATTTTTTATTTATTTATTTGAGAATTATATAGAATTTTATACACATGTATGTATTATTCAATTAAAAATATTTTATGTTTTGGATGTTTATGTTTATTAAAGACTTTTGTTTAAATATTTTATGTTTATGTTTTGCATCTAGTTACAAGATTTTTAAAATATTTATGCTATATTACATGTACAGGTTTCATGGAAAGCTCATGTGTGTACGAATTTGTATGTAGGCACGAATTCAAATTTGAGTGTAATTTGTGATGGAAAATCCAAGGGCTAGATCGAGGAAGTATGATTGAACACGAGTAAGAAAAAGAAAGAGAAAAGCGAATGAACATCTACTGAACAACAACCCATGGAAAATATTGATGATCAAGGTGATGTACAGGTACAAGAACAAACTGAACCTAGTACTAATATAATTTTTTTGGACTATGGTATGGAAAATTTCATGGAGATGGATGAAGATTCTCTTTTCAATAATATTTCATCTAAAGATATGTTATTTGAAAGCACATTAAAATTACACTCTAAAAAAATATGGGATGAATTTTTTGAAGAGAAATCTCTAATTGGAAGAGCACAGTTAATTGCAAAGTTATTTAGACGAAAATAAATTACCCCTGTCTGGAGTTGTTAGGGGTTGATAATAGGAAAAATTCATCAGATTTAAAACAAACAATTGTTGAAAACCTGCAAGAAGCATTAGAATGTATTGAAAAGAAGAGTCGATCTAGTGATTTATGTGATGCACATAAAGCATTGATGACTGTAATTTCTAGTAAGAAATTATCACATAGAAGACAAGTTCAAGCAATTTCTGAATTACAAAATGTTTCTAGGAGAACTGTTCAAAGATATATTGAAAAGAGAGATGAAATAGATGGAAAATTTGAGAAAAATTGGGTAAATATTTGTAGGGTTCCTCGAAAAGATAGAATTTCAGAAGATGTAAAGAAACAGGTAGTTGAATATTGGACCACCCACTCTCGAGTTTCTTCCAATAGAAGGGATAATATACAAATAATAGGTGATGATGGTACAAAAATTTATCATCCAAAACATTTTATAAATACAACACAAAGTGAACTTTTTGAAGCATTTAAACAGGAATTTTCAAATGTGAAGATTTGTCAAAGGATGTTTGAAACACTACGACCATCATTTGTACGTATAAATAAAGTATGTGAAACTTGTTGTTTTTGAAATCATGTTGAATTTGATCTACACCTACAATCATATAGAAAAGTTATGGAAAAAATTGATCAAAATTTAGCCATCCCTGGAAGCACAACACAATTTGTGAAGTCTATTCTATGTGAAAAATCAGAAATTTTGGATGAATTCAATGTTCAGTGTATAAAAAATGTATGTAATGATTGTGGAGATTTGAAGAATCTTTTACATGTTGACAATAATGAAATGCAAGTTACTTGGAAGAGATTTGAATATGAGACATGCTTAACGAAGTGGTGTATGATGCTCTAAGATTTTCTTGCACTAACCAACTAGAAGACTTTCCTCAGTCTCCACCCAAGAACTTGATGGCTTCAAGGTTCTAATTTGACTTAGATCATTAACGAAGCCTTTCTCTAACTCTGCTACAAGAGTCACTCTCCTTGTGCTTCACCTTGGAGGATTCAACACCCTTTGAACTTGCAATCTTCTTCCAACACTTAGAAGGATCTAAGTGTCAACTTCATTATCTAACTTGAACTCTTTGCAGGGGAGATAGAAACTCTGTTTCCTTGCATTTCACATTCAATTGAATGCATCTTGAAGGTTCTTTAGCTTTCAATTTACCCGATCTCAAGATCTTGCCTTGAAGAGGCCTAATTTCTACTAGCCCTTACCAGTCAGTTTTTTGCCTTTTGTTCTTAAACTTGACAAACAACCTAGCAATTAAAAGGAACTTTCAAATACCCTTTTCAGTCCTTTAAATATTTCACAAGGTGTCAGGCCTCTGTTTCATCTGTACAGTGGATTCCTACAAACAAGGACTATTAGGGCTAATTGGCCTAATACTTAGGGTTTCAATGGTTTTTGATTCAAATCTCCTTCCAAAGGATCGATTGAAGCTTCAACTCTTTTGTCATGTGAAGATCTTGTCTAACCCTACCTAAAGCCGTACGTATTCCGTACAGTGGTCTATTCCCTTGCCTAAGTTCCTCACTTTTCCTCTCTCAAACTCCTAACCGAGCAGTCTTAGCTCGCCTAGGGTTTGAGTTTTATAATCTTAGCTCCATTCCCCACACTCCCTACTGCTAAATATTTACAAATGTGTGGCTCCCCTTCCATATCCTGCTAGTCTCAGGAAGATCCCGTGGACAGAGTTTATGGGGGAGCCATTTTAAATCTCACTGCTCAAAACAAAGAAAACTAACACCCTACACTCTAATCTAAGGATAAGAAACAGCAAATCTACACTATGCAACATGTATACAAGATGAAAGTTACACTATACTATCCAATGAACACAAACACAGTGTGAAATCAGTATACACAAAGCCCTTGGTAACACTGTTTCTCAAAAACACACGGGTAACATAGAAAATACAGAATTTCTCTTATTCACACAAAGCCAAAAATTGATTACAATGTCTCTCACTGCTCTCTATGAGCCATCACAACTATTTGGGATGCCTTTACCATGTTTCAAGGGCAGTTGCTCGACTCCACATCCCTGATTTCAAGGGAATCCAATCTAACTAAGTTGCATGCAACCTAACAATGTTTCCATGCAATTTTACAACAACTTTGCAACTTCCATAATTGTGTCATGATCCTAAAGCTTAGGACCTCTAACACCTTGATCTCGAGCAACCAACATCTTAACTGCCTCTTGGCATCTTCAAACAATGAGGATGTGGTTTTAACACATTTAATGCTTTATATTCTAACATATGTTGTCCAAAGCTAAATAAAACAACATTTAACAACATTGATAACTAAGAAGACATTAATCCTAATGATTAACTCACCACACTCAACCAAGACCTTCTAAGGTCCACAACAAACACACTAAGACCCTGACTTGGCTAAGGTCAAGTACAAGCCAAAATTTGAACAAACCAAACTGGAGTTTAGCCTAGGTGCTCCTACACCACGAAGTCAGGAGTTGAGGCCAAAAAAATTGTTCTCAAAGAGAATGGATTTCCTTACAATGAATTCATGAGTAAATTTCGCAATATCATATATCCACATATCCAACATTGTCATGGTGCAAGATGGCAAGCTAAGAAATTTCGTTATTCAAAGAATTGTTTTCCACTAGGTTGTATTCTCTCTATTGTATATTTCTCTGAGGACTATAAATGTAGTCCTCAAACTAAGATCCAAAGTCAATATTATCATTCAGAGCAAGTTGCAATCTTTGTGTAAGTTTGCTACAGGCATGCAGAGTTAGAGGTCGATGGAATACAAAGTAACAAAGATGATAGAATTATCATCAAAGAGGTTCACTTTTATATCAATGATGATACGAATCATGATATAAGCTATGTAGCTCATTGTTTCAAAATGTTTTTTGAAGACCTAAGATGACGTGTCATAAATCAAGAACAACATTGGATATGGTCTGATGGATGTGTTGGTAAGTACATTATTTTTTAAATTATTTTTATTTAATTTATATTTACTTTTAACTTTGAGACTTAAATTGTTTGACTGCTTAAATCTATATATATAATTACTTTTTTGAAGCTAATTTGGTTTTCAAGTGTTTAATTATTTGTAACTTCATAGGACAATTTAAGTCTACAAAAGCCTTTGTTTGGTTAAGTAGTCAACATGCTAGATGCAACACCAATTTTTTGTGGAATTTTTATGAGTGGACATGGAAAAGGAGAGCACAATGGATCAGGAGCATGTGTGAAGCGTGCACTTTTCAACATGAACTTGTTGGTATGTAAAGTTTTCACCATATATATATATACATATGTATATATATACATATATATATATATACATATATATATATATATGTATATATATATATACCTATATATATATATATCCAATTTAGCTTGATATTTTTTAAAAGATTAGATATATATATTTAAAAACTAAATTAAATTCTTTTAAGTTCGTTGAAAGTAATAGGTGACAAATTGTGCCAACTTGTGTGTAACTTGTAGGTAATGACATACAAAATGCAAATGAAATTGTTGAATGGTGCAAAAGTCATTTTTCTGCTCGCGACTCAACATACAACACACGATATTTTTGGGAAGTTACAGGTACATGTCTAGTCAAAATTTGTTAAAAATTTGAATTTCAAAGTTAAAGTACATACATGATTTCTAATTGAATTTTCAAGTTTGAATTTAAACAAATATTGATCGATCAAATCCTTATAATTATCAAGCAATTCCCGGTATTAGAAATCTGCATCAAATCATGACAACAGGGAGTAGTAGGCCTTATGCAATTAATGTGAGAGAAAAATCATTTTTTTGTATTGATTGCATTGAGGACAATGAAAATATTGATCAATGTGAGAATATTAGAGATGGGTATGTTTCACAATGGGAAATGAAACAATTAATATCAATGCCTCCTTTTGTTGAAGATGACAATGTCGATGTCTACGATCCACTATATTCAGCTGATTATGAATGTGTATCTGATTTAGTTGTTATAGGTATGGTTCAATTGATAAATTTAGCTAAATCAAGATTTAAATAAATTATATATATATTCTATGTTTAAGTAAGTTTCAAATATAAAATATAAATTTTTACAACTTTTAAATGTATAATTTACTTAAATATGTATATATGTGGTGTGTGTAAAGGAGATATTTTTGTTGTAGTTGCAGATCCTGAAAATGCGGAAGGTGTAGATTACTATCTACTAATATGTACGCAACCAAAAATCAAATTGGTGAAATCGATGACAGATGGTGATGGACAAGAGTATCCCATTTGATCAGTTGTTATTGAAGGCACATATTATCAACAAATAAAGATAGATAAAAATGGTATTATATTTGTTGATTATAGGCTAGGAAAAAAGGTTCTACATTATAGTCACTTAGTTTTGGCAACAAAAATAAATTTAGAAACTTTACCTAAAAGAGGACATGCCAAACAAAAGTGGAGGTTGCCTATTGGAGATCATGAAAAGATTTTAGAGATAATTAAACATAGAGAGGATCCAGATTTTATGTACCAGGAGCTTTAAGTTGTATTTTGGATATATGTACACATTTATGACTCCAAATCTATAAAATATATTTGTATTGATTGGACATGTGACATGATTTAGAATGGTTTTTTTTTTTAGAATGTGACATGTATGTTAGATCATATATATGCTTGATGCAAAACCTAGTGACTTTAAAAATGTTTTCATTTATATTTTTCCTAAATTCCTTTAAATCATCTAAATTTCCAATTGCATTTTTACATGTTGGACATGGTTCATTCTTTTAAGTTCACTCAAGAATCTCTAGAAATTCCTTTATATCATCTCTCTAGATTCCTTGATTGTATTTTTATGTTTGAAATGGAATTGTTAAACTTTCACTTTCAAATCTTTGAATTTAAATATTTGTTCAATTCCACTTATATACATGAGCTAGATTAAATATATATATATGTGTGTGTGTGTCTGCAAAAATTTGTACAAAACCTAGTCTATGTTCTAATTTTGCATTTAAATTTATTTATGTTCCACAGAATTCTTAAGTTCACATGAATCTTTCATTTCATTTGAACATTCAACTCCACAAACTTATATAACTATCTAGTTGATTCGGTGTTTGAGTGGTGAAGAATCTAGACATAAATGTTGTCTCTAGATTTTTCTTTATTTTTTATACATTACTAATGCACGACATTCAATAATTTTAAATGATCATCTGGATTTTCATGTATCCTAATCATCACATCCTAATTTTATTATTTTCATCAGGTAAGCATCCCTCATCCTAATCATCAAGTTAAGATCACTTTATCAAGTAATAACCCATTTAACCATAATCATCCTAGAATCATTTAAAAATTATCCATCTAGATCCATCTCAACCATACATCCATTCTCCATCCTTAATAAAAAAATCATCACTTGAACATCAAAATTTGGTTACTTGGTCTCAATCTAGTCCATGCATCATATTGTTCTTTTTTCATCACCCAAAGCTTTCAACATCTAGGGACCTTATCCTTAATCTGGACTATCATCCATTTCAAATCCAGTCTCCTAATAAAAAATCACTTGACCTTATAATTTGATTTCATCTTTAATCCAAATTTGCTTAAGAAAATTAGCTCCTATCTTTTAAGTATAGTTATTAAATCTATTTTGTTAATGTTAGATTGTATCCAAGTTCTCTTGGTTTGGTCTTTCTTGTTCACCTCAAGGTGATTTGGAAAATATGAACATTGTAGTGAATCATAGTGATGGTGTTTGGGGTGCTTGAGATAGCTACATTTTGGCATCAATTTAACTTTGTTTACCATGTATAGCTTGAGACCATGTATGTAATGGTCTATCTTTCCAGTACAATTAAATATGGATTGATCAATTTTTAATTTATATAGAATTGTCATCCAGGAAGATCTAGATCTACTTGATCAATTTTTAATTTATATAGAATTGTCATCAATTTTTAATTTAATATTAAATGTGCATAACTTTCAAGATTTAAATATATCAATTTCCAATTGCATATATATAAATGTTCCACATGGAATTCTTAAACTTTCAAGACTAGAAATTTGATTTCATTTACATTCAACTCCACTTATAGATTACATGCTTTCTTTGAATTATATGGAATTCTTAAGTGAACACTTTCAAATATATATATATTTTATTTCATTTGCATTCAACTGGACACAAGTATAGCTCATCATCTGGTTCAATACTTCTTTGCATGCACATTCAAATGAACATGTGTATAAGATTATATGGAATTAGATTAGGTTCATGTATAGCATGATATATGCACAATTTAAATGTATTTAACCTATACTAACTTTAAAAATGAACATTTAGAGCTTTAAAGAATTCAAGAACTATCATCTATTCCCAATTGCATTTTTATGTTCTACTTTAAAATATAGCATTAATCTCAAGCATATTTGCATTCAATTTTTTCTATTTCTTGACCTATTTATTAAAGACAAATTCATTTGAACTATTTATTTAAATTAATTACATGTACATGTCCATATTTTTAAATTTACAAATAGCAACCATTAGATAGTGGAGTCCAACATTTTGATTTCACGATGTAAATTTAGATATGTACAACAAGTGCATTTGAACAAACCATAATTTAAATTTAAATAAAGGTACTTGTTCCTTGCTAAATAAATAAAACCATAAACTAATAATGTACGATGTATTTATAGATGTAATGTAAGTGAACATCAAACCATAATAATGCACGTATATAACAAACCTAGATTCAAACCATAAAACATAAATGTATGAATGTGACATGTAAATCATAACAAGTATATATATGTGTACCATAAAACATAAGTACAACACATGTGCAATGTTTAATACATAAATCATAAAAAGTGTCTCCAACATGTAATAATATGATCTCAAACATGTAATACTATAAAACAAATCTCAAAGAGAGGGATGTCTGGTATGAATAGAATCATCAGATCTTTGGCCCGATCTATCCCTCAATCTCTCCCTTGACCTCTCCCTCAATCCATGGCTCGATCTCTCTGTTGATCCATAGCTCAACATCTCCCTCGATCCATGGACCGATCACTCTACTAATCCAAGATGTGTGGATCCATGTCCCAATCCAAGATCTCCTTATATGTGTCCTGAGCCTCATCCCAACCCCTGCATGTGTTCAAGTACATATATGTAAAATTACCTAAAATTACAATGTACTTGAGTTCAATGTGTTCAAACTTAAACATCAAGTAATTAATTTTTTTATTAAATTTCAATGTACCTCATCTGCATACTGCACGGGATCGCCATCATGCTCCAAATTTCCAAAGTCTGGCAAATCACCATACTGCTTAAAATTTTCATGTACACAATTTCAATCAAGAGTTAAACAACTAGAAGTTTTTAAAATGCATTACATAATTTTTTAGAACACAATTTTATAGATGTATTTAAATTATAAATTGAAAGTACCTGTCGTGCCTACTCGATGGCTCTACCAATGTCACTAAGATCATGAGAATGTAAAGACATCATAGGGGGCTCTATAGCATGTACAGTATCAGTGGAAAAAAGAAGCCGACTATATGTCCCATGGACAGGATCAGGCGTCGCAGTAGCCTCAACGTGACTTGTAACATCCTGACGACTACCTAGACAAGCTAAAGGATCAATAGAAACATGATGCACATGGGATCTTGTAGGCTGATGTGGAATATCTTGAGCTGCATTTTTGACCCTGTGGCTCATATGTGTATGAGGATATTGTTGTCTAATAAAGTCTAGTACCCTGTCAAGAGCAATCCCATGGGCCTCATTAATAACCCGATATGCTACTAGTAAATCCAGAATTGAGAGTCTACACGTATTACACAGAGTCGTGTGGGTCATATTCTTGACATTTGCAAGAGTAGGTAGATCGGCACTAATAAATGGATCATACAATGTAGATGTAGCCTCAGTGGGAGGAAGGTTGATCTGTGGGTGTAATAAGTATCTACCAACTCGATCAGATGAAATTTGATCAATTTGCGTCATAATAGAGGCAATGTTATCAAAAATCTGACTCTGAGTGGAGACTATTGTTGTCTCCTCTGCTACTACCAATTCCAAACATTTTGGTAAAACCAAAAGGTTTGGGCCAACTAATTCCCTCTTGTCCACAGGCAGTGGCAAATTTGAAGGCCTAAACTGTGCTTTGTCAAAAAAATAGCCTTTACCTTGGCCAGCATGCTCAAGATAAGATTCTGCATATAACTATTTGAAAAAATACAATGGCAACTCGTCATTGTGAGGCCATCTATGATGTGTTGCCAACCATCTAGGGTATATGAATGGTGCAACAAGAGGATCTTCACACCTCGTAACCGCATATCCTCTAATTTTATTTTTTCCTCTATAAAATGGGAACATGGATAACACATTTTCACCTGAAACTAATTTGGCAACTTCTCTATGTTTTATTGTGCCAATAACACTCCTAGAAAGAGAAAAATAAAATTGTGCAATGTTGATTTCATCATAAGGATTGTATGATTGAATTGTCTCGATCATCTTAATAATCTCCTGTCTAATAGTGACTAATCTATCTCGATTAGCCAAATTGGGGGAGTTGTGAATTGTTTGCTCTAAACATTTTAGAGCATTGTCCAATCTAGCAATACTATCCTAAAATATATTTGATCTAGTTTGAGCTTCTCGCTCAGAACGAGGGGAATGATGAGATCCCTCATCGGTCATGATATATATAAATAGATAGAGATCTGCATATCATTAAAACAAAATTACATGATGAACTAAATGAATTTAAATTGAATTTTTTTAAAAAACTAAAAAAATATATATATTTAAATTAAATGTAAAATTTTCAAGTTTCAAAACTAGAAAATATTTTTAAATTTAAATGTATCTAATGAGATCTAGTTCAAACTTTATATCTATCTCTATGTGAACCTAATAAATCATAGATGCATGTAATATGCAACCAAGAATAAATATGGAAAAAATATATTTATCCTTTCAACCACTCTATACTAAAATTCTGATCAAAATAAAAAAATACTCTTCATTACAATTGGTCACATATATATAGCCTTTCTTTGTAATCAATTATTTTTTAAATCAAACACTAAATAAAAAGGTTAACATTTCCTTAATTTTTCGATAACTTAAAACATATTAAAGTAATAACTAAAATTCTTTGAAATAAATTCCTTAGGAATAAAATATAAGTTCATTGTACACATGTTTTGTAGGCACAATATCTCCTTTGATATCATCTTTTTCTTTCATGAAACATGAATTTAGGCCTTGGGAATGCTATGTTTGATTAGAAACCTTGGCCTTGTAAGTGTGGAATGACCTTTATTTCATCATATAATTTATTTTCTTCTTCAATGAACTTAACTCAATAGTTCACCTTTTGTAACAACTTAGATAACATAAGAAATTTGACAACTCCAAATCTGATACTTTCAATACATTTGTGTATGTACATATATATACATTTATGTGTATGTATGTATGTACACATGTATGTATGTGGGAGTGCATGTGTACATGTATATACATGTATATATATGTGTATGTGTGTATGTACATATGTACATGTGCATATATATGTATGTATGTATGTAGACATGTATGTATGTGGGAGTGCATGTGTGTACATGTATATACATGTATATATATGTGTATGTGTGTATGTACATATGTACATGCATATATATGTGTATGTGTGTATGTACACATGTATATATACATGTATGTATATGTATGTATGTCTATATACATACATGTACACACATGTACATATATATGTGTGTGTGTGTGTGTGTGCATAAATAAATATATGTACATGCACGTGCGTACATATACATACATATATTTATGTACATGTACATATATGTACATACATATATGTATATATATATATACATATATACATATATGTATATATACATATATACATATATGTATATATATATACATATATACATATATGTATATATACATATATACATATATGTATATATACATATATATGTGCATACATACATGCATACACACATACACATACATATATATGCATGTACATACATACACACATACATATATATATATGCATACATACATGCATACACACATACACATACATATATAATACATACATACATACACACATGTACACATACATGTATAATAAATACATGCATATGCACATACACATACATATTTAATACATACATACATACACACATACACATATATGCATGTACATGTACATACACACATACATGTATGTATATATATATTCATACACACATACACATATGTATATATAATGCATACATAAATGTACACATGTACATGTATATATATGTACACATACATGTACGTGCATGTGCATACATATATGTATACATGTACATACATACATATGGTGAACTAAAAATTTGGGGTTTTCAAATTTGAATTTATAGAAATGTAAATTTAGGAAAAATGTATGTATGTACAACACACATGCATTTATATATATTGTGTACACATGTACATGTATGTAAACTCAAGTGCATACACATACATGTCCACACATACATACATATACACGTGTATATGTGTATATTGTAGTTATCATACTAAAGTGTATGCTATGCTTCTTGTGTTCTCTATAACTTTTCAGTACATGGTGAGCTAGCTTAAATCTATCCATAATTTCTTAAATCTCTTGGATCTAACCGTTGGAATCTAACAAGATTAATGATGTAAGTCTTGTTTTAGGTCAATTAGCAAATCTCTAGGATCTAACCATTGGAATCTAACAAGATTAATGATGTAAGTCTTGTTGTAACTATCATTCAAATTATGGAATTTTACATGGGTGTCTCATATGCCTAGTAGGTATGTTGATTAGGATGGGAGCTAAAAAGTTACATAAAGCCTATTTATGAGAATGAGCTAGCTTAAATCTATCCATAATTTCTTAAATCTCCAGGATCTAACCATTGGAATCTAACAAGATTAATGATGTAAGTCTTGTTGTAGGTCAATTAGCAAATCTCTAGGATCTAACCATTGGAATCTAACAAGATTAATGATGTACAAGTCTTGTTGTAGGTCAATTACATATGCAATCATTACACAAGATTAACCATTGTTTCATGTTGTGATTATGTAACTTCCATTTGATTTAAATATTTATTCCACACCCACTTAAGAGTAGGAAAACACATTACTCTAGTCTCTAGTTAGTCTGTCTGTTAAGTGCAGACTACAAGTACAGATGAGGGGCTGATTAGTGCTACAATTATGGAATTTTATATGGGTGTCTCATATGCCTAGTAGGTATGTTGATTAGGATGGGAGCTAAAAAGTTACATTTAACCTATTTATGAGAATGAGCTAGCTTAAATCTATCCATAATTTCTTAAATCTCTAGGATCTAACCATTGGAATCTAACAAGATTAATGATGTAAGTCTTGTTGTAGGTCAATTAGAAAATCTCTAGGGTCTAACCATTGGAATCTAACAAGAGTAATGATGTAAGTCTTGTTGTAGGTCAATTACATATGCAATCATTACACAAGATTAACCATTGTTTCATGTTGTGATTATGTAACTACCATTTGATTTTTATTTATTCCACACCCACTTAAGAGTAGGAAAACACATTACTTTAGTTAGTATGTCTGTTAAGTGAAAACTACAAGTATAGATGAGGGGCTGATTTACCACTTGCAATGTCTATATGAAATTTGAATGGTAGTTACAACAAGATTTACATCAAGATTAATGAGGGGATGATTTACCACTTACAAGTGCAGATGAGGGACAAAATGGTAGTTACATATTCTATTTTTTAGTCTTTACCACCATATTTAGGGCTTAAATTTGATGGCCATTATTTAGATATTTTTGACATAAAATACAATCAAAATTTTAAGAAGATTGTATTAGATGAAAGGAGAGATTTTGGATAGACTGTCAAAATTTATATAGAATTTTATATAGAATTATAATGATATATATATTTGATTTATATGTAATTTTACTTACACTAAGGTATATCATAATGTTTTAAGGGCACTTTGAATAGATAACCATCATTAAAAAAATTGTTGACAGGCAAGGTCAACTGTCAAATTTAAGCCCTACTAAGAATTGCTCTTCTAAATAGTTTTGTCACTCGATACATATTCATATTTTGGTTTCAATTTTATTTAAATTCTTTTTCTTTATGTATGTTTAGAAATGGAAGGATTGAAACACTCATTTTTTAAGGCCGTAATGGAAAATAACCTCAATTTCTTCCAAATAATAGTTCCTGAAGATTTGAAATATTGTCTTTGGACCATGTTCTTTGATAGAGCCTTCTCAAGGGAAGGTAATGGTATAAGTGTTGTATTGATATCTTTGAAGGGCGAGAAACACAATCTTTATTTTAGATTGACATTCTAATGCACAAATAATATTCTTGAATATGAATCCATATTGCTAGGGTTGAATGTTTCTCACAACCAAAGTGTTAAGTGTATAAAAATTCATGGATATTTTGAACTAATAGTGCAAAAAGTAAAGGGTGTGTATGCAGCCAAGGAAATAAAGCTCATAACATATAGGAACATTGTTTGGGACAACATGCACAATTTTTTGAAGCCATTATAATTGAATGGATAGAAAGAAGTGAAAACTTAGAGGTTGGCACTCTTGTTGTAGCGTCAAGATACAACCTAAATGCATATATTTCAATGCTACAATAGAGTGTTGAAGCCTCAATGAGGCTAATAATACTAGAAAACATTTATAATTGGGAGATATTTGATATTAGCCAACATATATATATATATATATATATTTGTTGGCTAATATCAAATACCTCCCAAATATATATAGTATGGATGAATTTGACAATTAGGTCATTGATTGGAAACCAACATAGCAAGATCTGTAATATCTCACTTTTCTCACAAAACCCCAAATTATTAATCCACTAGATCAAACTGTTTAAACATCAAAATTTGATAATGTTCCAAAAATCACAACCAAATCTATGTATTTCCTTCATCAATATGACAAACAACACAAACTTTCATATCTTTCAGCCAATAAAATTGATGAGAAAATTTTCTTTTAACATATCAATGAAACCCTAACACCAAATACATCAAAAAAATCTCTTAGACGAAATAGAACACAAAGAACATGAATCAAAGAATCCAACAAATGACCTCAGATAGAACCTGGGTATATATGAGTGTTGTTGGTCTTGAACTCAGCCAATGAGCTCTCGCCTTGAACCCTTTCACCTGAGCATTCAAAATGGTCGGGCTAGTTTTTTTTTTATCTCAACATTTTCAGTCGACACATTTTTGGCCGATAAGGTTTCGGTCAAAGTCACTCGACCGAAAGAGTGTCGACACGTAGGCGCCATTTCACTACCCCGTGGCTTCGACCGAAACCCTATCGGTCGAAAACCGGTCGGCCAAAAGTAATCCGATTGGATTACTTTATTTGGCCGAAAGTGTGACATAGTTTTGTGCTTTTACCCCTCTACACTCTTCTTAACTAAAACTAATAGATAAGGGTGAGGATGATTATATGCAAGAAAACCAAGCTTTCTAGCTATATTTGCTAAAATTAAATTACATTGAGTTGGTGTCTACAAGTGGTTTTTTTATTTTGTTTCTTCATTTCAAGTTTAAGAATGAATAAATTGACCATTTCTTATTCTCCTTGCTCACTCATGATGGTCCTTGTGGCTGCATAATCAAAATTTTGATCCACATATAAGTTTTCCTTTATCTCCACTTCACAAATGAGATCTATGGATTTATTTGAGTACTTCCTAGGGTTATTTTTGGGTGCAACTTCCAATACTTATCCATGTGACCATCAATATTACAATGAAAATAATGAACCTATAAAATTATTCCTTCGTGGATAGAAATGTTGATCTTATTTCCTTTCTTTCATTATCTTGTTGTTTTACTTTTTATAAATCTCTCCTCCACCTCATCCTTCTTCTTCATCAATGTGGTTTGCTAAAATACTAGCCTAATCTAATATCAATTATCTTGGTTGTGATGACCTTCCTTCATAGGTTGGTATACAACCACCAAGATTTTTGGTGAGGAAATATCCTTTTTCCAATTCCATGCTTAACATCATGGTCTTCCTTCAAAAATTGGTGGGCTAGTCTTGTACACTTTCTCTAATTTATTGCTTATAAAAGAGTCACAAGTTATCTTTTGAATGGTCATGTAATAGATTAAATATAAGTTCTTCCTTCAAAGACTTTTAAAACTTTCCCAACTATAGGTTGTTGGTAAAGTATTTTTATCACATGAAGAAAAATAACTCTCTCACCATACATGAACATGTCCACTCATTTTTAATCATTTGAATAAAATTTTCTATGCTTCATTAAAAATTTTGACACTAAAATATACTTACACTTCAAGGGGGATACCTCTAATATTCTTCAATAAGAAAACAATACTCAACATGATCATTGTTCGAGTTGATTCCTCAACCCTACAAATCCTAAAGATCACCTACAATTAAACACCTATCACAAAAAGAGAGAATAACAAAGCTATGGAGGCCAAGAGCTATGGATAAAAAAAAACATGAATTATTATGAATGTACATCTTAATGATTATACAATAAATAATCTTTATAAAAGGATAATAAACCTAGAAACCCTAGGTGAGGATAAAATAATATCATGACACATGTCCTCATCCTATGACATGAGACATAAAAGTAACATGACCTCAGTAAGCTTAAGTAACTAGAGTGAAAAGAGACCTAATAATTAAGTAAATAATTAATTAGGAAATTATACATTTTACTATAACACCCCCCCTAAAGTAAAACTTAGGGAGAAGCTCAAAACTCTAAAGATGGATGCATGAAAACCAAATGATGGGTCATGACAACAAGGAATAATGAGGTACCCATGTAAAAATGAAAACATCTCTCACCATTGGAGAAAATAAGGAGAAAACCTCACGGGAAAAACTCCTTCAAAAGAGAGAAATACAAGTGAAGGTCTAAGAATCCTCCAATCAAAATGTCCCAAAAGAGTAGGAACAAAGGATGAACATGAAGAACACCACTAAAGCATGAAGAAGTTGTAAACACTATCAAACAATGACTGCTATAATGCTGAAAGAAGAACCTCTTCTAAAATCAAGATGAAGATTGTTATCAAGAAGACAAAAATCTGTATGAGTGCCCCGAACGACACTACCCATCCAATGACTAGATGTAAAATGAAGGAAACAATCTAAAATTCAAAGATACAAATGGCACATAAATTTGCACAAGTGACCCCAATGACACTATTCAACCAATGCATGAAAACTACAAGTCAAAAATACAAGTACCAATAGTCTAAAGAAACTGATCAACTAAAGATGGAAGGTTGCCTCCAAAAAATAGGAATACAAGGGTGTCTATATGGTAAATGTCCCATCTCATCAAAATGCATGGGTAACCAGCTATTGTATCTTCGTAGTACATAGGAACAAGAATTAGATACATAGCTCACTCCAAATTGAAACCAATGAAGCATTAGCACCAAAAGTATGATACCCCCCATAATACGGAGAAGGGGGAAATATGACATGTCCACTAAAACTGAATGTCAAAATGTAGTGCATGAAGAAGAACTAGCTACACCAAATGGTGCATGAAGAAGTACCAGCAATTGAAAAAAGGGTGTGCAAACAACAAGCCACACTTGCATGAAGGTAGACAAGGTTGTGATTGCAAATAAGAAGCTCACACAACAAACCCCTCATGGCACTTTATAAAGTAGTGTGAGTAAAATAATGGCACAACATGATCTGCAAGATCCCAATAATACATGTACAATGTTGAGGCACTTTATTTGAGTGCATTTACATATGATAAGTGCTTATAATGGAAGCTCGCAATGTCCAAAAATACCACATGCTGAAAAATACAATTCTCTGACAGAAAATGAGGAAACTGATAGCACCATGAAAAATTAAATAGAAAAACATGCAACTTAAAAAAATGTGACCCAAAAAGGAGTTTGAATGCAAAAGATATGACCCGTCAAAGTCTCCAAAACAAGGATTGCATATCAACAACATCGAGAAAACTAATTCTAGAAACAGCTAGAAGCCAAAACTAGAAACCACCTACACCACTATGAAGAGCACAAAATTCTACCTTGTTTCAAAAAAATTACACTAAAAAAGACCACCATTTGGTCAAGATATCGCATCTAGAAGATGGAGTGCAAAACTGAAAAGCCCAACAGAGAGGGGTAGGTCTGGGTAAAAAGGAACCTCCACCAAATTTGGAAAAAACAACTCCTAATGTGGAGATTTGCTAAATTTAGAACCCCTGCTAAAAAAAAACTCTAGGAATAAAAACCAAGGTGGGTACAAGTGTTTAAAAAAAAAATTATTTGCATGTTTCTTTTTGAAAGTTAAAAAAAAGGAAAAAAACTATTATATTTTTTTAAAGAAAAATATATATAAATAAATTTAATTTTAAAAATTATATTAAAAAAAATAAGATAAGGGCGGTAGAGGGGGGTGGGGGGGAGGAAGGGGGTGAGCCCACCCACGCTAGCCCTGGGTGGAGCTTGAGGGGCCACCGATTGCCACATTGTCGCAAGGGGCGGTACACCCCCACGGAGGGGTGGGCCCTACCATCCTTGTCATGATAGGGCCATGTAGGGGGGGAGGGACCCCTGCGAGTACCCCTATGGTACATTTTTTTTAATATAATTAAAAAATAATAATTCAATTTTTACTTTTTTATGTTTTTTAAAATTTTGTAAGAAAAATATATATATATATATGAAAGAATACATCGACTTGCATGTTGGGATTCCATATGATTGATCTGGTAAAATTCTTTTTTCCCTAAATGCTCTTGGCATGGATCTTGATGATTTGACAGGCGATCTTAAGGTTTTTGGGCCTTCTGAATGTAATGGCATTACCCATGTTGGCTCAAAATGCTTCAAAATTGTAGTTACCCTATGGATCTTGAAGAAAAGTAACTGGTTCAAAACCTTGTAGATTTGAACTCTGGAGTCCAAATCATGCCCAAGAAAAGGAAAATTTGAATTTTTCGACAACTTTGAATCCAATAGAAGAATCCTTTTTTCTCTAGGATGCACCAAATGATAGGTCAAGGTAAAATTATCTCAAAAGGATAGGGGATTATAGATCTAGAACTCTCATACAATGATGGAGTTGATTCTTTAACCCTACAACTCCCAAAGATCACTTGCAATAAAAAACTTGTCACTGAAAGCAAGAATAACAAAGCTATGGAGGCCAAGAGCTATTGATCCAAAAAGGCATGAATCACTATGAATGTGTATCTTAATTATTATACAATAAAGAATCCTTATAAAGGATAATAAACTTAGAAACCCTAGGTGAGGATAAAACAAGATCATGACATGTGTCTTCATCCTATGACGTGAGACATAAAAAGAACATGACCTGAGTAAGCTTAAGTAACTAGAGTGAAAAGGGACCTAATATAAGTAAATAACATTATATAACCCTTAGGACGACTTAAATATCTAAATATCAATATAATACTAATAATATGACTTAATTAAGAGTTAAGGTAGCCATAAGTCAACTACTCATAACACTATAGGGGTAAGGGCATAACACTTTTCTTCTTCTTCCCCATTGTCTCTAATACTAAAATTCTTTGATAAATCTCAAATTAGAACATTGATAGATGATTGATCTTCTATCATCTAATATCATTTTTTTGTTAGGTGATCTTTTTGTTGAGTTATCCATTGCTAATGGTTTACTAATTAATCTACTTGACTCTTTAAGGTTGAAACCCTATTATTTAAATACCCCCTCTAATTTCTTGATTCTAATGGTGAGTTCATATCTTTGGATTTTATGGAGCTAATTTATCATCAACTGAAGACCTTATCACTATCATACCAGCCACTAAATCCTAATTCCATGAGTCTAAATACACTAATACCAAAATAATTTGTAGTTATTATTACTATTGAGAATTGTGGCTATAAAATCACACACCTTACTCTTTCACATTTTCATTACTTCTAATGGAAGATTTAGAGAAATGAAAACTATGCTCAATCTATAAGTAAATGTACAATTGATAGGTACAATTGATTTATATCAATTTCACAATATAAGAAGATAGGTACAATTGATTTACTTCTTATGCCCTCCTTATTTGCTATGTGAGATAAATTGTACACCCATTCCTTCATTTAGTTAAATGCTCTATGGTCACTTGTCTAACAATCTCTAAAATACCTCTCCCTCTTTTATGCATTTCTAGGATTTACTCCCCCATGTACTAGAGTATTCAAACCGTATAAACATCTAAAGATTTAGTTGGACTTTCAAATTTTTCATTTTCAAACTATGAGTGATGAAACTACCACTGCCATTTTTGAAATCACTAATTCAATATTATTTTGGCCTTTATTATTTCCATTTCTACTTCTTATACATAATATGACCAGATAGTGGTTATGTAATTGTACTATCGATGCATTCAATTACAAAATCACCCTCCAGTAAACTAATGGTTTCATCTATGTCAAAATAACAAGTCATATTTCCTAAATTCTATTTGACAAATTAATCATTTTCTTGAAGCCTCTAGACCTCCTTGATCCTTTTTTGTTCATGCACATCCTACAACTAGCTAAAAATAGTTGATTTCTTGTAACTCTTAGCTTGACCACTTGACCGAGTTGTCTACATGTGCTCAATTTATCTTTAGCAATCCCTAATGTAAATCCTAATGTCTTATATAGAATTCTAAGAGTTCCAAACTTGTCATATTCAAGTTGGGTACTTTAATGATTAGAGAATAACTTTTGGGGGCCATAACTTTTGACCTAAGAAGTTGATTAAGCCCATTTTTTAAGAAAGAAGAGCTTGAAGAGTTTGAAGTTGCTATAAGTTTCTATCTCCAAATAAATGCTATTTCAAGATTTTTATGGGTTTGATTTGACCATCTAAGGCCTTCAATATATATTTTAGTGTTGCATTTTACTATTTGTAGGATTTTGGAGTTAATGAATTTATATCCAAGTGTGAACTTAGGTTGCAAGCCACTCTTGAGACTTATTTGGACATGTGGAAGATAAAGGATGATTATTAGGCAATTTTTGGTTGAATGTATGGTTGTCAAATGGTAGTTTATGAAATTTAGAAATTTTAGGTACTTTAGGTAGTTTTAAGTTTTATTAGCTTTTAGTGCATCTTAATAATACTTGGTCTAGTGGAAGAGTGACAAATTTATTTTAAAAGAAAAACTTATGTTATTTTATTTTAATTGTTGAAGTATAATAATAAAGATTTTTTTATTCTTTTATTGTGAAAAATTATTGTTGTAGTATTGTTGCATTTTTTGATGCATCACATATTCAACATGAGGGTCAGTTTCTCACAAAGTTTTAAAGTTTCCTAACCAAATAAGACATCCCAAAACCCTAAACACACAAAATAACAACAATGTTATTGCAAGACATACAACACCTTCCCAACACCTAGGCTCTCATAAGATGCAACATCAAGAGAGCATGAACCTAAGGGTATAGAAATAGGGCTACCATGATATGTAGAAAGAGTGATATCACTAGGCTAAATAACATCATGAATAACTAATGAAAGTGTAACCACATCACATAAAGAATCACCCCTAGACGTGTTGCTAGAAGCTAGGTTACACAGTCATCCATCACACAAGTAATATAATCATCATGAATAAAGTAAGAAAATGAAGTTTAAATTCCTTTAGGATGGGAGGAAAAAATGATGGGACAAGCACTAATAATGTTAAAACACTAGCTCAAATTAAAGTGTAGTATAATAGGAAGGTTAACACTCATTTTCCCTTTATATAAAGGAGAAAATATCCCTCAAGTTCCCATCAAGGAGTTGTTATCTAGTATGACATAAAAAATGATATTTATCATTTTGTTAAACATTATTTATAAAACCTATATAACACTATAAGCCATTCTTGTGACATAATTGCATGTAAATTGTATTAAAATAAGTTCTTTGAGAGCATGTGTTATTTTGAACTTTAAATTATCCTCCTATATAATATTGAGATAGTTGGAAGAATGAAGAAGAATCCCTCTGGTGTGTTGTCATTGATGCCAACATTGGTTGTTAACAGTTTTGTCAATTCAAAAAAACTATGTTTCTATTATTTTGATCCAGTAATTTGGTTCAAAATTGCTCTCAGTAGAAGATCACTTCATGATATTTTAATATGATGATTAGGACTATTAGCTGCATCTCTGAATAATTTTTCAGTGGTTTTTGATGAAAGGGATGGAAGATATGAATGACAGAGTTCAACTTACAGTATTTTGCTCAGTAATTTTGCAAATGGTATGAGTTTTCTTTTGGCCAACACAAATATGTGGTGTGTGATTCATTGGTGATTTAAGGAATTCCTTATTAGGTTTGAGCTAACCTAGTTTATGCTTTGCACATTGTGTTTTGATGAAAAGGTGTTTTGGGTTTACCCGAAAAGCTACATTTTAATTAAGTTTGTGTACATCTAATTAAACCGGCCTAATTGATGTATGAAGTTGTAATAGCATATATATATATATGAACATATTTTTGTATTGAAGGATAAGATATATGTATGTATGGATGTGTGTGTAGCGTGTGACATGAAAAAAATTAATAAGCAATGATGTTTGACTATGTAATATTGTGTGAATTTGTAGTTGTTGTGTACCTACAAACCGATGCATGATTTTGTATTCTAGAGCCTAATTGGAACTAAACCCAACACACAGGAGGTGTATTTAATTAGTTCATCTTTTGGCAGTGAGCCATACTCTTTTGTAATTACTTCAGGCTATAAGCCTTTCAAGGACAATGAGTCCTAGTAGTGTTCCTTGTAATATCTTATAATTGGTTATAACATATTTTGATCTAATCCTCACTATGGTTTTTCCCATTTTAGGGTCTCCATGTAAAAATCTTGGTGTTCATTTTTTATGTGGTGTTATGCTTCCTTTCATGTTCTTTTTTACAGTTGCAACTAGATATATTGTAATTATTGAATGGTTAGCAATTAAATGGTTCGGAAAAATATTGATTCACCCCCCCTCTCAGTATTTTGGGTGTTCAACAATTGGTATCAGAGCTTGGTTCCTTTGGAACAGTTTAACAACTTAAGGGACATCTTGAAGTTTGAACACATGGTTGATAAAAGTTATCATGTTCCTTTGGAAGAGATCTTTGCAACTGAAGAACTCCATGCTACTCTTGAAGACTTGGAAAAAAGTGAAAATGAGAAATAAACTCTGAGGGAGAACTTAAAAGAAGCAAATGAATGCATCAAAAAGTTAAGAGAGAAAATCAAGAAGTTCAAAAAAAGGCATAGATAAGTCAATGATCAGCTGAAGAAAGCTAATGAAGACATCACCAGACTAAAAGTGCAAGTGGAAGAAAAGAAAAGAATTGAAGAATGTCAGAAAGTTGAAATTCAGAACAAAATTGATGAATGTACAAAGCTTGAACAAGAAGTGGTAACTCTAAGATATGACTTGGAGAAAGCAAGAGCTCATGAGGAAAAATTCAAAACAAGTGTTGTAATGCTTGATGAATTGATTGCATTCCAGAAACCCTCTAAATAAAAAGGTGATTTAGGACTTGAAGAAGGAAAAAGTTCAAAGGAAAATCAGATTCCCAACAAAGTTGATAATCAAAGGAAGACTCAAGGAAATAATAGATAGATCAAGAACCAAAGAAGAAATACCAGAAGGATTCCTATTCGACAATATAATTCTTAAAGGTACCCATATTTTAATGGTATTTTTTTTTCATGCAATAAATTTGGTCATAGGGAAACAAATTGTAGAAGTAGAATGAATCAAAATGTTGGATTGTTCTCTAGATAATATTTTTCTTGCAAAAAGTTTAGACATAGAGCTACTGAGTGCAGAAGTCTGATAATGATGAATACATTCAATACTGGTAGAATGACTCAATATTTTCAAGGCTATTGGTATACATGTTATGCTTTTGGACATAAAGCTAACTAGTGTAGATCAAGGATAAGTTCAAATCAGTTTGGTTAGAAAAATGTTGTGTGCTACACTTGCAACAAACCAAGGCATATCTCAAAATTCTGCAACAATAAAAATGGGAAGAAACCTGATCCAAAACAAAAGAATAAACCTATGAATAAAGTGGATCCTACTTAAGTGAGAAAGGAAATGGAGAATATTTGGAAGAAAAAGGAAGAACCTAAGAATAAGCATGAATAAAATGCATCTATACTTGCATCTAGTGCAAATACTTCTTCTAAAAACTAAACCCAATAGTGG
Source organism: Sequoia sempervirens (assembly GCA_007258455.2). Lineage (NCBI taxonomy): Eukaryota > Viridiplantae > Streptophyta > Pinopsida > Cupressales > Cupressaceae > Sequoia > Sequoia sempervirens. Next base: position 99,643,120 of record VDFB02256132.1, read on the forward strand.
TTTTAGGGGGAGAAGTTACACATATATCTAACAAACCCTCGATATAAGAGGTGTTAAGCAGTAACACGAAGATATGTGATGTAAACTAAAATTCTAAAGAAGTTGAAAAATATTCCGATAGAAAAAGTGCAAATTTGGAAGTTTGTGAAGCTTTTTAGGGTTTACAATTTATTTCACAAAGTGTTTATCAACATTTTGAAGGTGGAATGCATTTAATGTGAATTAGGGAAAATTGATAAAACATAAAGTGAAATATCAAGTTGAACTAAATCACTTTTACACACTCAAAAGAAAGCAAAGTGAGTTGAAGCAAGGTGAAGGTCATTCAATGTACTTGGCATCAAACCCTAGTTTCGTTGAAGCTTGAAAGAGGTATTTACAGTTATTAATACTTTTTTGGTTTGAATTAGAAGCAATTATCATAAGCATATTCAAAATAATTAAGGAAAGATGGCCACACCAATTGTTGTTGAGACCTCTGAGAGACGTCAGCCTAAGTTTAGAATATTTTCGTGGAAAGTTTACGAAATGGACCCAATGGGTGCATTTTCACAAATCCTAAGTAGTTTCTTGCCTATTGAGGATACTAGGACCTACATTCACACAAAATTGGAAGAATTTTACCATCAAGAACTCATGAATCAATGGGAAAACAAATTGTTTGGAGATGATTACTCTGTGAAGCCAAAATATGAAAACCTAGTATAGAAGAAACTAAATGTATGGAATTTGTTCCCAAAATTTTGTGGTGAAATATTTGCAAAATTTATGAGGATGGCACTTAGTAGAGTGCATGACAAATGCATATGGACAAGCATTGGTGGATTAATTACCAAGGAAGTGATTAAAGTTGTAACAGGTCTCTGTGACACTAGGCCTATACCAATGCTGAAAGTTGTGAAGAACAATGTGGTTATGAAGTTGACCGGTGCCACATATGATGGAAGAGCACTGACAAAAAATCCCATTACAAACCTGGTTGTGAGGTACACTGCTGTTATGATTGGTCAAAAAATATATTTTACTAACGGAGGCAATTCAATGTCTGCTACAACAATTCATATTGCACATGAAATGGTGGTTAATGGAAGGGATTATGATTTGTGTGATTTTCTCTAGAAACAACTTATGTATAAGCTAAACCAGACTAAAAAAATAAATATTCATTCAATTTTGGCTCATTGGTGGTTTGTTTGTTATTTTACTTCATGAGGGAGCTACCTAGAAAGAAAAATATTATATGAGATCACAACAGATTGGTAGCACATCAAATTTTTGAACATTTGCATAGTCTTGGAGACTACAAGGTATAGATTAATGCTCTCGCTACATCCTTTGCAATTTTCCAGAACAATGTGTATGAGAGATAGAGTTCCCAAAAGCTTAGTGAATAAATATGCAAAGGATATAACCTTTCTCGTGTCTATTGACGAATACATTATTAAGGTAGTAGAACCAAGGACTATGTGGATAGCTCCTCTTGGATATGAAATTGAGGAACAAGTAGCTAAAGGATTGATTAAAATATTGTTGAATAGTCCTAAGGATCCTACTCAGCCCTGAAATGGTACTTTTTGATGCAAAAATTTGCAGGCAATAGCCTTATGGGAAACTTAGCTATTGGGGGGACTTGTGTGCATAGCTAAGTGACCTCCAGGGTTTTATTGAAGCCGACTCTTCTTTTTTTTATGGGGGTGAGAAAAGGGAACGAAGATAAACATAAAGTAAATGAATCTAAGCTAAGGCAATGCGCCAAATCGATAATGAGATAAGTAAGCACATTGCAGAAACAAAGGCTCGGGTAGTAACTAGCCTATATTAAAGAGAAAATTCCCAGCACTGCAAACATACGAGCATCAAACCATTTGCATAATATAACCCACATGGCATAAGCTAACACAGAAGATTAGAAACATGATTTGTATTATGCTAAGCTATATAAGGATTACAAAATCTTGAGATAGATGTTCATATATTTCAAAAAATGTAAGCACAATTTAATGTCCTATCAAATTCTTGAAAATAAAGAGGCCGAAAAGATTGGCACAGTCTAGAAGTTCAAATTTAATATTAAACACTATAGAGGCTAATTCATAGCACTAGGAAATTTAGTCCATCTAACAACAACCATAAAATGAAGAAAGGGTTGCTTAAAATAAGCCAACCCACTGCATGGAGGCCCAACAAGAAAGATGCTCCACAAATCCACCAATGAGAAAAGATTCCCCCACGCAGACACCAATAGAAGGATGCTCCAGCAGCATAGAAACATGGACATTTGAGGAGTGATGGGCCACACATCAGTAAAAGGGAAGGACACGCGGCAGCAAAATGTAAATAGTTGCAACAACCATTGATTAAAAACAACAGACGCCTAAACAACCGCCACGCAGAAAGCTCCTAGAAAAGGTAACTATGGTGTGGGCCCCATCCAAATAGAAAGCAAGCAAAGGTGACATGTCAAACAATTAGAGCCCAACAAAAGGAAAGAAAATGTCTCAAAGGGAAGCTTCGATAGGACGCCACGTGGCGGCAGCCGAAAAGCTACAAGCGGTATCAAAACCAAGGTGAAGCCGCGAAGGAAAGAAGGACCGCGAAGGAAAAGAGAAATGCATGAATAAATATTCATAGTACTTATGAAGAGAAGTCTTTTGAAGTGCATTTGGAGACCTCAACACTACAAGGGCTAAAAAGGTGAACAAAAATGTTGAGGCATATTTCAATCTACATTCACTATCTAAGGATGATGTTGATAATCTGAGGGAACTTACAGATGAGAAAATGGATAGATCAATTGATGTCCCCTCTGAGCCTAGTAGATTAGGAAGAGCATCTTCCACCACTTCCTCTACATTACCAACAACCCCCAGTGCAACTACTACAATGAAAGGAAAGCAAGCAGTGCACAGTTCCCCTATAGTAGTTAACATAACTGCCTCATCTAGACCTAGCACTAGGACCTCTAAGAAAATGGATGCACCCCCTATTTTACCACTTGCCACCCCCGAAAAGAGAGTAAAGAAAAAGGAAAGCAAGAAAAGGAACATAAGTGATGCTATATAGGAAGAAATTGATCTTGGTTTGCAAGATGAGAAATAGCTAAAGAGGAATAGAAGAAGCAACACCTCCACAAGCAATGAAGAATCTGAAACCAAAGATAAGGTTGAAATCTTATATGATGATGAAGAGACAAAAGATATGGAAGCTTTCAAAATTCATGTACATGAGAAGAAGAAAGATGAAGGCATGTATCAAGACCTATGGAGGACATGCCCAACTCTCCTCTGGTAAGTGATTGTCCACCTCTAAAGTTGGAAGCTTTAGTGAATAATATGGTAGACTTTGAGGGTTTTCTAGCTACTACTAGGTTATTTGATGAAGTTGATAAAAAGGATAAGGAAAAAATTATAGATACTATTTTTCAATACATGGTTATCTTTAATGAGGTTATCTTTAATGAGTCTATAGAATCTATAAGGAAGAAGGTGATTGATAATGTGTGGGAAGCATTAGTTCATAGAAGGCATGAAGCTATAACCATTAAAGAAAAATTCAAATTTGATGCTTTAAGAACATATTGATCCTCCTTATCTGAGGAATATGTTGCTTCCATACTAAAAGAATGTTCCCGGGTCTTTAGGGTCAAACAGTGAGTCACTACCTTAATGACTAAAGAGAAGGAAAGTACTAAAAATTTGAGGAAAGAAACCCTTGAAACAGTTTGAAAAATGGAAAAGAATTATGGGATGAAAACTAGTTCTTCATCTCATACAACTCAAGCATAGGATCCTATCAATACTACAAAAATAGAGGACCATCTTGTTATGGAAAATATTGGTGAAACACATGTTGCTTCAAAGACATTTGTTCCTTTGAATGATGCAGAAGAAATAACCAATAAACATGTTGAAGATTAGAAAAAATGTGACGCCAGTAATAATCCAAGAGAACATAATGAGGATACCAAAAATAGAGAAGAAGAAGAAGACAAGAAAGAAAATGAAGGAAACAAAGGTGAAAAAAAAGATGATGGTAGAGATTATGAAGATGAGAAGGAAGAAGAAAATAAAGATATAACTTCATATAAATCCTTTGAAAAAGAAGGAAGAAAACAAGGAAGATACAAAGGTTGGAAGAAGTGAAGAAGAGTTGTCAAAATATGTTGAGCCATCAAAGCCTCCTAAAGAATCATCTAAAAATATTATTAAGGCTTGTTGATAAGGAAATCAAAAATCTAGCATGTGTTGCCACCCCAATTGATTCAACTTCCTTCACATCCAAGGTATGTGGATTTGAGAAAGATCTCACTGATTGAAAGAGAAAATATATGGTACTTTTCTTAACTCTGGTACAGAAGAAATGATTGAAAATTATTAGAAAGGGATTGAATTAATAAATGATGCTATTAAGGATTTATAGGAGTTAGTTCCCAGTGCTACTACTAATAACTCCTTAGCCCCTATTGAGAACTTGAAGCTTCTAGTTGATTCAATCAAAGAATACTCATACGGTCTTAAGCTGCAAACTGAGAAAGAGGTAGAGTCAAGAATTTTGGAGAAAAGACTATTTGAATTATAGGATAGATGTGCAATTGCACATAGAAAAGTGATACAAAGTTTGAAAGAGGTAAAGGATTGTGAAGAGGAATCCTAGATATTATTGTATATTGCATGTGATGGCCTGATGCCACTCGATGCATTAAAGATTTAATGAACTCAATAGAGTCTCAAATTTTCCATGCCTTCGAAGTCGAAAAAAATTTAAACGACAGAAGCTATATTGCTTGGGCTTCTATTGCAGACTTACAAAACAAGTTCTTCACTTTACAGAAGCAAAAAGAGGATGCAATAAGGCAGTTTGGTCAGCTTAGAGATCTAGTTATATCCAGACATATTCCTGTGTCATATGCTCTAATGGATGCAAAAAAACTTGACAAGATAAAACTTAACCCATCCACTCTAGAAGAAGGAGAAGAATTCCTAGTTGAACTAGAATCACTGCACAAAACACTTGTCACAACGAAAGGGATCTAGGATGAAGGAAAATCGGCTTGGGAAGCTATTCTCAAGGAATTACAAGGTTCCTCCAATTCCATTTAAAAAATTTCTACATTTTTTTCTTTCTTTTGAGGTCATCATCAAGACACCCTTTTTCCTTGATGTCAAAGGGAGAGAATAAGTGTGGAGAGTATATGTGTAATTTTTTGTTTTTTTCATGCAGAAGTTTTTCTTAGTCTGTATAGTTGAAAGGGGGAGTGAAGTTTTTTTTAAGTCTAATTTTTGGCACATGTTTCCATAAATGAAAAAGGGGGAGATTGTTGGAAGAATGAAGAAGAATCCCTTCAGTGTGTTGTCATTGATGCCAATATTGGTTGGTAATAGTTTTATCAATCCGGAAAAATTATGTTTTTGTTATTTTGATCTGGTAATTTGGTCTAAAAATGCTCTCAATAGAAGATCACTTCATGATATTTTAATATGATGATTAGGGCTATTAGTTGCATCTCTGAATAAGTTTTCAACATTTTTTGATGAAAGGAATGGAAGATATGAATGACAAAGTTTGACTTACAGTATTCTTCTCAATAATTGTGCAAATGGTATGAGTTTTCTTCTAGCCAACACAAATATGTGGTGTGTGATTTGTTGGTGATTTAAAGAATTCCTTATTAGGTATGGGCTGACCTAGTTTATGCTTTGCATGTTTTCTTTTGATGAAAAGGTGTTCCTAGTTGAGCCGACACGCTACATTTTAATTAAGTATGTGTACAACTAATTAGGCCAACATAATTGATGTATGAAGTTGTAATAACATATATATATGAAACATCTTTTTGTATTGAAGGAGAAGATATATGTAGGTATGGATGTGTGTTTGTAGTGTGTGACATGCAAAAAATTAATAAGTAGTGATTTCTAACTATGTAATATTGTGTGAAGTTGTAGTAGTTGTGTACCTACAAAGCATTGTAGGATTTTGTATTCTAGAGCCTAATTGGAATTGAACCCAACACACAGAAGGTGTATTTCATTAGTTCATCTTTTGGCAGTGAGCCATACTCTTTTGTAATTACTTCAGGTTGTGATCCTTTCAAGGATAGTGAGCCCTAGCAGCGTGCCCTATACTATGTTATAACTGGTTATAACATATTGTGAGATAATCCTCATTGTGGTTTTTCCCATTTTGGGTTTTCCACATAAAAATCTTGGTGTTCATTTGTTATGTGGTGTTATTCTTCCTTTCATGTTCTTGTTTAGAATTGCAGCTAGACATGTTTTAATTATTGAATGGTTAGCAATTAAATGGTTTGAAAAAATACCGATTCACCCCCACCTCTCAGTATTTTGGGTGTTCAATAAAGACCAAATAGAGGTAATTATGTGCTTTGTAGGTCTATCAACATTTTTATAATAACTTATTTATGTGAGTGAAGCAACAAGAAAAGTTACAAGACTCATCCATAAAATTAAAAAAATGTTATAACAATTCTTCTAAAATTCAAACAAGAAGGTAAAAAGACTCAAACAAAGGATTACCCCTCAACACCTCCATAAAATGTATATGAGAAATATAAAGATTCAAACAGAGCATTACCTATAGCAGAGGAAACCAACACCTTTGTTGGTGGCAGAGGACACGTATCCATATATGACTAGAGTGATGCTTACGTCAACTTTAGGAAGTGAAAAATCAAAATTATAGCCACACAAATAATAATAACTTAGAGCACAGAGCTAAATAAGCTCAAATCAATTTTTTCCATAGGAAATAAATTTTAAAATTCTAGCTCAAATTAAAGTGTAGTAGAATAGGAAGGTTAACACTCATTTGTCTCTTTATATAAAGGAGAAAATATCCCTCAGCTTCCCATCAAGGTTTTGTTATCTAGCGTGACATAAAAAATGATATTTATCATTTCATTAAACATTATTTATAAAACCTATAACACTATAAGCCATTCTAGTGACATAATTGCACGAAAATTGTATTAAAATAAGTTATCTCGAGAGCATGTCTTATTTTGAACTTTAAGTTATACTCCTATCTAATATTAAGACCACTTAGAGGTAGTTATGTGCTTTGTAGGTCTATCTCCATTTTTATAATAACTTATTTATGTGCATGAAGCAGCTAGAAAAGTTACAAGACTCCTCGATAAAATTTAAAAAATGTTATAAAAATTCTTTTGAAATTCAAACAAGAAAGTAAAAAGACTCAAACAGAGGATTACCCCTCAACACCTCCTACATAAAATGTATCTATGAACTATAAATATTTAAAAAGAGCATTACCTGTAGTAGAGGACACCAACACCTCTACTAGTGGCAAAGGATGCAGGTCCATATATGACTAGAGCAATGCCCACGTCAACTTCAAGAAGTGAAAAATTAGAATTATAGCCATGCAATTAATCATAACTTTGAGCACAAAGCTAAATAAGCTCAGTTTGAGTTTCGCCATACAAAATAAATTTTAAAACGAAAGCTCAAATTAAAGTGTATTAGAATAGGAAGGTTAACACTCATTTGTCCCTTTATATAAAGGAGAAAATATCCCTCAAGTTCCCATAAAGGTGTTGTTATCTGGTGTGACATAAAAATGATATTTATATTTTCGTTGAACATTATTTATAAAACCTATATAACAATATAAGGCATTCTAGTCACATAATTGCATGTAAATTGTATTAAAATAAGTTCTCCCAAGAGCATGTCTTATTTTGAACTTTAATTTATACTCTTATCTAATATTGGGACCACTTAGAGGTAGTTATGTGCTTTGTAGGTTTATCTACATTTTTATAATAACTTATTTATGTGAGTGAAGCAGCTAGAAAAGTTACAAAACTCCTCCATAAAATAAAAAAAAATGTTATAAAAATTCTTCTAAAATTAAAACAAGAAATTAAAAAGACTCAAACAAAGGATTACCCCTCAACAACTCCTCCATAAAATGCATCTGGGAACTATAAAGATTCAAAAAGAGAATTACCTGTAGTAGAGGACGCCAACACCTCTGATGATGCGGATCCATATACGAAGTTGGAGCAATGCTCATGTCAACTTCAGGTAGTGAACAATCATAATTATAGCCACACAAATAATCATAACTTTGAGCACAAAGTTGAATAAGCTCGAATTGAGTTTCACCGTACAAAATAAATTTTAAAACGCCATCTCAAATTAGAGTGTAGTAGAATAGGAAGGTTGACACTCATTTGTCCCATTATATAAAGGAGAAAATATCCCTCAAGTTCCCATCAAGGTGTTGTTATCTAGTGTGACATAAAAAATGATATTTATCATTTCGTTAAAGATTATTTATAAAACCTATATAGCACTATAAGCCATACTAGTAACATAATTGCATGCAAATTGTATTCAAATAAGTTCTCTTGAGAGCATGTCTTATTTTGAACTTTAAGTTATACTCCTATCTAATATTCAGACCACTCAGAGGTAGTTATGTGCTTTGTAGGTCTATCTACATTTTATAATAACTTATTTATGTGAGTGAAGCAGTTAGAAAAGTTACAAGACTCCTCCATAAAATTATAAAAATTCTTCTGAAATTCAAACAAGAAAGTAAAAATATTCAAATAGAGGATTACCCCTCAACACCTCCTCCATAAAATGTATCTAAGAACTATAAAGATTCAAACAGAGCATTACCTGTAGCAAAGGATGCCAACACCTTTTTTGGTGGTAGAGGACGTGGGTCCATCTACGACTGGAGCGATGCCCACATCAACTTTAGGAAGTGAACAATCATAATATAGTCACATAAATAATCATAACTTTGATAACGAAATTGAATAAGCTCATATTGAGTTTCACCATATGAAATAAATTTTAAAACGCTAGCTCAAATTAAAGTGTAGTAGAAGAGGAAGTTTAACACTCATTTGTCCCTTCATGCAGCAGCATTCAGTGGTGTAAGGGCAATCTTGCATCACCCAACAAATATTGTATTTTCATTTTTTGTAGTTTTCTTATATTGTTTGGAAGATATTAAATTTTCATCTCGGGGAATTTCTCCAATGAAGTTTAAAACTAAAAATTGGAAATCTGACAATCGGATCAAAAGTTATGGCCACAAGAAGCTGCCCCACTAAAAAGTGAATTTCATTAAAATATCATCCTAGGAAAGAAATTAAATAGTAGGACTTTTGGCACCAAAAAAAAAGGAAAAGTTACACTTTCTAGAACATTCTAGGAAGATTATTGGGTAAAATAAAAGGGTTAAGTGTGGTTCTAGAAGGTGGCTCCTTTAATGAAGATTGTGAGTCCAAATAATAGATTTTATTTTAGAGTTGATTTTGTTGTAATGAATCAAGTCCATGAGGCTTTAGCATTGTAAGTTTTGAATCTGTAATTTCATTTTCTGAAAATAAATTAAAGTGGGTTAATTTTTGTCTCTCATCTTCTATGTTGGTAACTACTGTTGTGTTTTGTGTGGGTTTCAGGCAGTGTAGGACTCATTTTTCCCTTTATATAAAGGAGAAAATATCCCGCAAGTTCCCATCAAGGTGTTGTTATCTGGTGTGACATTAAAAATGATATTTATCATTTCATTAAATATTATTTATAAAACCTATATAACAATATAAGCCATTCTAGTGAAAAAATTGCATGTAAATTGTATTAAAATAAGTTCTCTCAAGAGCATGTATTATTTGGAACTTTAAGTTATACTCCTATCTAATATTGAGACCACTAAGAAGTAGTTATGTGCTTTGTAGGTTTATCTACATTTTTATAATAACTTATTTATGTGAGTGAAGCAACTAGAAAAGTTACAAGACTCCTCCATAAAATTAAATTTCTTTATAAAAATTCTTCCAAAATTCAAACAATAAAGTAAAAAGACTCAAACAAAGGATTACCTCTCAACACCTCCTCCATAAAATATATCTGAGAACTATAAATTTTCAAAAAGAGCATTACCTATAGCAGAGGATGCCAACACCTCTGCTGGTGGTAGAGGACGCAGGTTCATATAGGAAGTTGGAGCGATGCCCATGTCAACTTTAGGAAGTGAACAATCATAATTATAGCCACACAAATAATCATAACTTTGAGCACAAAGTTGAATAAGCTCAGATCGATTTTTTCCATACGAAATAATTTTTAAAACACCAGCTCAAATTAAAGTGTATTAGAATAGGAAGGTTGACTCTCATTTGTCCCTTTATATAAAGGAGAAAATATCCCTCAACTTCCCATCAAGGTGTTGTTATCTAGTGTGACATAAAAAATGATATTTATCATTTCATTAAACATTATTTATAAAACCTATATAGCACTATAAGTCATTCTAGTGACATAATTGAATGCAAATTGTATTAAAATAAGTTCTTTCGAGAGCATGCCTTATTTTGAACTTTAAGTTATACTCCTATCTAATATTTAGACCACTAAGAGGTATCTACATTGTAGGTCTATCTACATTTTTATAATAACTTATTTATGTGAGTGAAGTAGCTAGAAAAGTTACAAGATTCCTCCATAAAATTAAAAAAATGTTATTAATTTTTTTTTGAAATTCAAACAAGAAAGTAAAAAGACTCAAATAGAGGTTTACCCCTCAACAACACCTCCATAAAATGTATCTGAGAACTATAAAGATTCAAACAGAGCATTACCTATAGTAGAGGAAGCCAACACCTCTGCTAGTGGTAGAGGACATAGGTCCATATACGACTGGAGCGATGCCCACATCAACTTCATGAAGTAATAATAATTATAGCCACACAAATGATCATAACTTTGAGCACGAAGCTGAATAAGCCTGGATCGAGTTTCACCAGATGAAATAAATTTTAAAAAATATAGCTCAAATTAAAGTGTAGTAGAATAGGAAGGTTAACACTCATTTGTCCTTTTATATAAAGGAGAAAATATCCCTCAAGTTCCCATCAAGGTGTTGTTATCTGGTGTGACATAAAAAATGGTATTTATCATTTCGCTAAACATTATTTATCATTAGTTGTTGATTGATGGGTTCAAGGTCCCCGTAAAACCTTTGTGTAGTTTGTGTTGTCCAGTTGTAATCTTAGAGCCTCTGCTAATGGGTTGCTGATGGTATTTGGTTTATCTTTGATGCAGCATGTTTCGCTTCAATAGGGTTTCTAGTCCCTTCAAAACTGGTCTGTATTGGGTTTCAGGTCCCATCAAAACCTATTTTTCCTCATCAAAAACATTATTTATAAAACCTATATAACCATACAAGCCATTCTAGTGACATTATTGCATGTAAATTGTATTAAAATAAGTTCTATCGAGAGCATGTCTTATTTTGAACTTATATTATACTCCTATCTAATATTGATACCTCTTAGAGGTAGTTATGTGCTTTGTAGGTCTATCTACATTTTTATAATAACTTATTTATGTGAGTGAAGGAGCTAGAAAAATTACAAGACTCTCCATAAAATTAAAAAATATTATAAAAATTCTTTCAAAATTCAAACAAGAAAGTAAAAAGACTCAAACAAAGGATTATCTTTCAACATAAAATGTATCTGAGAACTATAAAGATTCAAACAGAGCATTACATGTAGCAGAGGATGCCAACACCTCTGTTGGTGTCAAAGGATGTAGGTCCATATACAGCTAGAGTGATTCCCACGTCAACTTTAGGAAGTGAACAATTAGAATTATAGCCACGCAAATAATCATAACTTTGATCACGAAGTTCAATAAGCTCAAATCGAGTTTTTCCATATGAAATAAATTTTAAAACACTAGCTCAAAGTAAAGTGTAGTAGAATAGGAAGGCTAGCACTCATTAGTCCCTTTATATAAAGGAGAAAATATCCCTCAAGTTCCCATCAAGGTGTTGTTATCTAGTGCGACATAAAAAATGATATTTATCATTTCGTTAAACATTATTTATAAAACCTATATAGCACTATAAGCCATTCTAGTGACATAATTGCATGTAAATTGAATTAAAATAGTTTCTTTTGAGAGCATGTCTTATTTTGAACTTTAAGTTATACTCCTATCTAATATTCAGACCACTTAGAAGTAGTTATATGATTTTTAGGTCTATCTACATTTTTATAATAACTTATTTATGTGAGTAAAGTAGCTATAAAAGTTACAAGACTCCTCCATAAAAAATTTTAAAAAATTATAAAAATTCTTCCAAAATTCAAACAAGAAAGTAAAAAGACTCAAACAGAGGATTACCCCTTAACACATCTTCCATAAAATGTATCTGAGAACTATAAAGATTCAAACAGAGCATTACCTATAGCAAAGGATGCCAACACCTTTGCTTGTGGCAGAGGATGCAAGTCCATATACGACTAGAGTGATGCCCACGTCAACTTCAAGAAGTGAACAATAAGAATTATAGCCACACAAATAATCATAACTTTGAGCATGAAGTTGAATAAGCTCGGAATGAGTTTTGTCATACGAAATAATTTTTAAAATGCTAGCTCAAATCAAAATGTAGTAGAATAGGAAGGTTAACACTCATTTGTCCCTTGATATAAAGAAGAAAATATCCCTCAAGTTCCCATCAAGATGTTATCTAGTGTGACATAAAAAATGATTTTTATCATTTCATTAAAAATTATTTATAAAGCCTATATAAAACTATAAGCCATTCTAGTGACATAATTGCATGTAAATTGTATTAAAATAAGTTATCTTGAGAGCAAGTCTTATTTTGAAATTTAAGTTATACTCCTATCTAATATTCAGACCACTTAGAGGTAGTTATGTGCTTTGCAGGTCTATCTAATTTTTTATAATAACTTATCTATGTGAGTAAAGCATCTAGAAAAGTTACAATACTCCTCCACAAAATTTAAAAAATGTTACAAAAATTCTTTCGAAATTCAAACAAGAAAGTAAAAAGACTCAAACTGAGGATTACCCCTCAACACCTCCTCCATAAAATTGTCACATCCCTAGCCAGTGACATCCCTGCTAGATAGTATAGGTGAAGTTAAATAATAAATAAAATAAGGAAAGAGGTTATTAGAGGTTGGGATCACACATTTATGAGGTATAGCCCCCCTACCTTTCTCCTCAATCATTCATGTGAAGTGATGGATTAAGACCAAAATACAATGTGCAAAAAAAAAAGAGTATGGCATAGATTAAAGGAAATGTGTGTTTGTACCATTAATAAGCATGGCACCCATGTCCATGGGAAATATAAATTGTGTAGGATGTGTGGGAAAAGAGGCTCATGGAAGTCTTAAAACTCCCACAACCCGAACAATTTAGTCACACTATTGTGCATAGGAAGTGGAGGCATGTGGATAAGAGAAAATAAAGAAAAGTCAATGAGAAGGCATAAAGAGAAGTAATTGGGGAATTCGGGAATAAAAAATACATCGCTTTATTTCCTCTTTCTTGACAGAGAAGGATGTAGGGTATGTAGTTTTGGGAAAAAAACATTGAGATCAGAGAGGGGATTTTAGACAGAGGTCGATAGGAGGAAAATAAAGTAGGAGGGCATCTAAGAGTTGGGTGGAATAGCTTGAGAGGTTTTATTTAGAGGAAGAAAAACCTTCAGATGCCTGCAAGAGATGCAAAAAGGGAAGAAATGAGAGCTCAAAGAAGGCACGAAGGAGGATAAAAATCCCTTAAAGAAACTTGGTCTTATGGTACTGCATTGAGTGTAGGATATACACAAAAATAAAAAGGATTTGTTGAAAAGGATTTAGAAACTGTGAAGAAAAAGCAATTGGTGAGTGTGAAGCCAAATTTGATAACTATTGACCATGTTGCCCCTGTGCCACCATGAGAGTTTTTTATCAAGCTATGGACATCTGAAAAAGTATAAAGGAAGGCTCAGGAGATTTGATAACGCAAGGAGAGGATATATTTGGATCCAAAGCTACAAGAATGTTGGAAAGAGGAAATCTTAGGAGTATGAATTGGCATTGGAGGAAGGACATGACATTAGAGGCACCAAGAGGAATGACTACAGATTTCAATGCCCAAACCATGAATATCTTCAATCCATTATTAAAGCTAAGTATAAACATCTTTCAAATAACATTGGGTTCAAATATCTTCTCTTATGGCTGTCATGTGAGAATTTAGGGGAGAATATGATAGAATATTGAATGATAACTAAAGTAATATTTCCAACTTAAATCATTTACCATGATCCTTCAAACTTGTAGCATGCTAAGGTTTGCTTGTTATTTTCTTTTAATAGCATAAGTAGAAGTTATATTTGTATCCTCATGCGGGATGCAAGATGTTGAACAACAAAAACATTTACTTTTCCCTCCTAGATATCAATATGCAGAATACAAAGGTGTTTGTGAATTTTATTTCTTATGGCTATCATATCAACTTTACTACCCTTTTCAACCTAGTTATGTTTATCTATATTTTAGATCATGGGAGTAATGTGCTTAGTATTCATGACATCTATATAAATCTTGTATGAAATTGGGCATGTGTTATTTAAGGGGATATTAGTTAGGATGGATTCCAAGTAAAGTCATATTCATCATAAAATAGTGAGACCTTAATATGTCAATGTTGATTTAAATATTTATCTAGCACACTATGGTGTAGTTCAAGGTTATCACTCATGTTTACATTTTAACCATTACATAGCATCCTGGTTTAGTGATAAGTATGATTTGTGCAAACAAACATAATTTCTTGTTAACTAATCATCCTAACCTTTGTGTCATGGAAATGAACTTATAGGATGTACTGGAATATTTATTAACTAAGAAATCAATATAATCAAGGGTTAAGTATTTAGATACTTTATGCTTGAACTTTTAAAGAAATAAGATGACAAAGAGTCCTAGATCAGATATTTAGCAACAAGATAACCTTACGATATGAACCAAGAATCATATATAATCAATATGAGCATTGACAGTTGGTTGTGTAATAATTGAAAGGGTGACTTCATTTAGTAGCACTGAGACCATACATTACTAAACATCTCTTTAATGTTGAATATTGGTATTTTTGATAATCCATCGATGTCATGGTAAATATTTTATATGATTATACAATGTATATAAATCTCTTAGATACGAGAACTTTGATAATGAATTTATTATTATAGCTATAGTGAACCTCAATATAATTGTATACCAAATGAAAGATGATTATTGTTTATTTGACAATGTGGTTGAGATCAAGTTATGAGATAAATCCTTTGTAGTAACTCTTGATACGTGACTAATGACCATTAAGGTCAGGATTAGACTAAATGATGAGTATGATTAAACTATCCAATCTATTAAATGGATTATCATAAGAATATGGGGTTGCACCATAAGGTAAAAGAACTTAGAAGATCAATAGTATTACTAGAAATATTATTAATGGGACTATGTTTTCATATATTGGTCTCATTGATACAGTGTTTCCAACTTTCTTAAGTAGGATTTAGACTATGATTTTAACATAAAACCAACTCATAAATACTATTGTATGTCTTGTAAAGAAATCTATTTATCCCTTGAGTATAAGAACCTCAATAGTGATCCTTATGTTATAACTATATGGTATTATCATTAGGGTACTAAATATTTCACAATATCCTCGATAGTTGATTACAAGGATTCTAAGATGTTCAAATTGAATTAGGATTAATATCTATGGGAGGTCAAGTGTGATAGGGATGATCTAGTTGGAAGTTCCTCAATATAGGCTTACTATATTGTGAGCTTAGTTAAGTGTCTTCCTACAAACTGACAGTCGATAATAATTGAAGGAAACCATTAATGAAACCTTAATTATGGGAAATCGATGCATAGGTATCTTTGAGAGACTATGTAGGAGAACTATGTATGGATTTGATCTATTTGTAAGCAGAAATGTAGGCAGTCCTTGGGCGGAGGATGTCCCTATGACCTCAAGTCTGTAGGGGGAGGGTCTAGGGGGGGATAACTCCTAGATGTTGGGATTGTTCCTATATGGTTTTATCTTTCCTACTTTGTAAGCTTCGGTTTGAGGCTAAATGGGTACTGAATGGGTATGAATGAGTTAAGGATATTTAATAACTTATATTTAATACATAATGTGCTTTGAATACTAATTTAAATGAAGTAATGGATTTAACAACTTTATAATTGGTATTTGAATATGTGTTAAGTCCATCGCGTGTTGGTTCTATGTAACTTGTATGTGTTGTGAAAATTGACTCCATATATAGAGGTATCTATGTATGGGATTGTGTATCTATTTATTGTGATTGTGATTCATGTTATGTATGAATCACCCAAGAGTGAACCTCTTAGATATTTGAGCGGTGACAAGTAGTCACTGGACCATGCCAATGATCGATGTATGGGCTATTGCTAGGGACAAGCCGCCATTCACCTGGTTCACAAAGGTGAAGGTTGGTATGGGTTACCTTGGTTATGATTAAGATACGGTAATGGTTGCATGGGTAGGGAACCATCCGTGTGGGTAATGGTAATCCAGGGCTAACTATTGTATCAAGGGGGTTCACTGGCTATCACTAAGGGCACAAAAGTGACCAAGGCTAGTCTTACCCAAGATTGTGAAGAAGATAGATGACAATATCACTAAGGTCACAAGGTGGTATATGTCGAGAGCTACTTCTTCCTGGGTGGACAGACTTGTTGCCGATGGCCTATAGGAAATTGAAGTCAAAATCCATCGGGTTTGGTAAGTTCACTACTTGGGCAAACCCTTGGGATGGTGGATTGACTTGTGGTGTAGAATGGGATCCACCGAATCCCCTTCCCAGTTGTCAGACTATATACTTGACCTTGTGGGGTTGAGGACGGACCCATGGTGTAGTATGGGATGCACCAAATCCTCTTCCCATTTGTCCAATGGTGCAGAAGACCAAAGGAAAAGATAGGACCCATAATGTAGTGTGTAATGCATCGATATTCTTTCTATCTAGTATACATTATGGGCATGTGTTAGCCATTGTGGTGTGTTAATCAACCATTGTGGTTGTGATGTATGTTGGATCTCATCACTATGTGTATGTGATGTATGTTGGAGCTTTCCACTATGTATGTGATGCATGTTGGATCTCATCACTATGTATTTGTGATGTATGTTGGCATTCATTATTGTGTATTTGTGATGTTTGGTGGAGCTCGTCACTATGTATATGTGATGTATGTTGGAGCTTGACACTGTGTATTTGCAATATATGTTGGAGTCAATTACTAATACAAATGCAATATGTATGTGAGACAATAATTATTGTACTTGTGATGTACATATGAATTAATCACCATTATACTTATGATTTGTGTGTGATCCAGTCACTGTTATACTAGTGATGTGTATGAGCTAGTCATCTTGTGTATATGGAGGTATGATCATGACTTACATTGTGTATGATCTTTGGGGTTATGGTATGATATGACCCTTTTGAATACAGTGAATGATTGTACACTATTCCTTGGTAAAGTTTGGTATGGACCCAACATTTGATGGAAAATTTCTTATCATTATATTATAATTGGTTGAGTTGATAGCTTACATGTACTTAAATAATAGTAATGGGTTAAAAGAAAGATCAAAGATCTCATGCAACAGGATAGAATGAACTCCCTCTAGCATTGTGGGGCGAACTATGATGCACTTGATTCTAATGACGGGATACATAGGTAGGGTTGCTATGAACCCTCAAGGCTTAGGTTGTAGGATTAGGAAAGACCTTATCCTTGAGACCTTACCACTCTTTTGTGCAAGAATATAATTAGTGATAAAGATTTTATGCCACCATGGTGAATGGAGAAGGATTGATGTTACCACTATTAAGCTACATGGAAGGTTCTCAATTGTTAGAGTTGGTAGTTGTTGTGAAAAAAAATAAAAAAATGTTGTGCCTGAGATGGGGATTTTAAAAAAATGTATCTGAGAACTATAAAGATTCAAATAGAGCATTACTTGTAGTAGAGGATTCCAACACCTCTGTTGGTGGTAGAGGATGTGGGTCCATATATGACTGGAGTGATGCCCACATAAACTTCAAGAAGTGAACAATCAAAATTATAGCCACGCAAATAATCATAACTTTGAGCACGAAGTTGAATAAGCTCAAATCAATATTTTCCATATGAAATAAATTTTAAAATGCCAACTCAAATCAAAATGTAGTAGAATAAGAAGTTTAAAACTCATTTGTCCCTTTATATAAAAGAGAAAATATCCCTCAAGTTCCCTCAAGGTGTTGTTATCTTGTGTGACATAAAAAAATATATTTATCATTTCGTTAAACATTATTTATAAAACCTATATAACACTATAAGCCATTCTAGTGACATAATTGCATATAAATTGTACTAAAATAAGTTCTCTCGAGAGCATGTCTTATTTTGAACTTTAAGTTATACTCCTATCTAATATTGAGACCACTTAGAGGTAGTAATGTGATTTGTAGGTCTATCTACATTTTTATAATAACTTATTTATGTGAGTGAAGTAGCTAGAAAAGTTACAAGACTCCTCCATAAAATTAAAAAAATATTATAAAATTCTTCCAAAATTCAAACAAGAATGTAAAAAGACGCAAATAGAGGATTACCGCTCAACACCTCCTCCATAAAATGTATCTGAGAACTATAAATATTCAAATAGAGCATTACCTATAGTAGAGGATGCCAACACCTCTACTAGTGGAAAAGGATGTGGGTCCATATATGACTAGAGCGATGCCCATGTCAACTTCAAGAAGTGAACAATAAGAATTATAGCCACACAAACGATCATAAATTTGAGCATGAAGCTAAATAAGCTTGGATCGAGTTTATCCATACAAAATAAATTTTAAAATGTCGGCTCAAATTAAAGTGTAGTAGAACAGGAAGGTTAAAACTCACTTGTCCCTTTATATAAAGGAGAAAATATCCCTCAAGTTCCCATCAAGGTGTTGTTATTTGGTGTGACATAAAAATGATATTTATCATTTCGTTAAACATTATATATAAAACCTATATAACACTATAAGTCATTCTAGTGAAATAATTACATCTAAATTATATTAAAATAAGTTCTCTCAAGAGCATGTCTTATTTTGAACTTTAAGTTATACTCCTATCTAATATTCAGACCACTTAGAGGTAGTTATGTGCTTTGTAGGTCTATCTACATTTTTATAATAACTTATTTATGTGAGTAAAGCAGCTAGAAAAGCTACAAGACTACTCTATAAAATTAAAAAAATGTTATAAAATTTCTTTTAAAATTCAAACAAGAAAGTAAAAAGACTCAAATAGAGGATTGCCCCTCAATGCCTCCTCCATAAAATGTATTTGAGAACTATAAAGATTCAAACAAAGCATTACCTATAGCATAGGATGCAAACATCTCTGTTGGCGGTAGAGGACGTGGGTCCATATAGGACTGGAGCAATTCCCACATCAACTAGGAAGTGAAAAATCAAAGTTATAGCCACACAAATAATCATAACTTTGAGCACAAAGTTGAATAAGCTCATATCGAGCTTCACCATATGAAATAAATTTTAAAATGCTAGCTCAAATTAAAGTGTAGTAGAATAGGAAGATTAACACTCATTTATCCCTTTATATAAAGAAGAAAATATCCCTCAAGTTCCCATTAAGATGTTGTTATTTGGTGTGACATAAAAAATGATATTTATAATTTTGTTAAACATTAATTATAGAACCTATATAACACTATAATCCATTCTAGTGACATAATTGCATGTAAATTGTATTAAAATAAGTTTTATCGAGAGCATGTCTTATTTTTAACTTTAAGATATACTCCCATCTAATATTGAGACAAATTAGAGGTAGTTATGTGCTTTGTAGGTCTATCTACATTTTTACAATAACTTGGTAGCAAGAGTAATCCACTCTCCTGCACTATTCTCCTTTCATCTTCAAGAGTGATGTTATTGACTTGGAAGCCAAATTTTTTTGCAATTTCTTTGTGAAATCCTTTATTTCTTTGGGATCAACCTCTTGTTTATCCTTGTTCAATTTTATTGCAAATTCCTTTCTTCTAACAAGATATTGCTCTGATGTCATTGATCTTATCTCCTACTACCCTAAAATTGATTGCCAATCTATCTTGAGGCACATCATAAATTTGGACCCTTTAAGGAGAGGGCATAATTTGATTAACTTATTCTTCATCCACCACATTCTCACCTGTCTCCACAATATCTACGTAATCGATATATAATAAATCACCAAGGGTTGAGCCATATTCTATTTCTTCCTTGGCTGCTTAGGTGGAGGGGAAATTTATATTTTAGGTCCTTTAGCTAATTACATTTGATGGGACATGACTAGAAATTCAACCTATTTTTCTTCCCCTGTAGGTGGTCTTTCCTCTAATCTTCTTTTTGATATTCAAGGATTACAACTAAGATATTCCACACTATCTAACATAAATATTATTTTTGATATCTAACATAAATTGGTCTCTAACAATGTGATCATCAATTTCAGAGTAAGCCCCAAGATAGTCATGTCTTTCTTTTTCCTCCACTCTTCACCCTTCATAATTTCACTCTATTTTGTTTTCTTTATTTTCACTTCCTCATCAATAGTACAATTCCTTACAACATCTTCTACCATGAAAATTTTTGGTAGAAGTTTGATCTCTTAGCATTTACGTGGTCTGGTTGATAAATTTTTGTAGATCATAATCCCTATGCATATCCAAATTCATCATGTATGTCCATAGGATTGGGTATAACAACTCCAATCCTTCTTTTTCTATAAATACAAAATTAGAAAATACAATAGATGAAAGGAAGAATTAACCCTTCTTATGGTTCCTCAAATCATGCTTATATGTTTCATTTAATTTGGATATGACTCCAAGAAATAAATTCTACTAGGCACTATTCTTGGAAATATTTGAGGTCTTACTAGAGATCCATACACCCTTACCACTATTGAGTTTGAGTAGAGATACAAATATCCCTAGTTATGTTGGATTCCTAGCTTAGATTGCTTGTCTTTTGGCCTTAAAAATATTGCCCCTAACTCTAATAATCTAGTTGAATCTTGCCGCTACCTCTGGAAATTGCTTGAATATTTCCACGACCTCTGGAATCTACTTGATTTAATGCCTAAATTATTCAAAATAGGTTACACAAAGCACTCCTAAAACACCACATAATTTAAATTCAAGTAGTGCATGTCCCAAATGTGTGTCCAACATTGAACTAGTAGTGGGGCCTTTTGACCATCATGTCATATTAATTGCATAGGTTCTTTTGAACACAGAATATTGAGAGGTGGGGGTGAATTAGTATTCTCTGAAACCTCTTAAACATTTAAACATCCATT
Organism: Sequoia sempervirens; assembly: GCA_007258455.2. Taxonomy (NCBI): domain Eukaryota; kingdom Viridiplantae; phylum Streptophyta; class Pinopsida; order Cupressales; family Cupressaceae; genus Sequoia; species Sequoia sempervirens. The sequence continues at coordinate 99,664,397 of VDFB02256132.1, forward strand.
CCACATAACATATTCAGTTTGTAGTAAGAAAGGAAAGCGTGAAAGCAACCATCAAAGCACATATCACATGAACACGAGATTTTTATGTGGAAAACCTAGGGAGGGAAAAATCACGTTGAGGATTAGCTCATAATATAGTATAACCAATTATAAGATATTACAAAAGTGCTCACTATAGGTGGACTCACTATCCTAGGGGAGTCACTGTCTACAAAAAGAAGAAAAGATAGAAGAGAGGGGTGGAACACAACCAAAATAAATTGTTACAAATGCATCTACAACATGCTAGAATATTTTTCCACTGAAGCTCAATACACACAGTCAACACACTTCATATCACTCTACTCTAATACTCTGGTATACTCTGCATTCACATCACTTTCACACAATTCACATCAATAATTCTTTTTTTCACACCATACAACACTGAAATGAACTTACATATATGTCCATCACATTCAAAAATACTTGTAACATCAATTAGGTTGGCCTAATTAGATGCAACATGAATAAACATAACTTGTCAGCTCATCATACACACCTCGTGCCTTAATTCAAACTTGTAATGCATAAGATAGGTCAAGGTGGACCTATAATAACACCTTTATAACAAATCAACACTTACATAACCTCCATCATACTCATATCATATTAGGTTAGAACCTATGAATACCTAACATCACAATTCACCAACTAATCAACCACACAAACCTCCAAAGTTCACTCCACTTGGAATATAGGTCCATGTGACACCTATCAACACCTCCACAAATCCACAAAGAAAAATATTAGTCCATGCTAAAGTGCGGACTCACCATTTAACATACACCTTATATTGGCATTGGCAGACCTGATATTCTATTATTCATAACTTCTACAGTAGAAGGTAAAACAATGTGAAAACTGTAAGGAAAATAGAGGTGCAGAAGCAACTTTCCTAACGTCAAAACCACAGGGAAGAATGCATATAGTACTTTCAATTTTCAAATTATAATCTAATTAAGATACACATGAAAGATTTACAGAAACAGAGAAGATACTCAAAGACAAATGAACAACAGATTTACTTGGGAAACCCTTTCAGGAAAAAACCCACCACACCAAGTTGAATCTCTTTGTATTACAGTAACAAACAATTACATACAATGCAGAGATACAACTCTCTGGTATCAGTTCACAGTAGCCTCATTCATTGTTCAATCTCTTACCGAGATGCTCTCAACAATCCAATTTTTCAAACTCAGAATCGATTCTTTAAATCTTATCACATTCTGATTTTTGTCCTTTGTTCATCCTTATCTGCCATTACCCATCGTAGAAAGTTTCCATCCCATTGCAGATTTTTCCTTGCATACAATTTAGCTCCAGCATCACAGCTGTTGCAAAAATCTAACCGTCAACCATTTGAAATTTGCTTCCTCTGATTGGTCCACGAGATGCCACATAGGAAAGTCAAACGGTCAACGAAACATTCAACTGAGTTCGCATGTCGATGAGACACAAGAAGTGTCTCATCGATGCTCAATGGCTTCATATCGATATTGGCGTAAGTCCCAACAGTCGGCAAGACGTTATAACGAAAGCCACAAGTCATACCGAAACCATCGACATCTAATCCATTCCTATCGAAAAGAGATTTATCATCGGAAAGACTCATACCGATGCTCACAAGTCAACCAATTTCAACTTTTCCATCGGCAAGACTTTTCCATTCGCTAAGAGGTTTCATCGAGTCTCCTCAAGTTTCACCGAAGCACCTGACAGTCGGTAAGACAGTCATCTTTCATCAAGACTTCACTCCGAGCAAACATGTCTTATTGAGTCAGCAAGACTTTTGTCTTTTTTCGAGACCTCACATCGAGCAACCAAGTCTTACCGAGTCGGCAAGACTTTTGTCTTTCACCGAGACCTCACATCAAGCACCCATGTCTTACTGAGTTGGCAAGACTTTTGTCTTTCACCGAGACCTCACACTGAGAACTCATGTCTTACCGAGTCGGTAAGACATTTGACCTTCGCCAAGACCTTTCACAGAGTGAATATGTCATATCGAAGACTATCGGCGAGACTCTCCAAGTCGCCAAGACTTCACACCGAAGTCTTTTGTCACCGCAAAGGCACCAAGCGTATACTCATCGGCAAGACTTTAAATACCGACAACCCAAGTCTCCCTGATAGTTGTGAGTGAATAACAATCGATGAGAGAAACAACAGTCGGTGAGAGATCTTGCCGAGTCTCCATGTCAGTGATAGGTCTATTCAGCAAGACCGAAACCAAGTCATAGCGACTAGGGCATTTCAACAAGATTTAGAACAGCTAGTCGGCCAGAAATCAATAATGTCACAGTGACTTTTCCCTTCAGGAGTTACATTCCAGTAAGGATTGAGGCACCTATTCCAACAAAAACTTGGATTTAGACTCCTCTAACACCCAAAAAAATTGCCTTAGAACCACAAAGCAAGATTCTTCAAGGCGGGCCAATGCGGACCAAAATACTCAATGTCATGTACATTGAAAACATTGCTCTAATAATTTGTTGCAAGAATAGAGAAAGGAGTGTGATGAGACAAAAAAATGTCTCATCTATTAGCCAAATGAAAACATGTATTTTTCTTAATTATGAATTTTATCAAGACTGAGCATAATGAGGAAAGTAAGAGATTTTCAGTTGGAGCAATAAAAATTTCATCGTATCTTGAAAATTATGATCTGGGTTCTTGCTATTTTTTGATAGAAATTCAAAGACAAGAAGGTGAAAAAACCCATTAAATTTCACAAAAATCTAGTTTGTGGTTTGAGAGAAGACCTCACCAGTCTAATGCTCAAGAACTTTTCTTTCATGCTCCAGAATTTTCGGAGCTAAGAAGGATCTAAGTGAAGGATCATTTATGAAGAGGTTGAGAAATTTGGGATTCTATGAGCAGTTAAGGGATAATAGTTGAGAGCATCTAGGGGGAAGTTCCAAGCATTAAGGCAGGTTGTTGGGTTGTGCAAACAAATAGAGCATATCTATGAGACAATTTTGGGCAGTTTGAACCTTTTTGCAAGCATCTAGGAGCTATTTTATGAGCTTTAATGATATACAAGGGAAAGACATGAATTTTTCAGCATTCAAATGTCTTTTTGGAGCTTGTTTAGGGGATGCAAAATAGGCATATTTTTTTTGGACGACCAAATAAAATTGACTCGACAAGATGAAGGAAAGACTTATTTTTTCCCCTCAACTCATGTTCCTATCTTCCAGCAAGTTGTTGCACAACAATTAAGACTCATCTTTTAGATTAGTTGAAGATAAAAATTCTATAAATTCATTGTAATCAAGGAATCAAATGGGGAAGAGTTTTATAAAATAATAGAGTTCAGTTTTTAGCAACAATCATGTAGTTCTTTGTAGTTTTCATTTCATAGTTTATTTTTCAACAATCTTTCTATTCCTTGTTATTTACATTTCCAACATTTCCCTTTGCAAGTCTCTTAGGATAGATTTGATTTTAATATTTCATTTACAAGCTCTTAGATTAGATTTTATTCCAACAATTTCTTTCATGCATTGTCTTTCAATTATGTTTGTAGAAAAAGGATGTCATGCAAATGATTTCTTCTCCCTCTTGCATATTTCCATGGACACCACCCTAGATTGAAATTTATAATTAAATGGTGAGGATTGCAGCAACCTTCATCATTTTTGGCGTCATTTCTGAGGAAAAGGTGTCATTAGGGAGTTGATGATCTGGTGATAGCAGATCAAAAGAAAAATTAGTTTGGAAAACTTTTTAGGTTTATTATTTTAGAAATTTCCTGATAATTTATTATTTTAGAAACCCCCCCCCCCAAAAAAATAATAGATCCAAAGGAAAAGGTTCTTGCATGCAAAGGTGACAGCTCTTATGCAATCTCCTCAACTAGAGGACCATGACTTCAAACCTCAGCAAGAAAAAGATTATTGTTTGGACACCTTCAAATTCTAAGGAAGGTTGTCCAATTAGATATTTGAAGAACAAGGTCTTGCATAGTCATGCATGTAACAAAATGTGATGAAGGATTGCAAGATCTTTCCAATCAACCCATGCATCTACTAGAATCAAAATTTATGGAGAAGGTTGTCACTTCAAAGGAAGGAGGAGCATTAGAGTTCAAATATTTAGCCATATTCTTTTCATGGAATTCCTCTTCTTTCAAAAATTTGAATACATGGATCCATGATTTGAAAAAAAAAATGTCATTTTCCACAACCAGTTAATAGTTTTGTGTAACCCATGTCTACATCAATAAGTAGAGTAGGATATACTAGGCTTCTTTTCTATAAATAAGTGATTTACACATGCTATGTCTTCTTCTTTAAAGTGGCAACCAACCATGAAGAAGAGAAACAAGCTCTAGATAGCTTCAGAGTAACTCAAAATATCTTTAGAAGCATCTCTAGTGCACCTCTCAAAAAATCTCCAAAGCAATTGCAATAAAAGTGAAAAAAATGGCTCTTAAAGCTCACTATAAGTTGTAGGAGGACTTACAACATTTTAGGTGTGCGGGAGAAGATGAGACAAAATAATGTCTCATCTATTAGCCAAATAAAAGCATCTATTTTTCTTACTTATGACGTTTATCAAGACTGAGCATGATGAGGAAAGTAAGAGATTTTCAGTTGGAGCAGTAAAGATTTCATCATATCTTGAAAATTATAATTTGGGTTCTTGATATTTTTGGATAGAAATTCAAAAACAAGAAGGAAAAAAAACTCATTAAATTTCACAAAAATCTAATTCGTGGTTTGAGAGAAAACTTCACCAGTCTAATGCTCCAGAACTTTGCTTTCATGCTCCAGAATTTTTGGGGCTAAGAAGGATCTAAGTGAAGGATCATTTATTAAGAGGTTGAGCAATTTGGGATTCTATGAGCAGTTAGGACAGTAGTTGAGAGCATATAGGGGAAGTTCCAGGCATTAAGACAGGTTGTTGGGTTGTCCAAAAAAATAGAGCATATCTAAGAGATAATTTTGGGCAGTTTGAACCTTTTTGCAAGCATCTAGGAGTTCTTTTATGAGATTTAATGATACACAAAGGAAAGACATGACTTTTTCAATATTCAAATAATTTTTTGGAGCTTGTTTGGGGGCTGCAAAATAGGCATATTTGTTTTGGACAACCAAAGAAGATTGACTCAGCAAGATGAAGGAAAGACTTATCTTTTTCCCTTAACACATGTTCCTATCTTTGAGAAAGCTATTGCACAACAATTAAGGCTCATCTTTCAAATTAGTTGAAGATAAGAATTCTATAAATTCATTGTAATCAAGGAATCAAATGGGGAAGAGTTTTATAAAATAATAGAGTTCAGTTTTTAGTAGCAATAGTGTAGTTGTTTGTAGTTTTCATTTCATAGTTTATTTTTTAGCAATCTTTCCATTCATTGTTATTTACATTTCCAAAATTTCCCTTTCCAAGTATCTTAGGATAGATTTGATTCCAACATTTCATTTACAAGCTCTTAGGATAGATTTGATTTTAGCATTTCATTTACAAGCTCTTATATTAAATTTGATTCCAACAATTTCTTTCATGCATTGTCTTTCAATTATGTTTGTAGAAAAATAATGTCATGCACATGATTTCTCCTCCCTCTTGCATATTGTCATGGACACTACCCTAGATTGACATTTATAACTAAATGATGAGGATTGTAGTAACCTTCATCAGAATGAAGGTGTTGTCATTGATGTCAACTAGTCAATTAGTTATCTACTGATTGTTGTTGTCATTAGTGTCATGGTTATAGATTTTTGGCTACATATGTTGAGGATATTGAGAAAATTGTATTAAATAAATTTTATAGGTATTCAATTTTTGCTCTGGGTTTTGCTCTGGTAATTGCCCTTGTGTTCGTGCAGTTCAGATATGTTGTTCATGGTTGTTGAATGTTGTTATATCCATATTTTTGGATGTTGGTTCATTGTGAAGTTCAAGTTGTTTTCACCAATTGTGAACTATGTTTTCTTGTATTCTGGTTGAGGTCTGGGAGAAAATTTGTTGGTCTATATTTCTCTTTGATGAAGTCTTTTGACATGTGGATCTAGAGTTAAGATGTTTTTTGAAGATATTTTTGGTTTCTAGAAGTTTCGAGCTTAATCGTTCTATGTGTTTTACACTGGTTTGGTCGACCTTGTGTTAAGCATTATCTTCAAAGTTGATGAAGCATGTTGAATATATTTTGGGTACCGGTGAAATGTGTGTTTGGGTCGCCCTCAATCTAATTTCACCCTAGGATGTTTGGCACCGACCTAATTTGAATTTAAATTTGGATGGTCGACTTTAGATCTTTTTCAAGGTTGGAGATAGTTTAAATATAGGATGAGCTAGCAATGAAAAATATACAAGAGAAAAGAATGAAGATAAGTGAAAGAGTAGATGTGAAATTTATTCTATTCAGAAAGTGTGTGTGAGTTGTGTGTGGTAGATTAGTGCGAAGCTCAATGCTAAGTTTCCAGATGCAGTGAGCAAATGGAAAACTATGTCATTCAGGCAAGTTGATCAAGTGACATTGGTGGAATCCTTTGTTGCATTGGGATCGTAGTCTCTCTATAACAAGTCTTCTTTGTATCTTTGTGGAAGTGAGCCCTCTGGGTTGTAGCCCTGTTAGACAGTGAGTCCTTGTTTTAGGTAGTGAGCCTCATTTCAAGCAATGAGCCTTGTTTCAACCAGGGAGCCTTTTTGTAATCGATTTTGATATTATCTATAGTGTGAGTTAATTCTCATCATGTTTTTTCTCTTATTGGGTTTTCCACGTAAATCTAGTGTTGCTGTGTTTATGCGTTGAATTTGAGTTTCTGCTTTGGAATTTGATGATTAATCATTTAATCAATTTAAGTATTGGTTCTGGTGATTGAATTAAAGGTTAAAATCTGTGACAACTAATTCACCCCCCCTCTCAGTTGTCCTACTCAACATACTTAGCCAATTTTCCACTTTAATTATCTGTAGCGGATCAAACCTTCTTGCAACTATGCATTGGATTATCATCTATATACACACTCATGCTTCACCAAATGATCTGCACATCAATTGTAACACCCCTCCATTTTGTTCTTTTGATCGAACAGTGTTCGTTATGTATATTTTGCTTTGTTAGCACGTTGGTTATAAACTTGGTTACTTTTGACCGCTAATTGTTAAGCGATGTAAACATTATGTTTTGATGTGATGGTGCTTTAATCAGATGATGTTATTATTTCATGTTGTGGATTCAATTATCATGTATGTGAATTATTGATGCTTTATGCTTTAATTATACCATTGATGATTAGAGGCGTTAGTTAGCAATATTGTATGGGTGAAGGGGACGGGATCACATCACTCGCATACGAGTGCCCTGTGATTCCACGATTTCCTCTTCACGGTGTGTTTTAATATTTATATATATGCATGTTCGACACTCATGTTGTGTGCAGGATGCAGGTACATGACATTGACTCCACCTGATTCCATAGGTCTGAGCATGTCCCTTGTTCAACGGAAAATGATTGGGAGATAGTAGCTTGGTTTTTTGTGTCGTGACGTCACCCTAGCCATAGTGGGTCATCGGGTTGTCAGTTGGGATAAGTCATTTGTCCTGTCATCTCGTCTCTCCTTGCTTGCGTGATTTAAATTTCCTAGTGAAATGGTGTTTGCTTTATTTAATTTTATTACCAAAATGCATAAAAGAGTGCTTATTAATTAATTAGTTAATTTAATTCAATTGATAAAATAATCTAATCATGAATTAGATTTATTCTTGATTAAATTAAATTAGTCCAATTGTGTTAGCATTATTAAATAATGAGACAAAAAAAATAGAAGTTGCCTTGCATTCCTATTGAAATAAAATTAAAAATGATTTTGTTAAATGTAATTAGTAAATTCAATTTTGTGGATAAAAGGGAATTTAATTGTCTTTTGGGGTGCAAATAGAAATTTGTTTTAAATAAATATTATGCATTTGAAAAGGGAAATAGATTTGTTTTATAAATTTTCAAAAATGAAAATTATCCAAAATATCCAAAATAGCAATAACTATGGTGGGTGACTAAAATTAGGGGTTTGACAATTTGGAGAAGGGCATAAGGAAAATGGATTTTCTTTTTGAATTATCTTTTTCTAGAATTGGGTAATTTTTGAAGAGCAACAAGAAACTTGAAAGAGCTTGGAGAAATTCTTGGAAGAGGTTTTTGAAAGATTTGTTGAAGCAAAACTTGAAGGAGATCAACCTCCATTGAAGGATTCAAGAAAAGCTTGGAGAAAAACAAAAGGTTCCATGTTTTCCCCTCTTTATGCAATTTTATTTTAGCAATTTTGTTTGAAATGGCTCAAATTAGATTTGGAATTCAAACTTTGAATTCAAAACCCATGTTGGAATCACCATTCAAACTTGGATAAAATAGTTTTTCAAAATTTTTGAGAAAACCATGTGAACCATAAACTATCCTCAAACTATCATGTGGGAAAATTGAAACAAACTTGAAAAGATTCAAATGGGTCTTATGAAAACTTGGGTTGTTGGGAAAATCTCTATTTAACTTGGGTGAAATTATGAAATTATTGTGTTAAATTTTGGAGTTCAATGGAAAATTCATTTTGTTTCTCAGTTTGAGAGTTTGCCCAATCTGGGTATTGAAAAAAAAAATACTTTTACAGTCATTTGTTATGAATGTGTGTGTATATATTTTTATATATGCATATATATGTATAATATTGAATATATATATACATATATATGCAAATATTGCATATATAATGTTGCAAATTTTATTAAATTTAATTCTAGCAAAATAAATCTTTTTCATTTCTGGGTCTCTGTGTTTAAACCTAGTTTTTTGCGTTATTTAGGGCGGCATTTTTTTTGGGGGAATGAAACCCCGGTGTGCGGCCAGCGTTGCTTCACTAGCCGTCGCTCCCATGAAGGGAGGCGCTGCCTTCCCTGGCAGCGTCCCCCCCCCATAGCAGCAGGGAGGCCGGGGAGGGAGGCCCTGCGTCTCCCCTGCCCCGCGTCTTACCGGTGGCCCTTTTTCATTTAAAACCCTGCTTTTGTTTTTTTTTATAAATATATATTTATATATATTAAATATAATATATAATATTTATAGTATATATTATATATATTTAATATATATAAATATGTTATATTTTTTTTTATTATTTATTATTTTATTTTATTTTATTACTTAAAAAAGAAAAAATCAATATTTTATATTTTAAATAATTTTGAAAAATAAGTTAATATTTTGTAATTGGTTTTAAATATTAATTATATATATATTTAAAATATATATGTAATTATATATATATATATATATATAATTATATAGTTATTTTATATATATAATGATATTTAAATATGATCATTAAAAAGTCGTAGCAAAGAATATATGGGAAATTGTTTTATAAGTGAATGATTTAATTGTTAAAGGATTTATTTTAATCATTATGGGAAATTGTGCAATATGCTTAAATGAGTAGTTTAAATGTCGTAATGGTTCTCAACGTGTTTTGATTGCTCTTCTGAGTTGTGCAAAGAATATGTTTATTTACATTGATTAGTACACTATGTCATTGAGTGATTTGGATTTAAGAAATCCTAACATAGATGAGTTTAAATTACTTGTAATGCTTCCTTTTGACATGGGGCATTTGTTCTTGGTGTGGGGCAATCTAGTCAGTGTTATGTAAGTCTTCCAGATAGGACTTTCTTTTATGTGTTTTGGGTTGTTGATATGTCGGTCAACCCTGGTTTATCTTGGGTAGTGCGTTAAATGTGTCCAGTTATAACCGGTTATCTTGGACAGGATACGTTGACCTTATGTCGTGTTTAGGGATTCATTCTCCCTAGGTTGCACTTGAGTACCCTTTGGTAGTGGCATGGTTCCACGTGTTGTCTTAGAGAAGTGGCTTGCATTGAGGGCCGGCACACAAAGTGGTGCCAGGAGATCTCAATGTAAGTTGGTTAATTCAGTGAAAACTTAAACCAATTAATTAGTATAGGTGGTACCATCATTTAAAAAAAAGATTAATTTTTCCTCGCTCATGGACACAAGTGCTTGTATAGACTTGGGATGGGACGAGAAGGCCTGGAATGGCAAGATCGTTATCTTGTCCCTTCGAAAGATAACTGATTCCGCATTGGTTTTCATGTGGGGCCGGGAGTCGTTAGAGGTTACCAGGATATCCCAAGATGGGGGCCGAGACCTAGGAAGACTTTCCAAGATATCCCATGCGACATTGTGATGACACTTCTCCTAAGTCAGCATTATGTTTGTATTCGTGATGTGTTCATGTATTTGAAATCTGGAAGCATTGTAACCTTTGTGTCATGTGATGTCATGTTCGTATTCTTTTCTAGTTGAGTCATGTTGCCTATGTTTAGAGGTTGTTGGTCTTGACCTGAAATCCTTGTTACTATCTCCTAGCACGGGGGGTGAGCCTTCAGGTATCACTTGGTTGGGTGGAACGTGCACCTTACTCCGTTGTTTTGGCGTTTGTTTGTGGACGAGACTTTCGTGTTGGAGAGCTCGTGGGATCCAGTTGCTACCTTGGTTTCATTTATGTTAGTTACTCTTGTGTTTTATTTACCCCTCATTGTTATCGAGGTGGAATTTGTAATAAACAATCATGTTATTGATTTACCTCATTCTGGGAATGAGAGATGTAATTGTAATTATATAACTTATGTCTTTGGTAACCATGAAGGATCTCATGGTCTTAATGAAAATCTCATGTATGGAATGTATGTGCTTTAATTAGTTAAGTGAATGTTGTTATGTTTCATTTCATGCATGTTGTTATAATTGGTGAATTAATTAATCTTTGTCTCGTGACCTTAGGGGATTGTTGGCTTTGCGTTGTAATTATACATGTAATTGTATTTTTTTTAAAAAAAAAATTGTTGTGAAATTGTTAGTAGTTTGCAACTTCCCCTAGGGTTGCGTGGCGGGGCATTACATCAATCTTCATACAATGTTGACATCAATGACAACACTACATACTATACAACTCATGTGTAATGAAATAACTTGCAGAATAAAAGAAGAAGATATGAAATATGCTACAAATACTTAATAATAATTGAGAATAACAAGCCACTTGAAGGGGGAAAACCTCCAAATATCTCTAAGGAGAACACAATTCACAATATGATGATGATATAAGACTCAATGCCTCCTATATATACCTATTTATGTCTAGGATATCACCTAGACCTACTTAGATAGGCCTATATAATTCCTAGGCTGACCTAAACAACTAACAATATAATAATGATAACATGAATTATTTAGGAGTTAAGATATAGCCACACATCAATTATTCATAACATGTTGTACACTAATATTAAGTGCATAGCATGCCCCCTTCTTCAAAGAAGAACTGTCCTCAATGCTAATCAAGTGTGGATTCTTCAGAATGCACTCATCTTCCCATGTGGCATCTTCAACAAGTAAATTCTTTCACTGGATGAGATATTTAGTGAGTGTTCAAGTTTGTAGCTTCTTTGTACGGGTTTGAAAAATGCACTTTAGTTCCAAGATGATTCTTCCTTCTTCATCGAGCTCAGGTAATACTTTCTAAGTAGGGATATTGTTCCCAATTACCTTCTTCAAATAAGAAACATGAAAAATTGGGTGTATCTTTGTTTTCAGAGGCAACTCCAACTTGTAGGCAACACTACCTATCTTTTGCATGATTTTGTATGGGCCATAATATTTTAGAGACAACTTATTTTTCTTTTTCTATTGCTTCAATGTGATTTTCTTATAAGGTTGCAATCTCAAAAATACCCAATCCCCAACTTCAAAAATTCTTTCACTACAATGTTGGTCCTCCTATTGTTTCATTTGATTTTGTTCCATGGCTAAATTCTCCCTGAGTCCTGAGAGTACCTATTGTTGATGAAGAAAGTGTTCCTCCACTTCCTGAACTCTTGGTGACACCTTCAATGATGATGTAATGGAAGGAGGTTGATATCTATATAGTGCCATAAATGGAGATGTTTTTGATGAACTATGAAAGGAAGTGTTATACCACCATTCTGTGAGTGGTAGCCAATCTACCCAATGTGACTATTTATCTAAAGTGAAACAATGTAGATATCCTTCCAAACACTTATTAACAACCTCAATTTTTCCATCAGATTAAGGATGGTATGAAGAACTGTGAGCTAATTGAGTACCCAAACATGAGAATAAATCTTTCCAAAAAGTGACTAGTGAAGATAGGATCACGATCACTAACAATAACCCTAGGTGTACCATGTAGTTTTTGTATGTTCTCCAAAAAAATTTGCCACTGTACTTGCAGTAAAAGGATGTGATAATGTAATGAAATGTGCATATTTAGTGAGGTGATCTACTATTGTCATTATAACATTTTACCCTTATATTTTGGAAGCCCTGTGATGAATTCCATAGATACCTCTTCCCAACGTTAGCTAGGAATAACTAAAGGTTGCAAGAGGCCTTGTTTTTGTTGGAGCACAACAAACTACTAAGAGGGGGGGTGAATCAGTAGTTACTAGAATTTTAGCCTTCTTATCAAGAGTAGACCCAACACTTAAAAACTAGGTGTGTTGATTAAAACTTAAAGATACGATAAACACATGCACAAGAGATCAACACATAACAATAGATATATGTGGAAAACCCAAGATGGGAAAAACTATAGTGAGAAAATGCTACTAGGAGCTATTGTCCTAATCCAGCCTCATAATAAAATCATTTGCTACAATTTTTAAGGGAACCAACCCTAAGGAGACACCTATCCCTTGAACTAAGCACCCACTTGGTTATTTTATGGCACCAACCAATCAAATTTACAACATGTAGAATGATTATAGTTTGTTCCTAAGGAACTCTTATCAATGTTATAGCTAACTCTATAATTTCCCAACTCTTTGTTGTTGTCACTGCAACTCTATTCACTGCTCTGCACCCCACTGCTTTAGCTATGTTCCTCTCCTTCTTCTTTAATGCATTCTTTTTCCCCCTTAATGCACCATTGTACTCTTTTTTAACTCTCCTATTCTATTTTTTTATGTATTCTCTAGCTGATTTAGGAGCTCGGGACCACATTCCACTATCCTCACTCTACTACTCACTTAGACACACTCAACACTTGTTTCATGTAGTGCACACCAATCATAATTACCTCTTGATCTTCTACTATAATCATATGTTTTGTTAGGGTGAATATCTTCTTCATTGTCCTTTGGCTGCATTGATCCACACAACATTAATTCTTGGTGCAAAGAATTATTCTTCCTTTCCATCATTCCAAACACTAAGATTGGATTTGTAGCAAATTCTCTCTTCTGATCCCATGATCTAATCATTATTCTTGTTTCTATGCCTATCTCTACCACCATTCTATGCATCAAATGATATTACTCATGTCGTTCAAGTAGGTAACCCAATTAATTTTCATCTCTAGGTTGATTTGCAGGAGAAACCCTGTTTACCACAGTTAGTTGTTCATGATCACCTCGTTCAAATTTGGGTCTTCAATCTCCCAATTTCGCACCATAAATCTGTATGCATCATTCAACCTCACATCTTCAAATATTGAGCGTCTGATAAGTGGTTATTTAAATCTCCTTCGTTAATCATGTCCTTTACAAAAATTTGTATCCATTTCCTTGAAGTAGTAATCACCATTGGATTAGCTACTGATCAATATGTGGCATCCCCCACTATTCTTTAGGAGTTGATAACATGCCCACAAGATCTTCGTGGGCTAGCGGGCATGTGCCATGTGTCTCGATCGCTTATCACCTAACAACTTCACTTCACAACAATGATGTGAAGCAATGATGCCATGTGTTGTAGGTCCCACTAAGATTCTATTTGCCATCAACATGCATCATTCAATTAACTTCGTTTGATCTACACTATTCCCCGTTTCCCCAAAAGATATGAACGGGTCCCACCACATGTGCCATGGGCTAGCGGACACCGTTGGATCATCCACTTCAACTTGATCACCACCATTGATCAACCTCATTCTACCACCTATTCATGACGACATCATCAACTATAGTACATTATACTATTAATTAATGCACAATACAGATTTAGCACTCTTAGGTTGAGCCTCCCCTTTTTAATCTACTTCATGTGGAAGTTCATTAGTGTTAAATCCATCTCATTCTTTCATAATTTCCCCATCTTCAAGTGAAAGAGTGTCTAACACTATTTACTATACAATGCCTATTATAATAAAAAAAAATCTTGGCTGAAAAAGCGTTGAAATTGGTTAGCATAACCTTGTTGCTACTCTATATTTAAATTCAAGTCAGGAGGCAAAGTGTTATTTTCAGGTTCTGCTACCAGCCTATCTTCATCAAACCATTCAGGTTTTGCTACCAACCTATCTTCATCAAACCTGAAACATTTTTTTCTTGTCTATGAAATTTAGAGCTATAATTTACCTTCCACATGTTGAACTGATGTTTAGAATAGCCTATGTTAACACCAGCTAAACTGAAAATAGTATAGGGATAGGAATGTATGAAATTTGAATTTGATCATGACACCATTTTTCAGATCTCAAACTATCATTTGGTAGTGTGATATTTTTGACATCAACTACACACAAGAAGGGAGAATTAATTATGTTTATTTTGGAGAAAAATATATTCACTCTAAAATGTAACCAAATTACCTTGAAACTTCATTGGTTTGAGTGATGTAGTTGGTTCTTCGTTAGGAATTAGGAAGAATCCCTCCTATAGAGCACAACATAAATTGAACTTAGTTGATTAAATAAATTAGGAAGAATTCCTCCTACAGAGCACAACATAAATTGAGCTTAGTTGATTAAAGAAATTGCACAATCCAATTTTATTTTTGTGAAATTGATCACTTACCAAAGAGATGGGGTGTGTTGTCAACTGTTCAATGTCGTCTAACTCGTCAAGGTCGTAATCAACCCCAGAAACATGACTTTTTGTAATAGCTTTCTTGATTTGGATCTATTAAGCCACCGATAACATTATAAGTTATTATTATTAAGCTATTTCATTATCAAGCTTTCATCTCAAAGCCTCCAAATCCCTCCATAGAGCTTGTCCTACAATTTCACATGAATTTGAAAAATGATTACAGTACAAGAAATTCAGCCATAAAATAAGTAATTGTAATAGAGTAAGCGATGAAGTAGATGAGATTTATACCATGAGCCTGGTTACATCACAACAAACATCAAAGTAGAGCAATGTTACTTGAAATTCCCAAAAATGCTTCACTTAAAAAAAGGAATTCCCAAGGAAAGGTGACTGAACATTACTTACCATAAAGAAATTCAACCTTCCTATTGTAGATGTTTACTAGACCTTCTGCAAATTTTTTTTTCAATTGCACTATAAGAAGTTTGAAAGTTGAAGTCTAATAATAAAAGGTTGTGCAAAAAAAGATAGATTGTGTTTACCGATGAGTATTCCAGAATCCCCTAGTGGCAGGGGAACTGGTGGATTAAGAATTTGTTCACTGCACAAGCCAAAAAATGTAGTGAAAAAATTCTAAATTATACTTAAGCTAAGTGAGCAAAACAGAGAGCATATACTACCAGATCTCCACAATATCAATTTTTTCAACATCCCTTCTATCGATTTCGATGTGCATTGTGGCCGCAATCTTGCAAAAATGCAACTACTAAAATAACTAAACATAACAATAACTATTTATAATAAAAGGTTGGAGGTGGAAGACAATTTATACCATATTTGGCCCAAAGGTGTCTTTCTAGACAATAATTGATGAGAGCAAAACATTCCTTTAAGCCTTTGAATCTCCCTTCCAAAGAGCTGCTACATTCTTCTAGAAAATAGAAATTATTGCTAAATGTGGTTAAAAGAATGATCAAATCTCAAGCATATAAAGGAATTTTCATTTTCTTGCACTCATGAACAGAGTATAACAATTAATATTGTCTATGTTTCTAAAGAACTTTCTCTGGGATGTTTGAATGCAATACAATACTGGAAAAGGTAATAAAGAAATTAAGTTAATGAAATAAATTTACTATAAAGAAATTGAAGAGTGCTAGTGTGTAATTGTGATAAATGCTCCAACTTGAGAAATAGTGAAGGAAATTGAAATGAAATGAGATAAATTGAAATAGAATGAAGAAACAAAGAGAGTACTTTGTGTTGTTACCATCGAGTGTACAAACTAGTCAATACTAAAGTAGATACTATTATGGTTAGCTTCTTTGTAGATTTTGTAAATTGTTATGTTTCAATGACTGAATGGTAAGGAGCAATTAAGGTTTCTAATGTTGACGTATTATAGAGGTACATGATTCTTCCATCTCCCATGGTTTTTTAGTTCTATCAATGTATTTGGATCAAACACCAGGTCACAAGTGCAACAATGACTATATCAAATAGTGAGCATTTTGTTGGTTTATTAATCACCTATAATTGTTGATATAAAAGGGCGATACATTTGGACAGTTGATCAAATATGGATTTTAAAATCAACTAATTGAATTCTTGACTTTCAAATAAAGGAAATGGAGTATAAGAGTCTATTGAGAAAATATTTTTGTTGTAGGATTGATAGAGAAGACAAAAGCATTAATTAATTACCCCCCAAAAAAATCTATGGTGATAAATGAGGAATTTACATTTACATGAATAATATTTATAAAGATATATGATTTAGGTGTCAATTTTCTATTTTAGGAGTTGGAGTCTAAGGGAACTACTCAAAAGCAAGTTGTACACTATTGTTTATGGAAAGTAAGAGGAGAGCTAACTCACTAGAATATAAGTTATCTTCTAAATATTTTTTATATCAAATATCAGTGGAGTTATGTCTTAGTCTAGGCATAATTTGTATAATTCCAAAGAAGATATTCTCATTTTAATTAAGGATTTGATCTAAAGGAATCTTCTACAATGCAAGAAGTATGAGTATCATTATAAAATGGGCCCTCTAAGTATTAAAGTTCACATGTGAGGTTTGATAAAGTGTATTATATGTTATAATGTGGGAATGATCTCACAATAGTATGTCCTACTTTTTGGCCTAATTAGGATGCTCAAAATTAGTATTTTTCACATTATATCAATTATAGGAAACAAACAGTCCAAAAATTTAAGGATGGTGTAAACTAATGATTTATGGCATATTCTATGTAGATTCAAGTTATAATTCTTTTAAAAAATAAAGGATTCTTTCAATCACTTTGTATTTCTATTTTTCATTTACAAGCTAAGCTTCACTCTGCATAACACATTAAATTATTAATTTCAATTGGACTTAAAATTCTCCAAATAGCTTTTGAATGAGTAACCAAAAGAGTGAAGTTAAAACCCACCAAATTTATTGACTAGTCCTCATCATCTCTCCTTTCAACGGTCAAAGATGAGCATTTCTTCCTATTTCCAAGAGTTTCTATAAGAAGGAATAAAAGGAAAAATAAGTTAACAATTTTTCTTTTTTAATTTGGATATATGTTAAAAAAAGATCAAAACACAAAATTATAACTTCAAAAATATATGTAGCTCAAGCAAATTTTAAATGAACATGCCTTGTATTTTCTCTTTGTTTCGTCCAAGAACATTTTGGTTCCACAGCTCTAATAAGGACATTGTGCAACAAGGCTCATATGACAATTTTGTAGATGTGGAAAAGAACGAAGTGGATGGAAGCCACATCAACTTCTCTCTTGTAATGGACAATCGGCTCCTTGCTCGCAACTTGTAGAAAAAGAAGAATAGTTAAATGAATATCCTAAAACTATCAAAATACTTTGATAATAGGAAAAAATATACTAAGTATTAAAATAATATATAATGTCTAAAATCTAAACTATAGTACGTCATCAAGAGCGGAAATCTTTTAACCTGTGCAAATAAATTCACAAGTACAGAGCTATGGGGGATTATTCTTTATGATATTATAATGAGAATCAACCAAATCAGAACCCCCAAAAAAACATATAAACATCTTTGATCAATCCCCATTAGGTACACTATCTACAATTGAGTTTTACAATTGAATGGTGGTACACTGTAATCAGTCAGAGAGATTACTTTTTTCAATTTTGAGCCTATGAGTATCGCCTTTGACAATGCGGGAGGGATCACTAAGCCATTTCTTATACACTTCATTAGAAAAAAATGTATCTTTTCCCCAAATGATGGATTTATTCTTTATTTTTCTATTAATCACATGCCTATTAGTAGGCACTATGGAAGGTTGAACGCTCTATGCATCAAGCTCCAACTTCATAAAGAAAATAACAATGCACAATTAGTCCATTAGCAGAAATTTAAAATCACCTACCCTGCACTTCCCTTAACTAGTACATTATACTATTAATTAATGCATAATACCAATTTAGGACCGTTAGGTTGAGCCTCCCATTGTTGCTCTGCTTCATGTGGAATTTCCCCATCTTCAAGTGAAAGAGTGTCTTAACAGTTAACACTATTTACTATACACTGCCTATTATAATAAAACTTTTATTGGCTGAAAAAGTGTTGAAATTGGTTAACATAATCTTACTATTGCTCTATATTCAAATTCAAGTTGGAAGGCATAGTGTTATTTTCAGGTTCTTCTACCAGCTAATCTTCATCAAACCTGAAACATTTTTTCTTGTCTATGAATAAAATTTAGAGTTGCAATTTACCTTCTACATATTGAACCGATGTTTAAGAATAGCGTATGTTAACACCAACTAAACTGAAAACAAAATAGGAATAGGAATATATGAAATTTACACGTGAATTTGATTGTAGCATAGCTATTCAAATCTCAAATTATCATCTTGCAGTGTGATATTTTTTGACATCAGCTACACACAAGAAGAGAGAATTAATTATGTTTATTTTGGAACAAAATATACTCACTCTAAAATGTAACCAAATTACCTTGAAACTTCATTGGTTTGAGTGATGCAATTGGTTCTTCATCAAGAATTCAGAAGAATTCCTCTACAAAGTACAATATAAATTAAACTAAGCTAATTAAAAATATTGCACAATCCAATTTTTTTTTTGTGAAATTGATCACTTACCAAAGAGATGGAGTGTGTCATCAACTGTTTAGTGTCGTCTAACTCGTCAAGGTCGCAATCAACACCAAAAATGTGACTTTTTGTAATGGCATTCTTGATTTGGATCTGTTAAGCCACATATAACATAATAAGTTATTATTATTAAGCAATTTCATTATCAAGCTTTCATTTCAAAGCCTCTAGATCCATAGAGCTTGTCCTACAATTTCACATGAATTAGAAAAATGATTACAGTACAAGGAATTCATCCATGAAATAAGTATCAAAGTTGTGTGGTGATTGTAATATAGTCAGTGATGAAGCAGATGAGATTTATACCATGAGCCTAGTTGCATCATCTAAAAGCATGAAAAACATCAAAGAAGAGCAATGTTACATGAAATTCCCAAAATGTTTCACTTAAGAAAAGGAATTCCCAAGGAAAGGTGACTCAACATTACTTACCATAAAGAAATTCAACCTTCCTATTGTAGATGTCTACTACACCTCCTCCAATTTTTTGTTTCAATTGCACTGTAAGAAGTTTAAAAGTTGAAGTCTAATAATAAAAGGTTGTGCAAATAAAGATAGAAAGATTATGTTCACCCATGAGCATTCCAGAAATCCTTAGTGACAAGGGAACTGCTAGATTGAGAATTTGTTCGCTGCACAAGCCAAACAATGTGGTGAAAAACTTCTAAATTATATTTCGCAATAGCTTTTCAATTATAATTATAGAAAAGATAATAATTAAGCTAAGTGAGCATAAGAGAGAGTCTATAATACCAGATCTCACAGTGTCAATTATGTCAACAATTCCTCTATTGATTTTGGTTGGCATTATGGTTGCAAACCTACAAAAAAGCAAATAATTATTGAAATAATTAAACATAACAATAACTATTTATAATAAAAGGTTGGAGGTGGAAGACAATTTATAGCATATTTGGCCTAGAGGCACATTTTTGGACAATAATTAATGAGAGTAAAACATTCCTTTAAGCCTCTGAATCTCCCTTCCAAAGAGCTACTATAAATTCTTCTTGAAAATATTAATAAAATATAATCTATTTTTCATTTGAATCTTATCAACTTTTTCTTTTCTTTTCGTAAAATAAAAAGCCTACTTTTAAATTGGTAAATCATTTTTAAAATAAAAATAGAGATAATGGTTGAGATTGATTTTATCATCTTGCATCTTTCTCCTTAATTCTCAATTGTTGATTTCAAAAAATAGATAGATCATTTTATATAGGAAACGCCTTCCATCATAAAAAGATAAAAGAATAAATTGAAGACAGTCAAAATGCAGATCTCTCCCCTATTTGGTAAAAGATGTTATGAAATTTTTCATGTTTTCAAATACTTTGTTCCGCACGATGACAAGAAAAATTATCACTAAAATCAAATAAAACTTGGTACATACGAATCAACTCACTTGTTTTTCTCCAACAACTTGTCTATCTTTCTGAGCTGACATGAAAAGTTTACCAACCAATGGAAGTGGTCTTTCAAAGATAAAATCCATGGAAAATAGAGGAAAATCAAAAAAATAGAAACTTATTTCTTCTATCTTCCATCAAAAAAATATATTTCTTTGACAAGCACAATCTTTTCCATTTTCCAAAATCTTGTATCGATCAAATAAATACCACAAAATTATCCTTAATATCTCCTAGTTGGATTATTTAGACGTAATGACTAGACCAACTAATAAGAAACATGATGAACAAGGTAGGGTTTTTTAACACCATCTCCTTAATAATTTTTTTAATGTTATTGTTGAGTGTGATGTGTCTAAAAAAGACTTTTATAAGTGGGTTCAAATGAGTTGGCCTAGAGAGTAGGGGTCATTAAACAGAGGATTGTAAAATCCCCATCTCAAGCACAACATTTTTCTTTTTTGCATTTACAACATCTACCAACTTAAATGATTGAGCACCTTCCACGAAGCTTAATAGTGTTAACTTCAATACTTCTCCATTCCCATGGTGGCATCAACTCATTATTTCCAATTATACGCTTGCACAAAGAGTGTTAAGGTCCCAAGGTTAAGTTATTTCCTAGACCTAAAACCTAAACCTCAAGGGTTCATGATGACCCTGCTTATGTATCCCCTCGTGGGAAATCAGAGGCTTCGTAGTTTTCCCCACAATCACAATGACAGAGGGAGTTCAAACTCTCCTTTTGTATGAGATCTATTATCTCACCTTGAACCCATAACTAAGTGAATTTAGTACATGTAAGCTATCAACATAGTCAATTATAATATAATAATAACTATTTTGTCATCAAGTGTTGGGCCCATACCAATCATTACTAAACATTAGTGTACAAACATTCACAATATTCACAAGAGATCATTCATACCATAATCTCAAAGATTATACACAATGGCTACCATGAGCATACCCCCATATACACAAGCTAATTAGCTCATACACAATACAAGTACAATAGTGACTAGGTCAAACATAGGTCACAAGTGCAATAATGACTAGATCATACACAGATCACAAGTATAACAGTGACTGGATCATACACGGATCACAAGTACAATCGTAACAGCCACATTTACACATTACAAGTACACTATGGTGGTCTTATACACATATCATATTTACATTAATGACTAGCTCCATCATATATCACAAATACATAGTGTCAAGCTTCATCATACTTCACATACACAATGACAAGATCCAACATACATCACAAATACATAGTAACAAGCACCAAAATGTATCACAAATACATAGACAAGCTCCAACTTGCATCACATACACAGTGGCAAGCTCCACATACATTCCATACACAATGGTTGATTAACACATCAGAACGACTAATTGACTAACACATCACAATGGTTGACACATGTCTATAATGCATCCCAGATAGAAAGACTATTGTAGGACCATGTTATTTGGGTCCTAAGGTCCCTATTATACTCAAATTGAGTACGAGTTGTATCATTTAAAACCTTAAGTAAACCCAAGACCAAATTAGTGGTGATTTAGGGGTATGTTGTGTTGTGATAACCCATAAATGTGTTTATGTTTGGTTATGATTGCATTTTCCCTTGTAATTTTTATATTTGATTAATTAATCTTGCATTATAATTTTCTATGATGCATTTGAGAATTGGGAAATATGAAAGAAATTGAAAGGGAAATTGCTAGCATTACATTACATTATATTTAAATCATATGCAATTGTTTCAATTAGTTAGATAATTTAATTCACTTATTTCTTATCCCAAAATTAAGAAAAATAGTTTTTATTAAGTCAACCATATTAATGTTGTTGATAAAATGAATTGAAAATAAAATTATAAAATTGGTTTTCCTAGGCAATTGGCTTAGGGCATTACTAAAAAATTATTTTGAAGTTAATTTGGGTCATTGATGCCAAGGACACATATCACAATCTAGCTATTTATGGTAGATCAAATAATCAAATAGTGAGCATTTTGTTGGTTTGCTAATCACCTATAATTGTTGATATAAAAGGGTGATACATTTGGACAATTGATCAAATGTGGATTTTAAAATCAACTAATCAAATTCTTGACTTTCAAATAAAGGAAATGGAATATAAGAGTCTATTGAAAAAATATTTTTGTTGTAGGATTGATAGAGAAGACAAAAGAATTAATTACCCAAATTAAAAAAAGATCTATGTTGATAAATGAGGGAATATATTCCCATATTCTAGATTACTTTAAGATTTCTTTAGATTATTTTTAACTTTATTTTTTTTCATATAGGGAAAAAGTAAATAATAAGAATATAAATAAGAATAGTATAATTATATGTATATGATTCTTTTTATTCTTATAAATCTCTTTAAATTATTTTTAGAATAAATTATATAAGAACAAGTAAACAACTAAATAAATAATAGTTAATTGTAGATGAATTGGTATATATAATAATATATATTGGCAACAATAAATAAACTAAACTTTTTATATAATGCTAATACTTATCATTAGTATTATTATAAAATAATATTAATATTTGAAAGGTTAAAGTATCAATAACACAATTACTATTTCAATTAGTATTGAAATCTCTTTAGATGAGTATCATAACATTAATATTAATGTGCATTTTAATATTAATGTTGTTTAAAATTATGTCATTAATAGTATCATTGTCGTGATTCATTAATATGTCACTAAGGATAAATTATTTTGAGTGTGACTCTAAAATAAAAAGAGAATTGTAATTTTGATGGTATCATTCTCTAATGCATGAACTGTGATAGAGCCTTGAACTCTTGGAGAGCGTTGGTTCTACATGCAAACTGCATATTGCATTCAAGAAATTTGTAGTTGTGCAGATTTTTTTTTTTTTTGTTGAGTTTGGCACTCTCGAGAGGAGTAAAAGATGGAAGAAAGAGTTATATCAAAATTAAATAAAGATAAGTTTCTTTATCCCTTCATTCTGATCTTTTGATATATTTCTCTTATAGGTTTATTCATTTATGTTTTAATATTGCTCATAAATTATTATGTATTTATGCTATAATCTGAGATAGTAAACCATGTATGATTCTAGCCTTGATATTTCTTTGGATAATTATAAATTGTTAGTAATCTCTCTCTAAAATGCTTTTAGGACATTTCTAGGAGCAAGAAGGCGATGAGAGATTTCTTAGTGATGAAAAGCTTGAGGCATCTTGTGAGGAAGTCATGTTGACCAAAGAAATGATCAAGCGTGAAGTCACAACTTGCAGCCATGAGACTGAGTTGGTGGCTAGAGGGAGTTCACTTCCAAAAGTCTTCTTTGCAATCTCTAAAGCAGGGATCAAGAGGGAGTTATGTGACTCACTAAGAAGAAGTGAAGGTTGCGGTGTTGCAAGGCCAAGTGTTAAATCCTTGAAAGACCTCTTCAGCTGCTGAGATCATAATTGCACAAGATAGTCATCTGGATTTGATATTAGTAGCTCCGCAAACCTATTCAAAATAGAGTAATCTACTATGAGGATGAGGATTTCTACCCTAAACTCTCTACTATAGCAGAGGTGTGCACTGAGGCAAGTGTTGCAGGCAATCTTGGACGAAGAGGTCAGAAGGTTGATGCAAGTGCTTGAAGATTCAGAGGGAGCCTACTGAACCTGAAGAAGATGGTAATCTAGTTGATCTTGGTTCTTTATGTTGATTTATGGAAACCAATTTTCAGAAGCTTAAGGAGGTTGCAGCTAGTTCAGATATAGTGGATCCTACTATGTACAGTTAGTTGATTGGATCGTTGATGTATCTATACTAAACCAGATTGTAGTAAGTGCATTTTTTCAAGTTCATGTGTGAACCAAGGAAAATACTTCTAGTTGTAGCGAAGCATATCCTAAGATACTTGTGTGGCATAGTTGGATATGGGTTGAGATATTCTGTAGGTGTGGATCTAGAGTTGCATGGCTATATTGATTATGATTGGGCAGGGTTTGTTATTGATTGGAAGATCACCTATGGATGTTGCTTCAATTTGGGGTCTGTTATGATTTCCCGATGTAGCAGGAAGTAGTCATTTGTAGCATTGAGTATAGCAAAGGCAGAGTATATTGCAGCTTGTATGGCAGCTCAAGAAGCATTGTGGCTTCGTAAGCTCCTTGCAGGATTGTTTGGACAATCAATGGAGCCTACTATCATTCATTGTGATAACCAAAGTTATGTGAATCCTTCTGTCAATCCTATGTTTCATGACAGAACTAAGCATGTTGAGATCAAATACCACTATATCAGAGATATGGTATTGAGGAAAGCTATACAGTTAAGGTATATCAACACTGATGAGCAGGCGGTAGACATTCTCACCAAGCCTCTCTCCAGGATAAAGTTTGTGTACTTTCGAGATAAGCTTGGTATGGTGGAGAATACAGCCTAACTGAGAAGGAGTCTCAGTATTAGTAATCCTCATTAATCATTTTTTCTTTGTGAGAGAAGTTTGAGGTGAAATCCCTTGATTAATGAGTTCTTCTCTGTGAGAGAAGATCGAGGTGAAATCCCTTGATTAATGAGTTCTTTGTGAGAGAAGTTCGAGGTGAAATCCCTTGATTAATGAGTTCTTCTTTGTGAGATAAGTTCAAGGTGAAATCCCTTGATTAATGAGTTCTTCTCTATAAGAGAAGTTCGAGGTGAAATCCCTTGATTCCACCCTCTAGGAGAGCCATGGTGGATGTCATGTGTGTGACTCCATGACAACATCATGTGAGAGAGTCTATGATGATTTTCATGTACTTATGTTTTCACCCTCTAGGAGAGCCATGGTGAAAGTCATGTTGAGGTGACAACATCACGCAAGTGATGAACACTTGTACATACCATACATGGTTGTAGCCATTATGGTTGATATCATGTTAAGGTGATATCTAATATCACAATGAGGTGATATCCTTCCTTTCCACATTTGGTTGTAGCTATTGTGGTAGACTTCACGATGAGGTGATATGTCTTATGTAGCTAGAAGTATTTCTCCCTAGTTGAGAGGGAGTGTCCATGTTAGCAGCTTCGGGTTCAATTCTTCCAGCCCCAATTGAAGATATAAATTATTTATATGTGTAAATGGCAACATTATTTTTTGGACGACTTCCTTGCATCATTCTTCCTTGGTCGACCTTCATTGTAATTCATTATTATTAATTATATTTATTTCTTGGTGGTCTACCTAGTTTATTGAAAGGGTGTGACCTATCTAGCAATGTATTTATATGAGGTCATTTCCCTTCATTTGCAATCAAGAAAGTTTGATCTCCTTCTCCATTAAGTGTGAGCTCTTCAAGAAGAATAGTGTGAATTCACATAGGAGCAGATTGTGAGTTTATTCAAGTGCAAATTGAAGATCAGACTACTAGTTTGTGTTACAGCCATTGCTAATGGTAATCTTTGGCCTTGTGTGTGGCCTCTTTGTAATGTAGCTTGTTGCCATTACTCATATATATAAGATATATAATTTTGTTGGGTTTTCCTCCCTCAAGAGGAGGGTTTTCCTAGGGTATCTGTTGTGTTATTATGTCTGATTTTGAATTAATTTTCTATGCATTACATCTAATCCTAAAACTAACAACAGCCACTCTAAAGGGGTTTCCAACCTAAAAATTATTGTCCATATCAAGGGCATGGATTCACATGCAACTTCAAACAATGGAAGAAGAAAATGACCATACTATCATTAATATATTGGTTTAGTTTCTAACATGAATATTTTTCATGCAAACTCTAGGTAACCATTTTAGTGGATTTTATGTCATTTTGAATTAATCCACACATAATATTAATTTCATCCATCTCTAAGTTGATTTCCCTTGAGGATTCAAGTGACCAAATGAATTTCTATAAATGTGTTCATTTGACATATCAAAGGTTGGTCTTTCTCCATTTCCATGTGGCTATAATGTTGAGAATATTTTATGGTTCTAAATCTTGCACATCCAATCACCACAAGAGACACCTATTTTATAAATCATGCAGTAGTGTAACTTCATGTAGGAACTTGTCTATCTCTAAACTGATATCCATTTTAGAGTTGAACCAATACTACATCTTTATGATTGTCTATCATCACATAATCACTTGGACTTATGGGTTTTTGGTTACATGAGTTCCCTTGGATGTCCAATATTGTGAATAATGTGGATCAACACTATATACACATTGGAAAATTGGATTATTTGTATCATATTCACCATTTTTTTGTCTCCTTCCATATATTTATACATAGATACATCATACTAATCATTATCATCTTCAAAGTGCTCAATATAACCTTTTACATAAGAAATTTCTTCCTCTTTTCTCACTAAGAGGGAATTTTCATGTTTAAGTGTGAAAAGTTTTATTTCTTATAGTTCAAGCTCTACTAGAAATTTTTTCTCTTGTTCAATGTGATGTAGCATTTCTTTAAGTTCAACTTCATCTCTATATCAAAAATTGGGAGAAGTGGTATATGGTAATATGTGTGCATCATGGTATTACTATTTATCCTTATTAATTCCACCAATAATCATATATTTGTTTTTACTTGAGCCTCCTATAGTTCAACTATTGCTAGAATTTCTTATCTTTTTTTTGAGGTGGTCTAGTAGTTCTTCTTGTTCATTATCATGCCTATATGGCATGCTAGGTGAAGTGGGGTAATGGCAAGTGGAATATGCATCATAGTTTCTATCCCCATGTCTTATATAACAAGTCACACAATTTTTTTGTATCTCATAAACAAATATAGGCATTCTTTTATGTTTTTTTACTATGTTATTAAATGAATCCTTATAAGTATATAAGTATTGATCTTTTGAATCAATCAATGAAATATTTCTACCTAATGTGCAGACTTATAGATTTAATATAGTTAGGATTTAATGACTTACCATTATTTTTATTTTTCCATGTTTGTTTGTTATCTTTGTGCATGAGCTAAATATTCTTCTTGTTATTGTTGGCACCCAAGCCATATTGTTCATTCTATTTTCAAGTATTTTTTTTTTTAAGATAATTCTAGGTTGGGCTAAAATAAATTCACCACTCTTCACATAAAAGAGACAAAAAAATTCCCTAGCAACTAGAAATTTTGTGCACCAAAAAGAACTTGATGAAATGCCAATTTTTCACACTAACTAATGCACTATCTAGGAATGAATTCAAGTTGCAGAGTTTTTGAATCTCTTTAAATCACCTCTTACTCAACAAAAAATCCATTCTATTTGAATTATTTGATAGGTTATCAAATTATTTGAATCAAATGCATAGTTCTATAATAATTCAAAGTTACTAAGGTCTTAAAATTTCCCAATTGCATCTTACTCAACAATAACTACTTCAACCCTAGTAATGACCCTATTATGTTCAATCTTGAACTCATTGCTTACACTTCTATAGGAATCAATCCACTTCAAGGATAGGGAAAGGTCATTCTTGAAGGGTGGATAAATCAACTCATCAATAAAGAGTAAGTGATGATAAGCTAACTAATCTCTCCTTCACTTTGGGATCAACTAGACCCAAGACGGTATTCCTAGAGGTATCCCTAATATGATTAATCACAAGTGAAGATAGACAAATAGACAAACTTGTAGTAGTATCTATTGTATATATAGCCCAAAAATTATCATGAAACCAAGGAATAAATTTTTAGACATATAACCTCTATTAAGCTAATGAAAACATCCAAGACATTATTCTCTAAGGATAAAAACTATTCAAGCTCACTAGAGATGTTTCCTAGGAATAATACAAAATCATGAAATTCACACAAACTAAATTCCTAATCTTACTATTGGTTAAAGATTTTTTTCATTTTAAATGCATGGAGGATCATTAATTCTATGATCAATGCCTTATATTGGGTTATAGATTCATAGTTTACTAGAATAAACAACACAAATATAAAAAAAAGAGATATTATTTCAATAAATAAACATGCTTAATAAGCCATATTCAAACTCTAGAAATCCACATGCAATATAAAAATGACCATTATAAATGAAATGACTTATAATTATTCAACATTCATCAAATTTTTATTACAATCACACTAACAAATATATTGAGGGAGAACCCTAGCTAGTCTAGAATTTTTTATTTTTTTTGGTTTTTTTGAATTTTTTCATCGGTAATGGGCACTTTTTAAGGTGCCTAACACTATTGTTGTTCAAATCCATGAGCCCACCAGCCCAGTGAAAGCATAAATCTTGTGAGTGTAACGGCCTAGCGAGGATTTGAACCTTGGTGGCAGCATCACCAAGCAAGTGTTTCAACTATTGCATTATACAAGTCACCCCCTAGTCTAGATTTTTTTACAATTCATGTCACTTAATATTTTTCATGAAGATATGCAAATGATGAAAGATACATTATATTATAAGTATATACTACATATTATCTACCTCTTTGTGATTTGTAAAATGGATTTCTCAAAAATTGAGTGGACTGATAAGAATTGAAACCCTAGAAGATACTCAACACTTGCAAACACATGGAAATGGAGAAATAATTGACCATTATTCTTTCAAATGAAGTAATACTTATAGAATTTTTTTTTTTACTAAATCCTTGCAAGAATTTTATTGAGAACTAGATCCCCATTAATGTGGCATGTGAAAAAAGTTGAATTCCCTTGAAATTTTTGAACTAGGTGGCTTGGAGCAGGCATGAGGACCATTAGAAGTTGGAGCTCAAACAACACATTAATAGCACCATGGTAACTTTCATCAACCATCATTTATTTTGAACTTGGATTCACAACCTTAACATAATAAAAAATTTATGGGTAGGAAAGACCAATATGGTAATTGAAAGAGTCAAATTGGGAATTAATGGTGCTTCTAGGTATATTTGACGAGTGTAGGACACCATCTAGAAGAAATATGGAAGTCTGGCAAGGAGTTAGAGGTGTGAAAGGAAGATGCAAAATTTCCTTATAGAAAATGACATTAGAACTCAATATTTAAAATGAAGTTAGAAGCACCTTGAAATATCACAAAATAGGTGAAATAAGTGGATGAAAATCATAGCAGAAAATGTGGGAAAAGTATGTAGAACTATACATTAGGATGAGATTTTTGAGTGGAGAACTAGATGTTTGAAAGTCAACTAGAACTATACATAGGAAGCAATGAGTGGAAAAATCCATGTGGAAATTTGGTGAGAATTTTATGTAAAATTGGATATGAAGGGATTGTATGAAATGGGGGAAGGATGGGAGATGCAAAAATTTTGGTGTGTGATTGGAGGTGGGAAATGGACATGGGAATATTATATTGGAATGAGGTTCTATATGCTCATATGTGTAAATGTATCCTACCAGGGAGATTTAGGAAGTAGATCTTAAGATGAGGATGGTTTAAGGAATACATCTAGACATAACTCATGTTGGGTTCCAAAACTATTGCTCCACTTCCTAGAATTCAATTTCACTCACAAGGTCCAGGTTTTCATCAAGTGAGTGAAAATGGTTCATCAATATAACAATGGAAGGTTCAAGTTCAACTCAACAAGAGTGGGTTTTATCTCCCATAATTTGATCTTGCCTTAAACTCAAGTGGGTGTTCCTAGAGACTTGTGTACATAAAAATATAGTTAGAAATAATGGTAACTAAATCTGAACTATTGATATTGTAGACACCTAAAAATGACTAACACATGTTGTTATCATTTCTCATCAATTCTTCTTTTGATGTTAATTAAATAATTTTATTTTTTAATTCAATTAACATCATTTACCCTTCATCCTAGATAATTAGATAATTTTAATTATTTAAAATTCAAATTTTCCTTCATTTCTACTTTAATTAAATAATTCTAATAATTTAATTATTCTTCTCTTGCACATTAATTAAATATTTTTTAATTATTTAATTAATACATTTTTAATTATTTAATTAATACATTTTTAATTATTCTATTCTAATTCTCAATTATTCTCAATTCCACTCACAAGGTCGAGGTTGTCATCAAGTGAGTGAAAATAGATCATCAATAGAACAATTGAAGGTTCAACGCCAACTTGATGAGAGTGGGTTTTATCTCCAATGATTTGAGCTTGCCTTAAACTCAAAAGGGTGTTCCTAGAGATTTGTGTAAATAAAAATATAGTTAGAAAGAATGGTAACTAAAGCCAAACTATTGATATTGTAGACACTTAAAAATGACTAACACATCATGTCATCATTTTTAACAACCCTCTCCTTCTTACAAAGAAATTACCATGAATTATTTACCAAGCAGTTATGACATCATAGGTGAAATGAGGTACAATTTTTTTCTTTTGAAAAAGGAATATGCATCTACACAACTGATTTCATGCAAATATAACAAATAATCCAAATATGCTTTCAAACTAAAAAAGTAAACATCTTTTACTTTTTACATTTCAATTTCAATGATTTCATTTAAATAAGATAAACAATAACATAGAGTAATAAGGTTAGAGATCCCTTATTTGGTTTCTTTCTGTCTTCCAAGACTCAACATGTCATCTGCAAGAGAGAGAGCATCATCTATGTGCTTTACCTCCAACCACGGACCTACGATCCCCTACACACCTTCCTAACTGGAAGTGGCCCTACCCTTCAACGAAGGGTTTAATCAAGAACCCTCTTAGTTCTTCCATCTAAGCTCTAGTATTATGCCCTACTTAGCTAATTCAGTTGTAAAACTATGGATACTTTCCAACTATGTACGACATCTCTGACTAGCTAAGTTTCTGGGTCACAGTGAATCGACAAGTGCAGGCAATGAAAACTGCTCTCACTTTTTCCAAAATATTTGCATTATAAATACAAATGCTACTAAGAGAAAATTTGTTTGTCCACCCACCCTACTTGACTTGGAGTACCATATCTGACCTTCTACTATTTGACCAATAGTTACCTTATCATACCAATTCCCATATAAAAGAGATAACTTAATTAAAGACATAATTCATTTAGATTGGTTATGGTTTCTTGACTTAGAACACCCATGTTACATTCTCGTAACAACTTGGGCCTTAGCGACTGCCACTTGTTCAAGTCCTTATTTACTAAGTCGGTAAACAACTAGGATATTTTGACCCTGAATACCCAAGTTATGTTCACGTAACTTATTGGGACTTGGCAACTACCACCTATCCAAGTCTTTAGTATTAGCCATGAGAGTATCCAATCTCCCACTCTATACACACACAATTATTATTGATGACTTGATGTCATCATCTGGTTAACCTTCGTCACAAACTGACAGTATTGACAAAATGTGCAATCATATATAATAAATAAATGTTAACTTTAAGCTAAGGATCCTTCTTCTTATTATAGTCTCGACTGTTTAGTGTTTAGCTTTGTTATAGAGTCCTTCCTCAAAAAGTGAAGACTCACTCAATAAGTAACTCATCTAGGTTGTTGGTTATTTTTGACTTGAACACCTGAGTTACTTTTACATAACTACTGGGGCTTGGCTACAACCACTTGCTCGAGTGTTAACCCTAACCCTTAAGAGCGACTACTCTCGAGATATAAATTTTAAGTAAAACTTGACACAAAATGATATCTTCTTGACCTTCCTAGTCATAATATAGTATGAATAATAGATAGACAAAGTCTACACAGTAATGGTTAGATCTCCATTAAGAATATAACTTCTTTTAGGTTATAGTCCTTTATGCATTTCAATGAAATCTTGTTAACTAAGGAGAAACATAGTTGTAGACTAACTGGTCCCATCTTGTAATAAATTCACATAAACAAAAGTAGTGCTTACTCACTAAGTTTGGAATATAATTGGTCTGGTAAAAAGAATACCTCAAAAATTTAATTCACTTGTTACGCTTTTGTAACCTTTGGGGCCTCATTCAAGCCCTAACACGAAACAAAAGGTTTAACCTTCTCACCTATTCTTAGGATTCTTTAGCAATATTGGCGTCAATGTGCCATTATTAGGATATACACCTATTCATTTAAAAGATTCCAAACTAAGTTGAATTGAACTTGTTGTTTGATCAATGGTAAACATAAAGAAGAATTTTACTCAACTTTACTTGACTTTCTAGTCATAACTCGATTGTGTTGCTTTGGTTTAATCTCATTATGAACTCCCAAGTTACTTAATGTAACTACCTGGTCTTGGCATTTGCCACTAGTTCAAGAGATAAATAGAGTACACAGAGTTTCTATTCTCATGGGTATTCTTCATGGCATTAACTTTCCAACATACACAATAAACTTGACCCAACTGGTCAACAGGTAACTGAGAAAATTCAAGAACACAATACTCTCCATTGGATGGCATCTTACTTGGCATAAAACCCTAGAAGGGTTTGAACACTTATGAAAAAAGCAAGCTTGAATTTTAAGAAATCAATCCAATTCCCAATTCCTTTATCAAGAAGAAATCAAGGACTCTATCCTCTTACTACATAGGTAATCTTGCCACTTTAGCACCTAGCTATGCTTATTAATTTATTACTTCTTCTTTACTCACAATAGTTAATCTTGGTTTTAAAACTCTCATAACAAGATTCAAATTTTTGATATTCACATGCCACTTTAGCACCTAGCTATGCTTATTAATTTATTACTTCTTCTTTACTCACAATATTTAATCTTGGTTTAAAAACTCTCATAACAAGATTCAACTTTTTGATATTCACATACATATTTAAGAACTTATCTAGAGTTATTCCATACAAAAAAACTCTCAAATTTGTCAAGGAATTCAAGCCAATTTCCTCTACTATTAAGGATGACTTTCACAATCTCCAAGGAGTCATTTTCATAAACAAAAACAAGACAAAAATAATTATGACTATGTATTCTCATAACTTAGTTTCTTTTCAAGGATTCAACCCATTCCAAGAACCTAGGAAAGATACAAAAACTCACCTTAGTCATCTCATAGATACATGAAGGATTCTTTCATGAAGCCAAAAGGTAGTTAAATCCAATCACAAGCATCTCTTTATACACCATTCATAAAATTTCATTTGCAAATAAGAAAATGGTAAGATTAGTGAAGAATCACTTGCCTGCTTATGAGCTTTAAAGGTGTAGAATGTTGTCTGTTTACATAGGTCAATGGTGATTCTCTAAGAGTGACTTCCTCACTCACCCACATCAATGATGAAACTATGTTAGCAGAGAAGAGAACTACTCTACCAATCTCCCACTATCTGCTAGCTTACTTCCTATGCACTTCTTAAAAGGCATGTATTATCTCAGATTAGCATCAATTATTCCTCTCTCCAACCCCTTTACCATTCTCAATTAGCATATTTATATTCTAAGATTGAAATGATTTGATTTA
The DNA here is from genome assembly GCA_007258455.2 of Sequoia sempervirens. Classification (NCBI taxonomy): domain Eukaryota; kingdom Viridiplantae; phylum Streptophyta; class Pinopsida; order Cupressales; family Cupressaceae; genus Sequoia; species Sequoia sempervirens. Next base: position 99,698,196 of record VDFB02256132.1, read on the forward strand.
GTTATCAAACAACCAATCACCGCCAAGTAGTTACCAAGGGGTTGCAAAAATATTAGCAACTATCTTTCAAAGATTACCCTAATAGGATAAAAGGAGAGAAGCAGTTTTAATAGCTGATTGCACAATTGGTTTCACCCTATTTACCCACAAACTAATTTCAAATATGGCTCCATAAATATTTTGGTTACCATCAATTTCAATAATTAGTTACAAATCGGTTTATATTGAAAACAGTTGTTGATAGTTCAGTGAGCAACTTTCGACAAATCCAAATGCGGTCTTTCCCTGTATTACACATATTTCAAAATTGTGCCACCCTTGGTTGAGTGTCGTGACCTTTTAAGACTTTAATGGCATTTTAAATACATTAGAACTATTACTTCCTTCATTATCTTAGGTTGTGACTTTTACAGTTCATAAGGACATTTAAAACAAAACATAAATATTCATACCTATGCCACCTCTATAAATATATGCTCCTCTTTGAATGAGTCAAGCAATCACACACTATAACAAGCTCTTTAAAAAAAAAAACAAGAATGAGTTAAAACACCAACCCCACGACTCTATTAGCTAGCTCAATTATTATAAAAATGTAAAGATAATAATCATTTAGTAGTAATAATATCATTTGCATGGAATACGACGTCGATTTTTACATCATGACTTTGGAATCTTTGCCACACTTTAACTATCACATAATAATGTTTATAGCATAACACAAAACACATATATTAATATGCATATGCATGCATATATTTTTGTATACATACGTGAACATATATGCACATACTTTGGTGCATAGTCTCATCTATGTACGTGCATATGCATCCATGTATGCATATACACATCTATGTTTATATATCTTTACTTATTCTCACAAAGACATATATTCATATATATATTTGCTTATATATGTATAGAAACAAGAAGATTAATAAACCCCAAAGTAGCCATACCAAACCAAAATGGATGACACGACTAAGTTGAATTAGGTTGGCTTACCTCCAAGCATGCTAGAGACATTCCCAGACTCAATAGGTTTATGGGAAACAATACTTGACTGACACTAAGCTCAAATGGCATTACCAGGGGATTCACAACTTCACCATTCTCCTAGGTGATACTCCCCCTCTTTCTCTTTGGAGATGCTTGGATCACCTCTACATTTTCACTCAAGAAAACAACAATAGTTAGCTTGGAAACCATTACATCGTGATCATATCATTGAATTTTCATTAACAATTTCTTTAAAGAAAATAGCATCATCTCATAATATTTCATCATATTCATTTCTTCAGATAGTCATCATCATTCCATTTAAATGCAGTACTAAAACATTGCACAAACTTATTAGGATATAACTTTCTAGGTTCTATAGTCTCATGTCTTATCACATTAATTACCATAAAGTGAAATATAATTTTAGTAATCTAGGGCGGGATGTAACATCATTTGTCATCAATTCTTCTTTTGACATTAATTAAATAATTTTATTATTTAATTAATTAACATCATTTTCCCTAAAAAAATTTAGGATGGTGTTAGGCAGGAGAGGGAGTGGATGCCTTTGAATTATGAGGATGGCAAAGGAGAGGATGGCAATGGGGACAACAAGGATGAGGAGGGAGATGACATTGGGTGGTTCATTTGGCATCGTTGGCCTATTTCCCATGTTGTTGCATGGACTTTATGTCCTGGGTGCGCTTTGTTCTACTACTTGGGGAGTGGCCTCCTTTGTGGTGTCTCTCTCGTGTGCTCTATACTGGATTTGATTGTGGCCTACCTTGTTGTTTTGACACGATGTTGAGCGAGGGTTTTTCTTTGGGTTGAGGCTCTTTGTTTCCATGGGTGTGGTAGTGGCTCTAGTTCTAGGAGCTCTTACTGATGGATTTCTTGAGGATTTTGGTGGCCTGATCTTAGACCCTAACTAGCATGTAGGGTTGGATGTGGATTTTTCTTGTTGTGCCTCCTCTCCTGTTTCTCTATCTGTAGGTTTTTCTAGTTTTCTCTGGCCTTTTTGGGGCTTTTTTTCCTTTGTGTGGGGGCTCTCGTTGTTGGGGGATGAGGTGGCTATTTTATCTCTGGTGGAGTTTTTTGTGGATAGTTTATGGCATGTTTTAGACCCTGACTAGCATGTAGGGTTGGAGATTGTTTATCATTGTCTTTCCCGCTTTCTACTCTCTTTGCTTGGAGGCTTTCCCTACCTCATCCTTCTTCTTTCGGGTCCCTTTATCTCTTTTGTGGTGTTGGTGCTAGTTGTGGGGCTTGGATTTCTTGTTGAGGGGTTGTTTGAGGAGAATGGTGGCCTAATCTTAGACCCTGACTGGCATGTAGGGTTAGAAATGGATTTCTCTTATTGTGCCTTCTCTCCTCTTACCTTGTCTATAGGTTTTTTGAGCTCTTTTTGGCTATTTTGGGGCTTCTTTTCCTCTGTGTGGGTGCTTTCATTGCTTGGGATTGAGGTTGTTGGTCTACCTCTAGTGGAGTTGGTTGTGGATAATTTTTGGCATGTTTCAAACCCTAACTAGCATGTAGGGTTGGAGGTTGGTCTTTAGTGTCTTGTCGTCTCTCTACTCTCTCTATTTGGAGGATTTATTTGCCTTGTTCTTCTTTCAAGGCCCATTGTCTCTTTGTTGGTGCTGGTTGTTTTTTAGGCAAGGAGGTTGTTGTTTTTTGGTTCATGTGTTAGTTCAATTTTGGCTTTCTTTTTGCTCCTAGTGGGGAGTGTTTCTCTTGGTGTTGGGTTTTTTATATGGTCAATTTCCAATCGATGTTGTTGAAATCTATGCTCTCCCCCTTTTGGGTCCTAAAGTTCATTTTCAAGGATGGGGGTGTGCTGCTGGCTGAGGATTGCTTTGTTTTTTATTCTTTGCCCCAATTTATTTTTTACCAAAGGATGCAATGGTGGTCTTTACTATGGGTGTAGTTTCTTCCCATCGATTTTTTCAACTATGGTCTTCTTTGGAGGTGGAGACTACTCCTTTGGAGGTGGAGCCCTCTTCTATTGAGGTGGAGAGGTGTGTTGTGGATCTCATGGGTTGTTGTATTTTCTATAGTTTTAGGTCTCATTTCATCCTCTTCTATAGAGGGGAGACCCTTCCTATTGAGGTGGAGGTCGGGTTGGTGTTGTGGGTTGATAGGTGTTGTTCATTTGTTATGGCTCTTTAGTGTTTTTCTTTGATTCCTCACTCTCCTATTGAGGTGGAGAGTTTGGTTTCGTTGGTTGGTACTGACAAGTGTTGTATTGTTGTCTAGCTGGGTCAAGCTGATGCTTACCTGGTCGTCTATGGTTGTTCGCTGTTGGTTGGTGTTGATAAGTGTTGTGTTGCAGTATGGCTGATTCAGGTTGATGGTTCGCTAGCCATCTCAAGTTGTTCTTAGCTCCAAATCCTTTGTATTTTGTGGTTGCTTTGGGCTTAAGGTTCCCGTTAAAACCTTTCTTGGTGCAGATTTGAGACTTCAAGTTAGTATTTTTTAATTTGATTCCGGTTTGTTGTTGGTTGTCTTTGTTTTATTCTATAGCAGCCTAGTCTCTTTGTGTGGGTTTTGAGTCCCCATTAAAACCTGCTTGTTAATGGTTTCAGGTCCATTCAAAACCTATTTTTCCCCCTTAATCAAAACATCATTTTCCCTTCATTTTAATTATTTAATTATTTAGATTTAAAATTTCCCTCAATTTCTACTTTAATTAAATGATTTTTAATTATTTAATTAATTCACCAATTTATCATTTTCCTCCATAGTTAATTATTTAATTAATTCTTCTCTTGCACATTAATTAAATAATTTGTAATTATTTAATTAATTCATTTTCAATTAATCTCTTATAATTCTCAATAATTAAATAATTATTTCAAATTATTATTTTATTTATTTTCTATGTGCACATGAATTAGATATTTTGTTTAATTTATTAATTTATTAATTCTTCATGCACTTTCCACCTCATCAGTTAACTCACACTCACTTCTAGTTCACTTTTCAATCAGATTAGTCTTCTATCTAATCTATTTAGTGTAATTTATAGTCACTCTTCTCTAATCAATCAATTTATGGAATGAACTGTGAATAAATAAACTAGGAACAATAAGAAACCCAATCACAATCAAATCAAATCACTTAATGAAGCATAAATAAATTACATAAAAAATGAATCAAAATTGTAATACTAACATCATATAATCTGAGAAACCACAAATGAGATATCCATTGGTAAACAGAGGACATTGGAAGTGTCCTCCAAGAAAGGTAAAAAATGAAGGTCATGTCATGGAATGTTCAAGGGCTGAACAACTCTCATAAGCAACTTGCTCTAAAAAAATATGTTTTAGAACATAAGATAGATGTGTCGCTTTTACAAGAAACCAAGATGAAAAAAGCTAATTTTGATAATATTGCTAAGTACTTATGGCCAGGGGCCACTTACTCCTATAGTGATGTTGAAGGGGCGTCAGGTGGTCTTGTTGTGTTGTGGAACCCTTCTAGATTTGATGGCTCTAAACTATTCTACTACCGGAGTAGTGTTGGTGTTTCCTTTACCCACCCTGGAGGCTCTTGGTCACTTATCAATGTTTATGCTCCTAATCAAAGGAATGTTAGGAATGATTTATGGTAGGCTCTTGCTAACTGGATTAAAAACAATAGTGGTAATCGATGGTTGGTGGCTAGGGATTTCAACTCCCCTTTATTTCCCTCGGAGAAGAGTGGTGGTTTAGTGGATTATTTTGATAGCATGGCTAATCTAGCTTTTTTTCTAAGTACTACAGGCTTGATTCACATAGACTTAATGGGCCAAGTCTTTACTTGGTCCAACAGGCACATGGGGAAGGATTTGATTCAAGTTAGATTAGATAGATTCTTTTGCTCAAGTAACTAGACTGGTTTGCTTAGTTTCCACCCTCAGGGCTCTACCCAGGACGGTTTCTGATCACAATCCGCTACTGCTAACCTTGAATGACTAGTCTGTTGTCGATCCATTTCCTTTCCAGTTTTAGATAATGTGGAATTTCCATCCTTATTGTAAAAATAAAGTTGTTGAATGGTGGAATATCCCTATTCATGGTTCCCCCATGTTTAGGATCTTTTTTAAGCTCAAACACATCAAATGTATGGTGAAAGGTTGGAACAAAAGGGTTTTTGAGGATGTTTTCTAGAAGAAAAAAAATTGTTGGGGATAAATTGAAACTGATTCAAAAGAATATGGAGGAGGGGGATGCCATCCTTCTTACTTGCAACTAGGAAAAAGAGAGTCAAAGGGAGTGAGAACAAATTCTAAGGAAAGAGGAGATTTTCTGGAAGCAGAAATCTAGGATCCAATGGCTAAAAGAAGGTGACAAGAACACCTCTTTCTTTCATGTTTTTGTTGTTAAACATAAGAAAAGGAATTAGATAACTAAATTGCACAATGCTCGAGGGGAGGTTGTCGATTCACCTTCCCTAATTGGTCTGGTGGCAGCAGATTACTTTCAGATGGCTTTTGTGGCTCCTGTTGATGCTCCTAATCTGGCTCTTGATAGTTTGATGCTTGACCCTCTCTTGACTATCATATCCCAGAATGATAACCTTGGCACCCTCAATGTTGTCTCTCCTGAGGAGGTCAAGTTGGCCACCTTCAGTATGGGGGATTACAAAGCTCCTGGCCCTAATGGCTTTCCTCTAGCCTTCTTTCAGATCTTTTGGGATATTGTTGGCGAGGACCTTATTCTAGCTACTTGTGATTTTTTCAAATTTGGTAAGATTCTTAAGCAACTAAATCACACCTTCATAGCTTTAATTCCCAAGGTTGCTGACCCACAAGCTATGGTTGATTTTTTCCCCATCAATCTGTGCAATACTTTTTATAAAATCCTCTCTAAAATTTTGGTGAATTGCATCAAACCTCTCCTTGACAAAATTATTAGCCCCACTCAAAAAGGGTTTGTGTCTGGTCATCATATCCTTGATGCTACCATAACCACACATGAATTTCTCCATTCCATGGATAGATGTAACTATGTAGGTATGGCCTTTAAATTAGATATTTCAAAATCTTATGATAAGGTGATCTGGTATTTTGTTCCTAAAGTCCTAGATAAGTTTGGTCTTATCCAATCTGTGATCAAACTTATAATGGAGTGTGTCACAACAATTAAGTACTCTATTTTGGTTAATGGTTCCCCCTTTGGGTTTTTCTTTGCTGGGAGAGGTATCAAACAAGGCGAACCCCTTTCACCCTATTTGTTTATCATGATTATGGATGTCCTGAGCAAGAATTTATCCTATTTCCTATCAAAAGGGTCTATTAAAGGAATTAAGGTTGCCTCTTCCTTAGATCCAACCATGATTCAACAATTCATAGATGATACTTTTCTTTTTGAGAAAGCCTTTGTGATTGAAGCCAAGAAATGGAAAAATTGTCTCAACAACTATGTTGCTTGTTCGGGGAAATGCATTAACTATAATAAAATCATGATTTATTTTTTTAACAACACTCCTAACCTACAAGCTCAAGTGACTGTTGTGTTGGGCTATTTGAGTGGTTCTCTTCCTTCAGTTTATCTTGGGTTACCCCTTATTGTCAAGGAAGTCACTTCTGACTTTTGGAATTCCATTCTGGAAAGGATCCAAAGAAAACTGGTTGGGTGGAAAGGCTCCTTGCTTAGCCATGCTAGTAAATTACAACTCATGTATGTTGCTCTTCAAGGTATCCCTATCTATTTCCTATCCACTTTCAAGATTCCTAGATATATTGATGAGAAATTTGAGAAAATTCAAAGGAATTTTCTTTGGTCGAGGACCAAGGAGAAAAAGAAGTTGGCTCTGGTTAAATGGGACAAGTTTTGTCAACCTAAAACTTGTGGTGGGCTTAGGATTAGGACTGTTTCTAATACCAATAAAGCTTTAATGGCCAAAGTGGGCTGGGACCATTTGAGGGATAGGAAATATTGGTGTAAGATCATGAATGCTAAGTACCTTCAAAATAAACCTTTGATTGACTGCCTTTCGGAGGTTCACCCATTGGGTTCCTTGTTTTGGGGGTGCATTTGCAACCTACAGGGTTTTATGAGGAATGGTATAAAATGGAAGATTGCTAATGGTAATAAAATTAGATTCTGGGAGGACCCTTGGTTGCTTTAGACTCCTCTAGAAAGCTCCAATTTTAGTAATATTAAGAGTTTTGCTGAAATATTTTTTGGTATTTATATCAGTTACTACCTCCTTAGCCCTCATGGTGCTAGAAAGTGGAATGACTTGTCCCTTTGTTGTCCCTTATCCCCTGAATTGAGCCTCCTTACCAAGTCCCTTCAGGAGTTTCTCTCCCTCACTAGAATTCCTTTTTTCAATAGGGGTGATGAATTCTTCTGGACTCATGATAAGCAAGGTGATCTTTCAGTTAAATCGGCTTACAAGCTGTTGATTGATCGAGGTGTTGCCCTTGATCTTTGGAAGAAGGTATAGAATCGACACATGATCTCAAAAGTTAACTTCTTTTGGGGGACTTCCTGCCATAACAGGATTCTAACTCAGGAAAATTTAAGGAAAAGGGGATTTCAAATCCCCAACAGATTTTTTTTATGCAAGTGCTATGAAGAATCAGTGGACCACTTGTTATTACACTGCCTGTTTGTTGTTGAAGTGTGGGAACTAGCTTTAGGAAGATTGGGGATTCAATGGATTATGTGCTGAGATATTAGATCCTTTATCTTGACTTGGTCTGGACCCTTTGTCCACCCTCTAACAGGTGAAATCTGGAGCTAGGTCCCTCCTATTATTGGTAGGTGTATATGGAAAGAGAGAAACAATAGGCTATTCAGGAACATTGAGGTGAGTCCCAAGGAGGTGTTTGGTATTGACTCGCGACTTATTCCTGAAAACATTGTGCTCTTCAATTGGAAATTCCCGAATAAAGGCCTGACTAAGGAGGAAATAAGGATGGCCAAAGCTTGGCACCAGAACCTAGATGCTAAATCCTTTGACAACTCTAGATCTTTGGCTCAGAGTGTCACTATTTGGAATCCTCTAGACAATGGCTGGTATAAACTAAATTTTGATGGGGAAACTAAAGGAAACCCGGGCAGAGCCAGTATAGGAGGTGTGATCATGGATTGCAAAGGAAATTTGGTGGTTGGTTACTTTAGGGGGATTGGTGTCCATTCTTTTATGATTGCAGAAGCCAAAGCATTGCTAAAGGGCTTACAGTTGACTATTTCTATGAGGATTAAGAACCTTCACATTAAAGGTGACTCCAAGTCCATTATTGATTCTATTAACTTTGGCATATTACTAGGATGGAGTACTAAATACATTCTTCTAGACATAAGGCTCTTCGTGTCTAAGTTGGACTTAAAGGTTGCAACCCATATTTATCGAGAGGGCAACCAAGTGGCTGATGCCTTAGCCAATATTGGCACACACTAGAAATTCTCCAAATGTTGGCATTCTTTAGGGAACCTTCCACCTGGCATTCAGGGTATAATATTGAAGGAACAAAGCCCTTACTTGACCCATTAAGTTAACTAATTTTGTGCTTTGTTGGATTCTTTAGGGGGCCCACATGCTTATCTTTTGGGCTATATGGACGAGTTTTAAAAATGAGGTGGATAAAAAGTGGCATAATTTGAATTATGAGATGGATCCCATTTTTAAAAGGGATTTCATGAGTGGTTGCAGTGGGTGCTTGTTGATTAAGACTAAGCTAGACCGTACCTTACGTAATCTCCTTTTGGGGATTATGTTAAGCTATCATAATTCAAAGTTTTTTAAATTAGATTTTGATGTGACTAATAATTATGATATCAAGCTCCTTATTAGTGCTGTATTGCTCGCTATTTTGTCTCTGCTTCCTAAAGCTAAACTTTCTGGTGTTTCTAAATTTGGCCCTACAGCCTTGGTTTCTGTGTAATTACTACATGGAAGGCAAACCTTCCATTCCCATCATGTTCTTCTTACCTTACCGAATGTGTTTGGAGATCCTCATAAATGATTCCACTAAGATTGCTTTTAGGAAACTAACTCCTCATGTGTGCGACTTGTCCTTGGCTTTGATTACCAAAGGTTGTCATTTTTGGCTTAAAATCCTAAATCTGCGTGTGATTTTTCACATTACCATTGTCTCTAATCTTTTATTTCCTTAGGGTTTCTAGTTATTATGTCTACAGAGTGACACTATGGGTGGTGATAGGGTGCATACTGAGCCAGAAAACTATGGGGAATTTCACAAAGATCCGTTGGTGTGGCACATATGTGTCGAGGGTGGTATTGCTCCACTGATGGAGAGTCTGATGAGACATGACCCTAATCTGTCTGCGTAGTTCATCAACTATTGGAAGGATCATCATGTGACTTTGGGAGGTATATCCTTTGATGTGAATGAGGAAGTGATAGCGTAGGCGACGGGGCTCTTGTGTACTGGTATGGACCTGAAGCACACTAAAAATAGGGATAATGAAAGTATTAACACTTTTTTTGTGGAGAATGAGGCGTTGACGTGCAACTAGTTTTGTTTTGAGCGAGAGGCCCTTCCTTAGCTATGGAACCAAGTGTGCCTTGCCCTGATGAAGTACATGACTTTGGAAGGTAGATTCTGTTAGAGTAATAAGTTATTATGCTTAATTAATTATATCATATTGATTAATTAATTAAGTCACTTATTCCTCTTGGTTACTTAAGCTAAACTTAGGCACATTAATAATTAATTAATTATTAATTATTAAGTGTGCACACTAGGGTTTCATTTAGGGTTTCCCTTTTAGGGTTTCTTGATCTCCTTCATAAGGATTGATTTCTTTTGTAATTATTGATTCTCTTAATGCATTTTTACTTTGAGGTTACAGAACATCTTCTTTGGTTCTTCATGTCTTTTGCATGTGACAGGTATCCATCTTGCATGCAGGTGATCTTGGTTTTCTAACATGGTATCAGAGCTCTAGACCTGCAGCTGCCTGTTCATGATCTGAAGATATGGCCTTTCAATGAGTTTCTAATGCAAGGGTTTCCACAGGCATCTTTTTGCAAGATCTGGGGGTAGCTGATTTTTTGGGACACTTTGGGCTCAAACGGACACCACCATCACATTCGTAGCGGCCAAAAACCCTAAGATCGCCCTTCGTTTCGTCGATTTTGGTGCAATTGATCTGGGAGGCAAATATTTTTTGTCTGGGGGGCTGTACGGCCTTCCCAGCACACAGTTTGACACACGTTTCTTTAAAAAAAATTCAAAAAAATTAAGAAAATTGATTTTTTTAAAGATTTTTGTGTGCTACCTGCACAGAAGGAAGGCACCACGGCGGCCACCAGGAGCGGTGGCCACCGGGCGGCGCCACCTTCTCCACCGTTGGAGGTACGACACTCAGCCCCCGCGAGCTCCTCTGAAGTCTGCCCCGGTCCCATGGCAGAACGGGGGCCTCCCAACCAGCCCCCGTGGGCCCTTTTTTCACAAGTCGGTAGTCATATATGTGACCTGGCGCCCACAGTCAGCCCAGCCGCCGAAAGAATATTCCAGGATCGTATAGAATATTCTGGCACCCGATCGCGAATATTCCAATTGTCTAGAGAATATACCAGTAGCAGCAATTTTTATCCGGAAGGGGGGATTTTTTTGCCCCGACGGCCAAACGGCCGTCAATTTTAAGCTCGTGAAGTGATGACGTCAACGGTCGTATGGCCCTCCTTGCCCCTCCTAACCCTAGTTTTCCCTAAAAGAGCTATTTTTTTCTTTTGGTCATAACTTGGGCATACGGTATCGAAATCAGGCAAACGAGATATCACTAGAAAGCTGGTTTCGAGCACTTTCATTTGGTGCAGTTTATTTTATAGTATTTTTTTGTTTTACTACATTTATTGCTGTTTGAAGTTAGATGTAATTTTTATGCTTCTGAGCTCATAACTTTTTGCCACAATCTCTGATTTTCGCTATCTTTGCGGCGTTGGAAAGGTATTGAGGAGCTCTATCTTGCTATCCATGCACTTTTTTGTATCTATCCCAGGTTGATCACTTAGTCCAGATTTGTCCTGATGGGTTGTTGGCGATTACTTGGATGTTTTGGCAGTTGGGAGAGTGCATCTTGCATCTTTGCACTTCATTTTTAGTAATACATCATTTAATAATTGCTTGTTGCTTCATAGATTCTAGAGTTGTTCCCGTTTGGAGTTTTCAAGTGTTCCGTAGCATCGGGTTTGCTGTTGCTTTATCATGATTCCTTGAGTCAATCAGTGACTCTCATCCGGTTTCAGTAGTAAACAGAAGAATCTTTCCTTGTTTGCAGTATCAGGTTCCAGTGTTACTCTACAGAGTTCTTCCAGTGCTTCTTTGCAGCATGACATCTCATTGTAAGGGGGGTTTTGTCCCACTGGGTTTTTCCTTCTCTTACTCATTCTTGCATTTGTAAATGGGTACCTGATCAGGCCTAGTTGTCGGGACCCATCTTTTCTTTCATGCATCTTCTTCTAGTGTTTTAGCTTCTTCCTAAGTTCATCTTAAGGGGGGGTGTTAGAGTAATAAGTTATTATGCTTAATTAATTATATCATATTGATTAATTAATTAAGTCACTTATTCCTCTTGGTTACTTAAGCTAAACTTAGGCACATTAATAATTAATTAATTATTAATTATTAAGTGTGCACACTAGGGTTTCATTTAGGGTTTCCCTTTTAGGGTTTCTTGATCTCCTTCATAAGGATTGATCTCTTTTGTAATTATTGATTCTCTTAATGCATTTTTACTTTGAGGTTATAGAACATCTTCTTTGGTTCTTCATATCTTTTGCATGTGACAGGTATCCATCTTGCATGTAGGTGATCTTGGTTTTCTAACAGATTCAAAACCTACTTTTTCTACCATTTCCCTCTTTTAAACCATCTCCAACATAAAATTTTGTTAATATTTCCTTTTCTCCTTCTAATGGACTTAGAGTGTTCTATTGAGAAATGTGTCGAGGTTGTTGGCTTGAATCCCAATGAACCTCCTCCCCTACCGCTCTACCAGGGCCTCATTTTGAGGCTTTACCACTTCCATCTTGCTTTATGCCTACCTAAACCCGTCTTTGTCATTTGTATTGAAGAGATGGAGCCTCCCATTATGACCAATTTATCTCCTACTGAGTCCAAGGCCCCATCAGCAAAAACCACCTAGTCCCTATTGATACGCATAAGCCCAAACCTGCTGCTAAAAAGCTTAAAGGAATTGTTGGTGTGACACAGACTAACACGGCGAATAGTCTTTATGAACTTAAAGCTACCACTGCCAAGACTACTTGCAAGCCTGCCCTGAAAAAGAAAAGTAAAGAGGAAAGTAATAATTTGAAGGAGCCTCCGAGCAAAGGTAAAAATGTGGCAAGCAAGGACTCTAAGGGGGATATGGTGATCGCGGAGACGGTCATGACTGGTGGTGATACCATCATTCAGCACTCTGGTAGGTTGGCCAAGAATAGAAAAAAAGTATTGATTTAGGATTTGGTTACGGAAGAGGAATGGTCTGATAGCAAAGATAGCAAGGATGATGAGGATTTTGAGGGCGAGGAGGAGTATGCCAGAGGGCCCAACACCATTCTTGAAATTAGTAATGAGAAAAAGGAGGACTCGACCTCTCTGTCTTCGAACCCAGTGGACGTGGTTCATACTGATACTGGAAAGAAGGCGATTGGTGGGGAGGAGCTTTGTGTGTTGCAGGAGAGATTGGATAAGATGGATAAAAAAAATTGTGGGTTGAACTGTTTCACTATTAACTTGGTCCACTGTGTTACCAGCACCCTATCAACAGTGATGAAGGATGAAATGGAAAAGAATAATGTTGATGATCATCAAGAATTGGTCGGAGATGATGTTGTTAACCTCCTATCTAAGAACTGGGAAAATGTTAGTTAGTCTGTTATTGGTATGTTGTCTGTCTTTCTACTGTTGGTCTGTTGTGTTTGTTTTTGGCTCTAGTTTTTTTATGCTTTTTGGTCTCAAACTCTATTGGCCCTTGTGGCTCTCTGTGTAAGGGTACAACACCCTGTAAATGTTTCTTATCTTATCAAAAACATCATATAATCTCTTGACCCTCTTAGTCAATTTGGTCCATTGTGTTACCAGGACCCTCTCTGCTATGATGGATGAAATGGACAAGAAGAATGTTGAAGAAGGCCAGGAATGTGTTGGGGATGATGTTGTTAATCTCCTTTCTCATAATTGGGAAAATTCTAGTTAATCCGATGTTGCTATGTTGGTTGTCTGTCGATTGTTGGTATGTTGTGTCTATTTTTTGGCTTAGTTTTTATGTTTCTTGGTATTGATCCTTTTTGGCCCTGATCCTTTTTTCCCCTGGGGGATCTCCATGTATAGGGTACAACACCCTATAAATTTTTCTTTCCATATCAAAAACATCATATAATCACCTTGCTTAGCTCCATTTCTCTTCAATTGCACCTTGAAGAATGGTAGTGTGGTTTCTCTTAGAATTTTTCACAAAGCACTTAGATTAGTAAGGATCACAAAGGTATAAAATTTTCTAGAGAGGATTAATGAGATGGATTGAAGGTTATATTTATAGTTTTTTTAATATCAATAAATGATTGAGATTCAATGGATTAGAATGCTTGAGAGAAATTGATTGATGGATCTAAGGAGTTAACTGATTGCGTGATTTGAGTGAACTGACTACATGAAGAAGTGAAGTGAAATTGTTGAAGTGAACTAATAGATCTATAAACACATGAACATTCATCTTGAAGTGTTGTGCCCCTCTCTTCAAAAGGTTACATAAGCTAATCATGAATGAAATTAACTTATTGTGGTGAAAGAAAAATTTAAAGAGTCGAATCAAAACATATAAGAGTGATTCATATTCTTAATAATATTAATAATGTCAAATACCTTAAGTAACTAATTCATAGGATTCTTATTCCTTGTTTAAAATTAGCCTAACTTTTATTAAATGTTCTTTTAGAATAAGGTAATACATTTTGTTCTTATAAAGGAACTGTTTATTTTTAGAATATGAAGGCTTATGTGGTATAAGAAGAATTTAATTAGAATTATAATTATTTGATTTAAAAGTATTTTTTTAAATATATTAATATTTATGACTTTAATATAATTATATAAATTATATATATAAATGTGTTTTTATTGAATTGTATTTTTCAAGGTGTAATCTCATATTTATTTGGGTGTAATTTACACTATTCAAAAGTTAAAATATGATGTGTTATCTATTTATTTAACATTGCACAAGAAAGTCATAAGATTTACACTCAATGTCTTTCACATGACCACTTGTAAAATCAATTCCCAAGATGATAACAAACTCATTACTTTGAATTTGACAACAATAATTTGCCATTAATGATGCTAGTGAACATTAAAGTGCATATCATGTATCACTCACAATATAAACGCATTCCTATTGTCTTTGCAAAAAACCTTGAAGATCATAAAACCTCATTCAAAGATAATATATATTTTATAATTATTGCAAGTACAATTAAATGTATGTTTATCCAATCTATATAGCATAATAATCCCAAACAAGAAGTAACAAAAATCAAAATGGTTACAGTGTGAAACAACATAAAGCAAAAAGATGTTTCCATACATAGTCGAGATAACGTAATAAGAATAGATCGATACCAAGTACACCATATTCTAAAATAATTGAAATTTGAAGTAGATAACCTACAAATATAAATAATTTTTTATTGTATCTAGCTATGATTCCATTTAGATTCAAGCCAAATAAATCAAGAACATTCACATGACCACTACTATATATAACTAATCAAATAAATTCCATATATCATTTTTAAAAAGGAACCTCTAAAGACTTGAGAAATTTTACAACTACTATCATAGTAACTAATCAAGAACCATAATAGAATAGTGAATGCAATCCTAGAGATATATTTCATTATCACTCAAAACTCTTAACTAGTAATTAGAGATATCCAAGTCAAGAAGAATATCTCCACTAGTGAATGTCTTATCTATATTATGTAAATAATGGATGAAACAAATAATTTAGACCTAATATACAATATTTGATGCCACAAATTATATTGATTAGAGGAAACCTATATCAATTTAATATGTTATTTTAAAATTTTAAATATAAAATTTGAATCAACTTAATATTTTTTCTAAAATAATGTTTAAGTGATTTTTCTCAATATAATCCTTGAACTTGTCCATTTCTTCAAACAAGTATCATATCTACCTAGACAATTATATTGCACCACTTGTGATTTTATGATATTGTATATCAATAAGTATTTAGATGAATATGCTAAATAGCTTGTTTTCATATTTGAAATTTAAAATTTCTTATTTGTCCAATATGTAGATTCGTCCAACATGTAGGGTAGTCAAGCTTATGATACTTTTGGTGACACCGACCATGTCATTTTTATTGAGTTGTCATCAATCATAATAGTAAAAGTTTTGATAAACCATGTAGACTATAATATAGCTCTATGAACATCAAATCATATCCTTCCTTGGGATTCAATTTGAATCATATGCTACAATTCACAAATTAGTTTGTCTCATGGAAATTCAAAATATGATACCAAGAGTGTTATTTCAAACAGTTTTTTTATATAAGGGTAACCTCGATAATTCGCTCATATAAATCCAACTATTTTATCTTTGATGAATCTCTAGAAATATTAATTTATATGTCATAAGATCTCAAATAAACTTGAGAATAGATCATTCTTCTATTTAGTTAAGTTTTGTTTGATTTTCTATCTATTTTGAGAAACTAGTTTTACCATTCTTGATATGTCTATTTAAAGTTGACACTATGACTTCTTATATATATATCTATTTTAAGCACTTTGTGGGCCCCTTACCCACAAGTCCTAAAATCATTTTCACATCATAAAATTTGGAAAGTATCATCTTGGATTAGCTAAAATAACATAATGTTTTATAAGACATAAACCATATTTGGTTCACTTAGCCTTAGACATGGGGACATGCCAATTTTTTACAAGGGGAGAAAACATTATATATCTGAAATTTAAAAAATAAAAATAAATACTCATTTCTCTTTCATGGTGCAAAAATTGTTATGTATAGTTATTCCATATATGTGGGTTATATTAACCAAATATGAGTTGTCACATTATATTTTATTGGAATTCCTCTTGAATTATTTATCCCAAAATAGGGCATAGCCTTAAAATTAACACCTATCCTTAACTTGCAATATATCTTCTTCCTTTTAGCTTGCATCAAGTTCTCAATATGGGTCGCAACTTCCTCATAATTATGTAATTATTGAAGAAAACAACACATATTCTTTGTCGTAAATAGTTTGAGAGTCAAGATGTCTAGAGATTCTTTCTATTTAGAGGGCTTAATCTTAGATTTTTACTATTTGGAATTTAGTATATTATTAAGGTATGGAGATTATATTTTAGCTTCTTGATTGAATCATAATAGATAGATGGTTGTATCATTTTAGAATACTATAGCTTTTCTTGAGCTTAAATAGTATGGAGTCATTCCCTGTGGAATTCTAGAATGGTTAGTTGTAACTATGATAAATTAGAAATAAAAATGAAAAATAGTACTAGTTGATTAGTGTCTAGTTAAATCGACCATTATTGATTTTGATTATTTCATATAAACATACAAGTAAGCACCATAATAGTTGACATGAAGATTAATATTATATAACTCATCCTATAATGGATCGATCTTAATATACATAGTGAATCTTTGGGTCATAAGTCATCTTATAAATGGACTCAATTAGACTTTTAAATCTGAAATTTCTAGACTCATCATGACCTTGTGCCATAGATGTGAGGTCATAGTGAATTCCTACCTATACTTAGTGCATGTTTGATGTTATGATTTATCATGTGTTGGATTTTGTGAATATTAATATCATTCAATATCTAGCTTTTTATTAAATATTGTGGATTTTATAATATTAATATCATGGCTCACATTTCAACATAGAAGTCATGAAATAGTTGTACTACTTTAGTGATTTCCCCTTCTTTACAAAATATCTTCATAAGATAAATGATATGAGAATGATAGTTAAACCCTTTTCTTTAAGAGGTTTGTGGTGATCTACCCACTCTTTGTTCATTATATAAACATATCTCTATACATTGCTATCACAAGAATGTAAGATGTTCCTACATAATATTTAATTACAAGAAAGTCTTCAAATTTATATAATCTAATTGTCAAGTAGTACCTTAATATAGCTTTTCCCATTTAATATAGCTTCAAATGAGTCTCATCTCACTAAACAAGGGTCTTTATGTGTCAACAAGATTTAGAAAATATAAGGGATGGGTTGGCTATAGATACTAGGTGCATTCTAGTTAATATAGTTTTTTATTCTAGGTGGGTGCACTATGGTTAAATTAAATGAAATATTAGTTATAATATTTCCCCATGAAGTACTTTGTGCATGTTAATAATTTACTATTGTTATATTCATGTTAAGATGCCTAGAAATATTACCATGTTTTATTCTATTGTACTTTGTTATTGGACATGATCAACCCAATAACTTCGTGCATGTGTCTTATAGATTATTATATAGAAAAAATATGAACTCTTTTTTGGGTACTTGTTTTAATTATACTTGGCATATAGGAAAAAAGGATACTCAAGTAGTTCGGAATGCATGATTATCATCTTAGAATATATTTTAAGTATATATATTATATGCAATTCAACAGTGAGTGACTACATAGTATGGGATATTTAAGTCATTCTCTAGGTAAATGTTATGTTAACACAATAATGATTTTGTAAATTTAATGTTGAAGTTACATGGAAGTGATTAAAACATTAATATTAAAGAAAATGGGTTACATGTTGCAAGAAAACTGATAAAGTTGAAATATATGTGATTAACATATAGAGTAGCATTAGTTTCTTTGATTGTAAATTCTTGATATATATGTATATATATAGTTCTTGTCATTGGAAAAAAAAAGATTAAAATAAGAAAAAGATGTATATGAAGTAAAAACATATGTATAGAGACATTATGAAGAATAAATATATTCAATATTAGTTTCTTCAATTATTGATTATGTATTTTTTGAGTTGTGATGTAGATATATTTTGTGCTACTGAGGGCAGTAGCAAATTTACAAGGGGAGAATTTTTATGTGACTTTTTCCCAAGAGAAGAGAAAACTATGAAATAACCCTTTAGAACTAACAAGGAGATAGAAAAATAAAGCATATGATGATCCTTTGGTTAAAAGAAATATTAATAAAGAAAATGCATAAAAAACTCTTTCAAAAGGGAGACATAATTATAATTATTAAATAATAATTAGAGGCATCCTTTGTGAAAGGGTGTGATGGTTTGGAAACCACCCCTTAAAAGGATATATAAATCATTCATGTGAAACTTGGAAAGGGGGAGAACATTCAAGCATGGAGAACATTCAAGGAAGAAGAAAGTGGTTTGGTGAACTATGGGCATTAGAGAAGGAGGCACATGGAGTGTGTCCAACTCAGGGTACAGAGGACACCTGAGATTGTCCTAACCAAGGTTGTTTTGCATGTTGAGTAGTTATTATGAGGCATGTTATATACATGTTAAGAAGTTACTTTGGAGCATGTTGTATGCATGTTGAGTAATTACTCTGGAGCATATTGTATACATGAGGAGTAATTACTCTAGAGCATGGTGTACACCTGTGTTGAGCATTGTTCTATTGAATCAACACTTGTGTGGAGCATGATAGTGTGTTATGTTCTAAAATGAATTGTTTCCTCCTAGATTGTTCCATTGAAAGAGCCAATACCACTGATATCTTCCTAGGATGAGAATGACCTTTCCAAGACCTATGATTCAGATAAGTACTAAACTCAATTCCAAGATATTTTTAATTATAAATGAGATGGAGTTGATTTAATTGAATTCTTTAATGATGTCATTTATTATCTTTTAATAATATCTATATTGTTGAATACTAATTTATGTATTATTGATGATGTTTTCATGTACTTAAATCTTAAACAAGATAACATTAATCAATTATCATTTTTGAGTATTTGCATCTAATTTACAGAGATAATTTATAATCTTTAAATTAAATTAATAACACTAATAAATCTGTTGCTAGATATATATTAAAATTATCCAATTTTATGTACTTGCAAAAACCATAACATTACACTCCCAGTTCTAATAGAGTATCTAACAACATCCATGACATCTTTCACAACAATCTCCCCAAAATCCAAAAAAAGGAAAGGGGGAATCCATCTAGGCTTGTAGCCTTATAGGATCCCATAGTCAGAACCATTGTTTTGACATCCTCTTTCATGACTAATTTAGTGAGGGTAATATTATCCTCTTCTGAGAGTAAGGAGGGGATGCAATCCAACAATTTTTTAGCTAGAGTATGAGGAGAGTTGAGATTTTTTTTATATCAAAACTCAAAGTACCTAGTTGTAATAAAACCCACCTGATCATCAAAATTATCCTCATAGCCTCCTTCATCAATAAGCTTATTAAGATGATCGTTAATATTAAATAAGAACATCAAGGTATAATTCATAGATGATCATTCATTAACAAAATATCCACTTGATCCAACTAACATAAAAACTTCCATAGTTTTTGTTAAATTATATAGTTTGGTTACCTCTTCCTTTGTCTAAAGTGAATTACTTTTATATGAGTCTCTAATTTAAAACAAAAATGTGACTCCAAAACTTCTAAGATGTGTACCTAAACATATTAAAAATACAGGGAAAAAACATGCTACTAAGGAAGTACAAAAGAAATGAGATCACAATAAGAATGTTGAAACAAAAATACAAACTTCTTCTAAACCTAGTCCTAGAATAAATAATAAAAAGAAAAGTAATTATGAATTTTGGTGAAAATTTTTAAAAATGATATATTTTTCCCCTTGATCATTTTTTTAAAGGGGCCTATATGTTAGTACACTATCTTTTGAAAATTTATCTAATGTGTCCTTATGATGGCCTTTTGTAGTGCTTATGTAATAAATTGATGTGTTAAGTTCCCTTGATGGAGTTCTACTTGTATGATAATATGTTCATGGTTCTATATTCATCCCCATTGGAGAGAGTCCCTTGTCCCCCTTCAATGAACCTTGTGAAGGTATCATTTATGAGTGAATAATTGAGTAGATTTTGAGCATATTTCATGAGTTCTTGGTGTTTCATATTATGTATTATACTTCTCGCTTTCTTATGGGCCTCCTAGATTAGGGGTGTGCTTGTGAGAAATCCTAATAGTTGGAAGGTAAGCTATTCATTGGATTGTTGAAGATTGTGTTTTATATATTTTGGTGGATTCTCTTGGAGCATAATTTCCATTGGAAAGGAAAACCTCTTTCCAGTCTTGGGTTGGATATTGCTTCATCTCTTAGTTTTGGACTAGTTGGTGTAATTTATTGAAAATAATCATAAATGGAACCCCCTTGTAATTTTTTATCTCAAGATTGTAAATGTCTATTTAAACTTAATTTAAACCATTTTTGTAAAATATTCATATTGTTCAAGGAATGATCTTGTTTTAAGAATGGATTTATGGCTTATTGTTGTATTTCATTCATTTGGGAAGTTTTATATATAAGCTTTGATCAAATAAAAGTGATTCATAATTGTAATTTTTAAATACCTTTGAAATATAAAATTTTCATGTGTTCTTCTCAAGAATTTCTAGTAAAAAATGGGGGCTTATCATGCATGTAAATAACTTATCTATATTATGTTTGTTACGAAAAATTTCTATTCTAATTAAATTTGTGTTTCAAAAAAAAATAGTTATTTACATTTAGAAATCTATATAAACATATTTGATTATATATAATATATTTTTATATTATAAGTACGTGATGTGAGAAGGAGCACATGCAATAGAAGGGTGTGAGGGTTCTAGTGTTGGAGGGTGACACAGTGAGGGTGAATAGGTGCATGTGGCGAAGGTCAAGAATAATAACAGTCAAAAGTAGAATCCCTTGCATAGTACATCAAAGAAGGGTGTTTCTCTTTATCTAGACAAATCCAAGACTCTTGGTTTTGGGTTTTAACCCACTTAGGATTTTTTGTGAGTAGCAAGTAGTTGTCTTATCCTATTGCCTATCCAGACAATCTTGTTCCTCATGCTCCATTTCCTCCTTTGGCTCCCTTTTTTATCGATGGGTGCAAGAATCAAGGAAATTTGTTTCATGAGTGTAGTGGTTTCTATAAAAAGCAAGTCATTCTAGAAAAACCTAATCCACTTCTTAACCCATAGTTTTGGAGCTTATATGATGACCCCTCTCTTGTTCCAAGTTCAATTTCAAGCCCAATCTCCCATTCGACTAGTTTTCACACTTGCACTCTGGGTGATTCTATTTTCTTTTTAGTGGATGACCCTATTGACTTTCATATCTCTGATTCTAGCATCAACATGGTCTTGATCGAGGTTGGAAATTATTACCTCATTATCCATTGTCTGAGCAAACACCCTCCTCTTGATTTATTTGTGGCTTGGATGAAGTCTACCTAGAGCAGTGTGGCCACCCCTAATATTGAGATTCTATATTTTGTCTTTTTTCTTCTTTGTTTCAACTCTATGGAGGATTACAACTTTGTGAGGAAAAATGGCCCCTAGTCTTATGGATAGTAATGCCTTTTCATTTCCCCTTGGCCCTCTTTTTTTAGCCAACAACTGAAAAAATCTCTTTCATTCCTATTTGGATTAGATTGTATAATCTCCCTTTGGTCATGCAGGATCATAGGCTCATCAAGAATTTGATTGATCAGGTTGGTTCTTTGTGAAGTTGGACTATGAATCTGTGGTCTCCCATTGTAGGTACTCCAAGTTTTGTGCCATTATTGACAAATCGAATCTAATGCATCATTTAGTCTCAATACATTCCTCTTTTGGTACATGGACTCAATACTTAAACTATGAAGGCCTCCCCTTTAGATGCTTTTGATGCAACATGTTAGGCCACAAGATTATTGGGTGCACTTCTTCTACATCAACCTCTACAAGGAAATTCAACCTCAAAAAGTGCATCAGGAAGCATGGCAATCCAAATGCTGATTTTATTTAGCATAACCAAGGTAAGTTTATGGATTCTCATAAGGAGTCTAATCTTGTTCCTGAGGTTCCTACTATTACCTCCACCCCTCTGAAGCCACTCTCTTCTCAGATTACCCCCAAAAAAGATTTTCTTGGTACTCTCCAACTTGTTGAGTGGGTGGGTGATTGATCTAATTTAGAGTTAACTTATCCCTTTATGGAGGACCTTGGTGATGATCTCATAGATTTCATAGATAAATATGATGTGATTGTTCCTATAAAAAATTATATCATATCTCAAACTTCCTATGAAATTTTAAAGCCAAACATTCCAAGTAAGAAGAAAGGTCACAAATCAAAAGCATAAAAACTCTATATAGAAGGTTGTGATGCAATGGATGATGGAACCTAGTGTACCATGCCATTCTCACAAGAAGCAAGAAGAAGGGTTTAGCCAAACAAACTAGATGAGTTGTTCTTGCCTTGTGGAACGGTTTGAAGCTGATTTTCCCTTTTAGCCCTTGAGTTTCTCAGTTGTATTCTTTCTTTGGTGTCTTTTATGCTCTACATGCTCTCCCTAGGATTCTTCTACCAATCATTCCCTTTTGAGTTAGCTCCTTTTTCTTTGTGCTCCCCATTCATGGGTGTATATATATATACCCATGTATACATATATACACACACACATATATATATATGTATATATGTTATATATATATATATATGTTATATATATATACATATATGTATGTATGTATGTATATCTATATATGTATATGTACATATACATATGTACATATGAAAACTAGTGATTTGTGACATTTTGTTTGTAGATTATAAATATATATTTTTAAAAAATATTGGGATCAAATTACATTTATTTTTCCATCTCCTTCGAAAACTAGTTTTTAACAATAAACACCATTTTTAAAGAGTGACATGTACTTGCTAACACAACTTTTTTCTATGAAGGAGTAAATTCTATTTTTTTCAAATTTAGATTTGTAACTATGATATCTAGTGCATGCAATTGGTTTCATAGTGTTTTATTGAATATTTTTTCTTAATTAAGTTTTAAAGTCAAACCAGCTACAATTTAGACATAGGTTTACTTGATAACACAAATATTTTTGTATGTATTGAAATTCAATTTTTTTTGTTGCATCAAGGACATCAATATCTAGTGCATAAATATTTTTTAGAATTTTTTTTGATAATTTGCTATTTTTCCATATGTGCAAAACATAGAGCTTGATTTTCAATGAAAAACATGTTTAATTAAACTAAAAAAATACATAATAAAACCAAAATATATTAAAATTGTATTTGATGGATAGCTCGTTGTAAGGACTACCATCATCTAGTTGGGTTTGTGAAGTTGCTTCCATTTTCATCCTCAACTTGAGACTAGAAACACAAAATTTTACAATAAAATGAGAAAGGAGGAGGAGAAGGGCAAAAAAGAGGGATTCAAGCAAACCCCCTTGACCCCTTCAAGCAAAGGGGGTTCACTCGAACCCCCCTTTTTTTTTAAATTTCCTTTGTTTTCATTTTAAAAAGTGCCAAAGAGATGACATCACAAATGGGTTCACTCAAAGGGGGGGTTTGAGTGAACCCCTTTTGGGTTCATGTGAACCCCCCCTTCAAGCAAACCCCTAAAAAACCAAAAAAAAATCTTCAAAGCATTTTTACAATTTTCATTCCTCAACAAAATTGTAAACCAGTATTGTGGTTTACCCATATATATGTATGTATGTATGTATACAACTCTAATACTCAATATTAGGTACTAGAATTGGAGAAATTTTGATGCCTAATATTTGGTAACAAACTTGAGGCAAGTCTAATACCTTGTTTTTTAGCTCAAACTTGATGCAAGTCTAATGTTCTATGTAAGGGATAACACTTGATGCAATTTTGATTCCCTATATAAGGGATCAAACTTGTGGTAAGTTTGGTGACTTGTCCAATAGAGTTTATTCTATAGAAATTTTGAGCTTTTCTAGCTATCATGACCTAGTGGAATTTGGAAGGTGGTTTGTAGATATGTTTGAAGTGTGTTCCAAAATATTTTGGGATCTTATCTCTCTTCCATGCCTCAACTTGTGTGCCTACCTTGGCATCTAATCCTAGGGTGGAGGTAATTTTTCTACTTGTGTCACCTTTCTTAAAGTAATGGCGATGTTGTTTGGTGTGTGTGTTTTTATGCCTTACAAAAAAAATTATACACAATAGTGTGTAGGGTGCCTTGTCTTGATATTTTCTTCATTTTAGTGTGGCTCACTAAAAAAAATTGTTCTCTTGCTAACACCATAGGTGATTGGCTTGAGGAATTATTTATTTTGTATTTTATCCTAGGTTGCAACACGAAGATTTCTAGTTTATGTTTTGGCTCTTTACATTGATGTGTGATTGATGTGTGGTTATTTAGGTTCTTACCTCTATATGTAATTTTGTATTATGTAATATCTAGTGTACCTTACTATAGAATTATTGATGTTGATATATTTCTTCTAACCCATAGATTATGTGGGTAGAATAGATACCTCTTAGGTAGTACCACACCCATCAAGGTGGAAACTCAAATCAAGATTGATAGTCATAGGAAATCCATAATGAGAACTCCCTAATGGCTAGTTAGGAATAGCCTAAGAATCCTCTCAAGGAACCACAAGTCGTTAACTAGTATATAATAGATATTGGCAAGGTTGGATCCTTGGAAAGAGGTATCTTAATGTATCCCATCCCTCTCAAGAAAAGAGAGGATAAGCATCAAAGTTGAGAGAGAACAATCCAAGAGTCCACACCATTCAAGAATAGATGTGCCCTTTTAGCAACCACATTATAGGAGGATAATCAAGTTTTGGATGAGGACAATGTGTTGGCATTTCACATGAGATATCTACTTCAAGAACACCCACATACCTTAGATGCTTTTTAGGTAGTTCAAATTAAAAAAATGGCTTTTGGATTGATCGATATTTTGTGATGCATCCCTATGCTAGCAATACTATGCCTCATTATGCCATTATGCACCTATGTAGCTTTCCTTCCACCCAGTGGTGCTAGGAGGAACACAAGAATTTTTTGAGAATTACAAAAATCTCTTGGAAGACTTTTCTTAAAAGATTTGATTTTTTTTTAGGAAAAAGGTCGAAGCCTATATATCTTGAGAGATTTCTTTTACATTCCCTTTTTATATCTTTATTGAAAAATAATTGTAGATGAGTTCCATGAACTCTTAATAACCTAGGAATGATGGTAGAGAAATAAAATAATTATTTCTTTGAGATAAAATAATATACAACCTTAGTGGATAATGAGGTAATATTAATTTAATGCTTTTTAAGAGGTTTAAATGCTCAAATCAATGGGGTTGTTTGGTTTTTGAACCAAAAAAATTGGATGTTGTGATAAATAAGGCTATTATTGAAGAGAACTTGGCTAATGGTTTTTGTGGGTGTATAGGAGTGTAGGTGGTGGGTCACTCTTAGTCTAGATTGAGGATCTAGGGTTCCCAAACTCAAATCATAAGAGTTACCAAGATTATTCAATAGTAGAAAAATAAAGGTAGAGACCTCCTCAAGCTCCTTAGAGTGGGTAGGGTTGTAGTAGAAATTTTTGTAGGAATAATAGCAAGTATTATATGATAAAATTTGTGTCTAGATAGCTAGCCTCAAGTGGCCAACCTAGATCTAGTCACTCTAGCTCTTAGTAGTCAAGTACACCCTCATCGGCTTTGAATCAATTTAGAGGATCCCATTTCTCTTGTGGAAAATAGGGTCACTATACAAATTCTTATCCTCAAGGGTCCATGATAGCAAGTATTTAAAACCTAGTAGATTTAGAGCTAATAGTTGGAGATGTTGGTAATCATTATATGGTATTTTTATGGTAGATAACCATCAAGTAGAGCATTAGGATACATTATGAAGACCTCATGTATGTTGGTTGATATACATGCTTCTATTTTATTTAATTTTGGTGCTTTGAATTCCCTTACCTCCCCATCCTTGGTAGGATTTTTTAGTCTTATGGAAATAAGGAAAATTGATAAAGTGGTAGGTTGAGTTAGCTACTAGAGCTAAGGTGGTTGTATACTCCCTTGTGTGTGGTTGCATGTTTGGTTTAGGCACATTCACCACCAATGTTGATTTGTACATCCTACTTCTAGGACCCTATAGGAATGTATTGGGTATTAATTGGTTAGAGGTTCATGAAGTGAGCATTCAACACAATTTATTAGCATGTGTGGATGATCGTGGTCAATGGGTAGAGATACAAGGGGTGTAAAATCCCATATCTCTTTGCATGATTTCAACCATGAAATTAAAATAAAGCATGCAGAAGGGGTGTCAAAATATTCACTACCTTAGTGAAGGGTACTTCTAAGGAGGAGTTTCATAAGTTATCCCTTGATGATCATCCTCTCCTTAAGGAATTTGTCGATATTTTTCAAGTGATATTCCTTGTATCCCACCAAAAAAGGTATAGATATTCATATTGATATTATTTTTGGAGATGATCCCATCTCCCATGTGTCATACTACATGACCACTCAAGAGCTCAATTAAATTTACTTGCAACTAGAATAGTTGTTGGAAAATAGAAACATTCATCCTAGTGTATCCCCTTAGAGGTGCACTAGTCATCTTAATGAAGAAGGATAAAACCCTTCACTTGTGTCTTGATCACCAATTATTGAATAAAGTGATGGTGAAAAATAGATATCCTTTGCTAAGGATTAATTATCTATTTGAACAAATCAAAGTAGCCAAGGTGTTCTCTAATATTGACATAAATTTTGGATACAATCATCTTTGCATATTTGAGTTCACACTATGAGTTCACAATAGTTCCATTTGAGTTGATGAATGCTCCTTTAATGTTTTTGAGTTTGATAAATGGGGTACTATATACTTACCTCAATCAATGTGTCCTTTTATTTCTTGGTGGCATTTTTATTTATTCAAGGATAAAAGAGGAGCATGAGGTCCACTTGCACTAGGTTCTTTAGTGCTTGCATGAGTACCTAATTTATGGTAACCTAGCAAAGTGTGAATTATTTCAATTAAAGTGAATTATTTTGGTCATGTCATATCTAGTGAGGGTATCATTATTGATCCCTCAAATATTTAGGCCATTTTGCATTGGCCAAAACCCTAAAATGTGTTTTAGGTTCATAGTTTCATGGAATTGGGGGGTTATTACCATTAATATGTAATCAATTTCTTGAGAGTGGTGTACCTAATCACCACTCTTTAGAGGAAAGAAAAGAAGTTTTTATGGTTAGAGAAGTTTGATTCATCCTTTCAACTTCTTAAGGAATGGTTGACACTTGTCATGCCCATTATTTCACATGACTTAATAAAACAAAACTACCAAAAAATTTACAAAACAAAACAATTTAATACAATATTTACTAGGATTCATTGCATATTAGATGGTGGCATGTTTACAATGAAATAATGTGCGTGATGCACAAAGTAAGAAAGGGAGAATGACAAAAAAATTGAAGGAGAAAACCCTATCATAAACCCTAACTCAAAAGGGTAATCTACTAGGCCTAATAGAAAACTTCATGAGACACATAATAGGAACTATAGGAAATGTTTGATAATAATCCTAGTTTACAGAAGAAAGAACCAATGTTCTACTTTCTAGTTGTAACTTAAGGATGCACAATTCACATTCTTAACAATCATTAAGAATTGGCTATACTACTAATATATGAACAAAAAATTTAAATACCATTTGCAACCTTCTTTACCAAATCAAATAATAATTTTCCAATAACTACTTTAAGACAATATATACTCTAAAATCTTCATCTACCATGATTATTGATGAAATTTGTGAATTAATAATTAAGTAAACTTTTTGTCTAGAACATAATAATTTAATCACACAATTAAGAATCTCAAATATGATCAAGATATTCAAAATTAAATGATTAATGGTTCTACATTTCAATTTAATCCATAGGTAAACCTCCAAAATCTAATTCCTCAATAATGACTTTTAAACTAAGAATTCTTAGCTATAATTAATCTTTTATCCAAAAAGGATGCATCTTGAATCTAAATAAAATATCATCATCATAATATAATAATTCAATAACAAGTCTAAATTCCTCAAATATTTAATTATTGACTTACATAAGTACAACAATATGGTTAATGATATCAATTTTCCATAATCCATATTGTATAATATTCAAAGACTTCTAGATTTGATTGTTTACAATTTTTTACATCAAATACAGAAGTCTTTGAATATTAAACAATATGGTTTCCAATAAGACATAGAAAAATATTTATTTTTAATCTAATTATAATAATATTTTCATATATTTTATTTTTCACTAATGTAAAAGGATTTTTTTTTTGGTGGAGGAGCATGCGAGTGAATGGGCAATCAACGCCACCCAAAAAAATTGTTGATTTGTTTTTCACAATTTTGGTTTGGTTTTGATTTTGTTATCTCTCTCTTTTTCAGTTTTGATGATTGAATTTAACCGTCTAACTGTCTTAGTAGACACATGTACAAAGTTTCAATGCATAGATATGGCATAGAACTATTTGATAAATTTCCACTACCTAGAATCCATCGCAGGCTAAAGAATTTTGTCAAATATTGTAGTTGTAACTGCCTTGATCGTTGTAAATGCAAATGTGGAAGCATAGGTTGGAAACATGAATGAAGATCTAAGGACAAAATATATTAAGGCCAAACAAAATACAAAGTACTCACACCTATGAGTAATGGTGCCTTTAGTGATGAACAAAGGAATTCGAAGGGTGAAAAAAAATGATGCCTTATTAATTGATAAAATTCTTTTTTGTGAAGTCGGGAAGAGTAGAGGTCAGGGAAAACATAGAGTCACATTAATTGAAAGGAAAGTGCCAAGTCAAAGAGGGGATAGGCAACCAGATAGAGAGGGGGAGGCTAAAGATAGAGAGTGGGCTGATTGAAGGAGCCTGTGAGTATGAGAAAATGGAACAATTGGTTCCTTAAAAGACATTAAATCCTCTTAAGAAGACCTGGGCAACCAGAAGGAGACCATGTGGGTGATGAAGGAAGTGATTTGTATAAGATAGTTGCTATCATAAAGTAGGAAGACAGTGTCACAACTAGTTGGAGAGAGACATTGAAAAGAAAAGAAACTCAAGCAGGTCCAGAATTGCAAAGGAAATTGTGCCAGGAAACTAGAGGGTTGATTAATAAATGAAATTCCCCATTAAAGATAGAAAAAGAATCGCAGTCTAAAGGAGAATGAAATTAATTGTTGGTTGTGTATGTAATTACATAGTATACCTGTATTAGTTTGTTAGTGAAATGTCAATCTAAGAACAATAATTGTATTAGTGCAATGGGAATACCAATAAAGACAAGCTAATATTGAATCAATTGAATTCTAAGTTTGCTTCTTTGATTGAATTGGGTAATCTAGTTTTCTCTATTGACTTAATTACTAGAGATTGGTGTTCTCAGTATCAAACTACAATCAGTAAAATAATATTGACAAATTTGTGAAAGTATGTTGCATTATTTACTCTTGGCAATGAAATTTTAAATTGTGGAAAAGGAATTGTCAATGTAGTTTTGGTGTATTGATTGCAGATGGATTGTCTTGCATCAATTGGTATTAAAGCAGACAATACTAAGTGTGGAGAGTATCCATTAGGATCTGTGGGAGTGAGTAACGATTGTGGAGAGCTCAAAATAATTTTTGGGGGTGCGTGTGGAGTCCCAAATAGTTAAGAGCTAAAGTCATTGATTGGAAGAGTTTCCACCACAAAGAGGTAGACCTAGATTAGAGACAGTGCTTGAACAGTTTAGAGACATGATAATGGATGAAATAAAAAATGAGGGAAGGTTAGCTACTTGAAATACAAGAGAACCCAAGAATGAGGAAGAAACCGAAGAGGAAGAACAAGGAAGAGAAGAAGAAGAAGAAGAATGACTAGAGGATGTTAGGCAAGAGAGATTTTTGAGAGATCTCTCAAGAATAATGAAGACTAATAAGATGGATGTACCAAATTTTTCTTGGACATAAAATCCAAAAGAGTTGATCAATTGGATTGGAGAGATGGAGGAGTACTTTGAATTCGAGGAAATTAGGGACCCGCTGCAAGTGAAGATAGCCCAAAAAAATTGAAAGTGCATGCTACTTTATGGTGGAAATGGTTGCAGAGAGAATGAGAAATGGATGGAGATCCCCAGATAACAAGGTGGAACCAAATGGTAACAAAATTGAAAAATAAATTCATACCTGAAGATTATGAGATGGAGCTATTTAAGAAGTTGCAAAATATGAAGCAAAAAGAAATGAGTGTAAAGGATTACACAGAGGAGTTTTACAAGCTAGCCATTCGATTCAAAAGACATGAAATTGATCGAGAGAAGGTAGCCAAGTATGTGAATGGCTTATGGTTTAACATTCAAGATGAGATGAGTATGCTAAAAATCACCACAGTTGAGGAAGCATACCAATATGCATTGAAGGTTGAGGATAAATTAATGAGAAGACAAACAAACAATTCCAAAAGTTAGGGAAGATTTATGTAGTACCCCTCCATTTATGCTTATGTTTTCTATTGCATGTTTTCACACTGTTAGACTTTGGTACTTTGGTTTGGATATTTTGATCGCTGATTTTGAGCGACAGTGGATTCACTTTGTGATTTGATGATACATTGTATGGTGATAATTGATTTTTGACATGCTTTGATATAGCGTAGATTTTTTCCTTCAGATGTTATTGCTATGTATATGTTTATGATGGACTAACTGTTAATTAATTTTTCAGTCTGATGTGACGTGTATTGGTGTGGAGAACGGAATTGCATCACTTGCTTGCGAGTGCCCTGTGATGTCCGTGATTTTCTCTGCACAGTGTGCCTATACAATGGATTACATATATATATGCATGTTATTTGTTTGGTTGCAGGATTGCAGGTACATGACACCGACTCCACCTGGTTACTCAGGTTTGAGCGTGTCAAGACTCAATGGATATGTTGATTGGGAGGTAGTAGCATGGTTCATCCTAGTCTAGTCTTAAACCCAATCATAGTACATTGTCAGTTTAGTTTGGAGTCTTTGGTTGTCTTGTTTGTTCCTGTTTGGATCAATTGTTTGAAAGGAAAATTTTGTTAATTTTAATGATAGTTATTATTCTTTAATTTACTGTTATTTAAATTAATTTTTAAATGTTAAAGAAATAAGTTTTACATGTTATTTAATTAATTAATTAGTTTGTTTGGTTAAATAATTTAATCATTAAGATTAAATTCATTTAATTAAGTAAATGAATTGATTAAATTAAAATTGTTTTAAATGTGTGTGAATAGATTTAATTTTAAATTAATTATTATTTTGGAAATGGCATTTTTAATTGTAAATAAATTTTGTATTTTTGAAAATTGGAAATTTTAAATAAATTAAAAGCATGCAAATTTTGAAAGTGGAGGAAAGGAAAGATTGTCGAGAAGTTGTTGAAGATATTTTCTTCTTCTTGACATGTGTGCCAATTAAATTTATTGTTTATGGTTGAGGAATTTCTCTGAGGTTATGTGGGTTTTGGGGAAACACAGAAGTGGATCTTTTTTCTTCACGGGAAATGAAAATATAGTCTGTTGTTAAAATTTCTTTGAAAGTGTTTTTGTGATATCCCTTGGTATTATTGTATATTTGTGGAAGTTCTCTGGTTTGCATTTTGGGAATTGGTATTCGGGAAAGGTTTTGGAAGCTACAGGCAACAGAGGCTCTCATCACCAGACGGATTTCTGAAGCTAAGGAAAAACAGGTATTTCCCTTGTATTTTATAATTTGTTTGATTTTGAAAAGAATGTCTGAGAAAAAGGAAATTTAATTTAAAATAAAATCCATGTACTTCTCGGGAAAAGAATTGTTCGCTGTATTCTTGTTTTGTAAAGATTTGATGGTTTCAGAAGAATTTTTGTAGCATACTTTATGTGGAAAATATTTAAATTAGTGAAGGGGAAATCATTTAAATAGAAAATGGATTTTAAAACCTTTGGGGTAAATTAAAATTTGAATGGAAATTTTTGTGCGTGTTTTCTTTTGAAACCCTGAAGAAATTTTATAATTTCCCCAATTTCCCCAATGAAACCCTGTTGAAAATTTATTTCATAAGTAAACCCTGTAGAGATTTCTTTATTTCCCCAAAAGAAAACTCTGTGAAATATATATATATATATATAATTACATATATATATACATATATTTACACATATATATTATCATATATAAACTGAATTGAGAAAGAAACTCTAAATTTTATATGGATATTTGTATTGAATCATCGTCGTCGTATGGACGATATTAAGGGTTCAATTTTTGTGAATGGAAATGAACTTTGAAATTCGCAGAAATCATACACGAATTTCGTTAAATTTTATTTTATTCTTTTTGAATTTATTCATTACTAGTAAGGGGGCCGCTGGGGTTTAACCCCACAGTCGCCGCCCCTAAGGGAGGCAATGGTGGGAGGAGGCTGCGGCCGCTCCCACAGCCGCCACCCCTAAGGGAGGTGACGGTGGGAGCAACTCCCACGACCACCACCCATTGCACAGGCTGTCGTCACAGCCGCGGCCTCCATGAGGGTCGGCTGTGTAACAGCCGTCGACCAAACTTTCTTTATTTAGGGTTTTCAAATTACGAATTATTAAATTCGTATGGATTTGAACAGTATAGTATGATTTAAAATGAATTCGAATATGAAATTTGATTTTAGGGATTTTATATTATTTAATAATATTTATATATATATATATATATGTTTGTAATATATATATATTTATTTATTTAAACAAATTTTGTTTAAATCCACATTTGGTAAAAATAAAGAAATAAGAATTTCTCGAGTAAAAATACATGATAGGTAAGTGATTAACTAGTTCAAAAAAATATATATTATATATGAAAGAAAAAGAATTTAGTGTATTTATTTTTATGTGATTTTGAGGAAATTAAAATTAGAATAAATTGATGTTATTTTCTTTATTGATTGAGAAAAGAATTACAATTAAGTTGCTATAATTTCTTGCTAATTCTTTTGAATGACTGGATTTAGTAAATCCGAACAGTAGACGTTTACTTTTCTTGATTTGCTTTAATTGTGTTTCTTATTGGGCAAATTGGAAATGTCTTAGATGTATAAGTCTTCCAGAATGATATGTATAGTAAGGGTGTTGTTATTGTTCAAATGTATTTCTTGAGTTGACTAGGGTAGTGCACGTGTTATAGTATGGTGTATTGACACCTGGATTTATGAATAAAGATTTAATGACCGTTGTGTGTCGTTTGTTATTATATGATTGAATTTTGTGGACCTTGTCTACCCTAGTTAGAGAACTTAGATTCCTTTGTTATGTTTAGGGGAGTGGCTCTGTGTGAGGGCCGACACACAAAGTGGTGTCAAGGTAACTTACAAAGAGTTAGTAAGTCAGTGATAACTAAACAACACAGTAGTTAGAATTAAAATCCTTAATAAGATGATTATGCCTCACTTATGGACTCTTGAGCTAGTTCAGTCTTGATTATAAGATGAGAAGGCCTGGAATGGCAAATCGATATCTTGTTACTTTAAAAGATATTCGATTCCGCAATAGTTTGCAAATGGGGCCGGGTTTCGTAAGAGGTTACCAGGGTAACCCAAGTTGGGGGCCGGAACCTAGGAAGAAACACTAGGGTAACCTTTGCAATGTTGTGATGACACTCTACCTAAAATAGCAGTTTACCTTGTGTACTTAGCACATTTGATTGTCTTAAATCTAGAAGCAATGTAACCATCAATTAATTATGTACTTGTGTCTAGGGTGAATAGGTTATGTCTAGGTAACCATATTACTATCTCCTAGCACGGGGGTGGACCTACGGGTACCACATGGTTGGGTGGAACGTGCACCTTACTCCGTTGGGTCCCCAGTTTATGATCATGGCAACGAGAGCTTCATGGATGGAGAGCTCGTACTTGGATACATATGTGTACTTCTTTATTGCATTATTGGAAATCTTGTATTGTAACATCCCTCAATTGTATATGAGGTGAACATTTGTAAAATGTAATTGTAACTATTATTGATCTACCTCATCAGATGAATGAGTATTGTAATATCTTTTCAAATGCAATGTAAGAATCATATTTGTACTTAATACTATCTTGAATGGAATTCAAATGATATGCGATGTTTACTTTTATGTTTATGTTAATTAAATATGTGCAATGCTAAATATTAAAGTCGTCTATGGAATCTCAAGTAGTGTAACGTCGCGTAACTTAGTGAATGTATGCAACTAATTAAGTTAATATTAATACTTTAA
Source organism: Sequoia sempervirens (assembly GCA_007258455.2). Lineage (NCBI taxonomy): Eukaryota > Viridiplantae > Streptophyta > Pinopsida > Cupressales > Cupressaceae > Sequoia > Sequoia sempervirens. The sequence goes on from VDFB02256132.1 coordinate 99,732,550, forward strand.
AAAAAAATTATTTCACTTTTATACACAATTGCAACATTCCTTAGGTTATTAAACGGGGGAGTACAGATTGGTATCAGAGCGAAGGTTTCTAACACTGGACGCTCTGGGTAATCGCGAGCCCATTAGGTTGACCTAGTACGTAGTGTCGCTATTTGTTAGCCTTGGTTGAATAGTATCTGAGACTCGTCATTGTTATGTGTAGGATCATGCCTAGACGAGGTGGTAGAGGTCGAGGTGGAGGCCGAGGGCCAATCCCTCAGGTTACTCCCCCTCTGAGCTCTCATCAGAGTGATCAGGCAGAGCAATTGGATCAGAGGAATGAGGGACAAAATCTTGAATAGTCAGGAGTAGAGGGTTCACAGATACGTCCTTTATTAGAGGAGGTCCTAGCTCGACTTGGACCTAGACAGGAAGTTGAGCAGGAGGTTGTTAGAGAGCGTGATAGATCTCCAAGGAGAGTAGATGATACAGTGCATCAGGATGCTATTACTGCAAGACACATGCAGGATTTATTGAGGGCACGCCCTCCTAATTTTGATGGTACAGGAGGTGGCTTAGAGGCAGAGACCTGGCTATTGGATTTGGGTAGATGTTTCGCCATGCACCCTTACGGTAGCAATACCCGAGCGAGATGCGCTATTATGCATTTGAGAGGATTCGCCTCTACTTGGTGGCGCCTGGAGGAGCAGAAGCTCCACTTAGATATTGGGTTAGTGTCTTGGGAGATGTTTCTGGAGAGGTTTAGAGCACGGTTCCTATCGAACACACTGGAGGCAATGACGGGCTGACGAGTTCCATGATCTACGTCAGTTGGCTCTATCTGTTGAGCAATATGAATGTAGATTCTATGAACTCAAGCAGTATGCAGGTATTGGCGATGATGAGCCTATGCTAGTACAACACTTCATCAGGGGTTTAAATGCCCGCATTAGTGGCGGTGTCAGAGTCTTTGAGCCAAAGACTATGGAAGTTGCGGTGGAGAAGGCTCGCATAGTGGAAGAGAACCTTGTTATGGCGTTAGGTGGTCACACAGGAGTACAGATTGGCAGTGCTCCTGCCGGCCGAGGTTACAGTCCACAGGGGTGGATGGAGGCACCGGGCGGGGAACCTCCCAGGGGCAGAGCCGGACACCCTCAGGAGTACTTGACATGATAGCGTACACCTCGAAAGAATAATGAAATCCACAACCCACAATAAGGTAATGAAGATGTGACGGGGAAAGAGCTTACAGCTGGTGCGTATGAAGCAAAATGATAAACCCGGAGATGAGCTGCTCTCGGTCTCCAGTGAGGTGGTTTGTAATCGATGCTGCCAGTTGAGAGGGATTTAGTAGGAACACTTGAGTTGTTACTCGTGTGGACAGCAGGGACACATTGCTAAGCAGTGTTCGATGAGAGGTTCTACTGGATTTGGGCCTCGACCTACAGTTTTAGAGCCTACATTGGGTGATGCAGGACGATCACATACAGTATATGCTACGGTTAATGACCGCCAAGCCGATCACCAAAACACAGTGGTCGAGACTTCAGGTAAGTTACATGGTGTTAGTGTTTCCATTCTTTTTTATTCTGGAGCTACCAACTCTTTTATTTCACTGACCATCATTGAGCGATGTGGTCTTGTGGCGGTAAAGCAAGGTGGTAAGTGGCAGGTTGAATTCGCCTCTAGGGTGAAAGTAGTGGTAGAGAACTTAGTACATAATTATGAACTTAAAATTGGTACGTTAACTACCTTAGTAGATCTTCATGTTACACCTTTAGGATCGTATGACATAGTTTTAGGTATGGATTGGTTAGCATCTCATCATGCTATGATTGACTATCGACTTAAGATAGTTAGTTGCATTAATGATTTAGGTGCGAAAGTGGAAATCATAGGTGTTCAAAGACCTATCTCTTTGCGGATGATATCTGCTATGCAATTAAAGAGATGTCTTCGTCAGGGTTGTCAACTGTTCGCAACAGTTACTGATTTGGAAGAAGGTGAGAGTCGAGAGATATCTCTTGATGATCATCCTATTCTTAGGGAATTTGCAGACGTGTTTCCTGATGATATACCCGGAATGCCACCAAAGAGAGATATTGACTTTAGAGTTGACTTAGTTCCTGGAGCAGAACCTATATCTAGAGCTCCATATAGAATGACGACTCAAGAGTTAGAGGAACTTCGTATTCAGTTAGAGGAACTATTAGAAAAGGGTTTTATTCATCCAAGTGTTTCCCCTTGGCGAGCACCTATCATCTTTGTAAAGAAGAAGGATGGGTCTCTTAGACTATGCATTGACTATCGTCAATTGAACAAGGTTGCGATTAAGAATCGTTATCCATTGCCTAGAATTGATGATCTTTTCGATCAGATCAAGGGAGCTAATGTGTTCTCTAAAATTGATTTGAAATCTGGTTATCATCAATTGCAAATTGCTGAAGCAGACATTCATAAAACTACTTTTTGAACTCATTATGGGCATTACGAATTCACAGTAGTACCGTTTGGGTTAACGAACGCACCATCAGTATTTATGAGTTTAATGAATGGTGTATTTTGTACATACCTTGATCGCTTTGTCCTTGTATTTCTCGATGATATTTTGATTTATTCGAGAAACATGAAGGAACATGAAGAACACTTGAGACAGGTATTGCAATGTTTAAGGGAAAATCAATTGTATGCGAACCTAAAGAAGTGTGACTTCTTTCAAACTGAAGTAAAATACCTTGGACATGTGATTTCTGGAAAAGGTATTGTTGTGGATCCTTCAAAGATACAAGCTATTATAGATTGGCCCGCGCCTACTAATGTAGGTGAAGTGCATAATTTTATGGGTCTAGCTGGTTATTATAGGAGGTTTGTTGAGGGATTTTCTAGAATTGGTCATCCTATTACTTCTCTTCAGAGAAAAGGGAAGAAGTTTGTTTGGACAGAGCAGTGTCAGTTGGCTTTTCAGACACTTAAAGAAAAGTTGACTAATGCGCCTATACTGATTGTTCCTGATCCTACTAGGGATTTTGTAGTTTGCACTGATGCATCCTTAGAGGGCTTGGGAGCAGTTTTGATGCAAGATGGGTGTGTGATTGCTTATGAGTCTCGCAAACTCAAGGATCACGAATTAAACTATCCCACTCATGATTTAGAACTAGCTGCAGTTGTGCATGCATTAGTTCGATGGAGGCATTTCTTATTAGGTCATCGTTTCAAACTTCATACTGATCACCGTAGTCTACAATACATTTTTACGCAACCTAACTTGAATGCTAGAAAAAGACGGTGGATGGAGTTCTTGTGTGAATACGATTTTGAAGTGAAATATGTTCAAGGAAAAGAGAACGTAGTGGCTGATGCTCTTATTCGTCGTCGACATGAGATCTCTGCTACTACTCTTGAAGTAGATTTGAGAGGTCAAATATTAGCAGCACTTCCTATTGATAGATTGTATCAGGAAGTAAGGTCAAAGATTGAATCTGGTAGACCTTTAGAAGGTCGATTTGCAGGGTATGTCCTAGAACCAGATGGTATATTATGGCATTTAGGTCGTATCTATGTACCACATTTTGAGGGTTTGCGTACATTAATTATGACTGAAGCTCATCGAGCTCCGTACTCAGCTCATCAAGGTGTTAAGAAAATGCATGCGGATCTTCGGCAATTGTATTTTTGGCCTGGTATGAAACGTGATATTGCTGACTATGTATCGAGATGTCTTGAATGCCAGCGAGTCAAAGCTGAGCATCAACATCCTGCTGGATTATTGCAGCCTCATCTCATTCTTGAATGGAAATGGGATATTATATCTGTTGATTTTATTGTAGGGTTACCTACGTCATCATGTCGACGTGATGTCATTATGGTAACTGTTGACCGATTGACTAAGGTAGCTCATTTTTCACCAGTACGATCATCTTACAATGCTTCATCCGTAGCTAGGATATTTATGGAGGACATCGTTAGATTGCATGGGATTCCTCATAGGATTATTTCTGATAGAGATCCCGTATTCACTTCAGCCCTATGGACTTCATTACAACATGCTCTAGGTACAGTTAGACTTTAGTTTAGCGTATCATCCTCAAACCGATGGACAAACGGAAAGAGTTAATCAAATATTAGAGGATATGCTTAGAATGTACGTAATGGACCAACAATCACGTTGGGAGGATTATCTGTACTTAGTAGAATTTGCTTACAATAACGGATATCAGAGTTCCATAGGTATGCCACCATTTCAGGCATTATACGGTCATTCTTGTTGAACTCCATTGAGTTGGGATCGACTTGAGGATAGAGTATTACTTGGTCCTGAGATGCTTCGTGATATGGAGCAACAGGTTGACCGTGTTAGAGAACATTTGATAGCAGCACAGGATAGGCAAAAGAAGTATGCCGATGCGCATAGAATAGACCGACAGTTTGCAGTTGGAGATAGAGTGTTTCTTCGAGTGCGACCGCGAAAGAGTCCAATCCGTTATGGAAAAGGCTCTAAGCTTGCGCCTCGTTTCGTTGGGCCATTTGAGATCCTAGAGAGGATTGGTCCTGTGGCGTATCGACTCGCCTTACCACCTAGTTTTTCACATATTCATGATGTTTTTCATGTATCAGCTCTTAAACCATATCATCCTGACATTTCTCATGTACTTGATTGCAATGCGCTACAGGTAGAGGACGGGCAGTTGGCTTTGGAGCCTGTGGCCATTCTATAGTGCCGGATGCTTGGTCTCAGTGGTCAAGACGTTGATCAGGTGAGATTAGTAGGAATCTAGCCATGGGAAACTACCTGCTACTTGGAGGATGCAACAGCATGAGGGAACTTTATCCCTATCGTTAAAACTTCGAGAACCAAGCAGTCCCTGAAGGCGGGATGTAGTACCCCTCCATTTATGCTTATGTTTTTGTTTGCATTTTTTCACACTATTAGACTTTGGAACTTTGGTTTGGATATTTTTGATCGCTGATTTTGAGCGACAGTGGATTCACTTTGTGATTTGATGATACATTGTATGGTGATAATTGATTTCTGACATGATTTGATATAGCGTAGATGTTTTCCTTCAGATATATATATATATATATATATGTTTATGATGGATACTTGTGTTAATTTGTCGGTCGATGTAGCGTGTATTATTGGTGTGGAGAGCGAAGTACATCACTAAACTGAAGTGCCACATGATGTCGAAGTGATTTTCTCGCGGTATACTGTCTAATGGATTACCATATATATATGCATGTTATTTGTTTGGTTCGCGAGGATTACGGGTACATGACATACCGACTCCACAGTTTACTCAAGTCTGAGGGTGTCAAGACTCAACGGATATGTTGATTGGGAGGTAGTAGCATGGTTCATCCTAGTCTAGTCTTAAACCCAGTCATAGTACATTGTCAATTTAGTTTGGAGTCTTTGGTTGTCTTGTTTGTTCCTGTTTGGATCAATTGTTTGAAAGGAAAATTTTGTTAATTTTAATGATAGTTATTATTCTTTAATTTAATGTTATTTAAATTAATTTTTAAATGTTAAAGAAATAAGTTTTACATGTTATTTAATTAATTAATTAGTTTGTTTGGTTAAATAATTTAATCATTAAAATTAAATTCATTTAATTAAATAAATTAATTGATTAAATTAAAATTGTTTTAAATGTGTGTGAATAGATTTAATTTTAAATTAATTATTATTTTGGAAATGGCATTTTTAATTGTAAATAAATTTTGTATTTTTGAAAATTGGAAATTTTAAATAAATTAAAAGCATGCAAATTTTGAAAGTGGAGGAAAGGAAAGATTGTCGGGAAGTTGTTGAAGATATTTTCTTCTTCTCGACATGTGTGCCAATTAAATTTATTGTTTATGGTTGAGGAATTTCTCAAAGGTTATGTGGGTTTTGGGGAAACACAGAAGTGGATCTTTTTTCTTCACGGGAAATGAAAATATAGTCTGCTGTTAAAATTTCTTTGAAAGTGTTTTTGTGATATCCCTTGGTATTATTGTATATTTGTGGAAGTTCTGGTTTGCATTTTGGGAATTGGTATTCGGGAAAGGTTTTGGAAGCTACAGGCAACAGAGGCTCTCATCACCAGACGAATTTCTGAAGCTAAGGAAAAACAGGTATTTCCCTTGTATTTTATAATTTGTTTGATTTTGAAAAGAATGTCTGAGAAAAAGGAAATTTAATTTAAAATAAAATCCCTGTACTTCTCGAGAAAAGAATTGTTCGTTGTATTCTTGTTTTGTAAAGATTTGATGGTTTCAGAAGAATTTATGTAGCATACTTTCTGTGGAAAATATTTAAATTAGTGAAGGGGAAATCATTTAAATAGAAAATGGATTTTAAAAGGCCTTTGGGGAGTGAATTAAAATTTGGATGGGGAATTTTGTGCGTGTTTTCTTTTGAAACCCTGAAGAAATTTTATAATTTCCCCAATTTCCCCAATGAAACCCTGTTGAAAATTTATTTCATAAGTAAACCCTGTAGAGATTTCTTTATTTCCCCAAAAAGAAAACTCTGTGAAATATATATATATATATAATTACATATATATATACATATATTTACACATATATATTATCATATATAAACTAAATTGAGAAAGAAACTCTAAATTTTATATGGATATTTGTATTGAATCATCATCGTCGTATGGACGATATTAAGGGTTCAATTTTTGTGAGAGATGGAAATAGACACAGAAATTGAAATAAATACCGCATTTTGCGTTAAAATTTTATTTTATTCTTTTTGAATTTATTCTAAATTTACTAGTAAAGAGGGGCATTTGGGGTTTTAACCCCCATGATCAACCCTAAGAGGCAATGGTGGGAGGCTGCGGCGCTCCCACCGGCCGCCACCCTAAGGGGAGGTGTGATTGGGAGCAACTCCGACCACCACCCATTACCCGCAGTACATGTCGTCCATGACCCTTTGTGACCTCTACATGAATTACAGTGTGCTTAGCAGGCCGTCGATAGCTTTCTTTATTTAGGGTTTTCAAATTCTGAATTATTAAATTCGTATGGATTTGAACAGTATAGTATGATTTAAAATGAATTCGAATATGAAATTTGATTTTAGGGATTTTATATTATTTAATAATATTTATATATATATATATGTTTGTAATATATATATATATTTATTTATTTAAACAAATTTTGTTTAAATCCACATTTGTTAAAAATAAAGAAATAAGAATTTCTCGAGTAAAAATACATGATAGGTAAGTGATTAACTAGTTCAAAAAAATATATATTATATATGAAAGAAAAAGAATTTAGTGTATTTTATTTTATGTGATTTTGAGGAAATTAAAATTAGAATAAATTGATGTTATTTTCTTTATTGATTGAGAAAAGAATTACAATTAAGTTGCTATAATTTCTTGCTAATTCTTTTGAATGACTGGATTTAGTAAATCCGAACAGTAGACGTTTACTTTTCTTGATTTGTTTTAATTGTGTTTCTTATTGGGCAAATTGGGAATGTCTTAGATGTATAAGTCTTCCAGAATGATATGTATAGTAAGGGTGTTGTTATTGTTCAAATGTATTTCTTGAGTTGACTAGGGTAGTGCACGTGTTATAGTATGGTGTATTGACACCTGGATTTATGAATAAAGATTTAATGACCGTTGTGTGTTGTTTGTTATTATATGATTGAATTTTGTGGACCTTGTCTACCCTAGTTAGAGAACTTAGATTCCTTTGTTATGTTTAGGGGAGTGGCTCTGTGTGAGGGCCGACACACAAAGTGGTGTCAAGGTAACTTACAAAGAGTTAGTAAGTCAGTGATAACTAAACAACACAGTAGTTAGAATTAAAATCCTTAATAAGATGATTATGCCTCACTTATGGACTTTTGAGCTAGTTCAGTCTTGAGTATAAGATGAGAAGGCCTGGAATTGCAAATCGATATCTTGTTACTTTAAAAGATATTCGATTCTGCAATAGTTTGCAAATGGGGCCGAGTTTCGTAAGAGGTTACCAGGGTAACCCAAGTTGGGGGCCGTAACCTAGGAAGAAACACCAGGGTAACCTTTGCAATGTTGTGATGACACTCTACCTAAAATAACAGTTTACCTTGTGTACTTAGCACATTTGATTGTCTTAAATCTAGAAGCAATGTAACCATCAATTAATTATGTACTTGTGTCTAGGGTGAATAGGTTATGTCTAGGTAACCATATTACTATCTCCTAGCATGGGGGTGGACCTACGGGTACCACATGGTTGGGTGGAACGTGCACCTTACTCCGTTGGGTCCCCAGTTTATGATCATGGCAACGAGAGCTTCATGGATGGAGAGCTCGTACTTGGATACATATGTGTACTTCTTTATTGCATTATTGGAAATCTTGTATTGTAACATCCCTCAATTGTATATGAGGTGAACATTTGTAAAATGTAATTGTAACTATTATTGATCTACCTCATCAGATGAATGAGTATTGTAATATCTTTTCAAATGCAATGTAAGAATCATATTTGTACTTAATACTATCTTGAATGGAATTCAAATGATATGTGATGTTTACTTTTATGTTTATGTTAATTAAATATGTGCAATGCTAAATACTAAAGTCGTCTATGGAATCTCAAGTAGTGTAACGTCGCGTAACTTAGTGAATGTATGCAACTAATTAAGTTAATATTAATACTTTTAAAAAAAAATTATTTCACTTTTATACACAATTGCAACATTCCTTGGGTTATAAAACGGGGCACTACAATTTACAACTAAAAAGGGGCAAGTGAGCAGCATCAAAGGAAAGCAGGTTGAAGAAGAATTCAATCCCAAATGGAGTAAAGAGGTGGGCCAAAACACCAAAGAAAATGAGGTATCAGCAAGACCTGACATGGTAGCAATAGCAGGGGATTTCCATTTAGATGTTACTAGTGTGGAGAAGTTGATCATCATGCTTTTGAGTGTCATCAAATATAGGAGGGCAACAAGAAACTGTTGATGCCAAAACTTGGCATGTTAATAGCCTCTTGTGGGAATCTTAGTTTATGGGGGACTTATTGTGCTAAACTGAGCGACCTTTGGGTTTTTAAAGAAGCCAACTTCTTTTGTAATTAGGGTTTGCTAAGGGAAAAGGAAGCAGATATAAAAATGAAAGGTCTAACTAAGGCGATGCGCCAAGACTTAGATAAAAGGCACGATAAATCTATCTTTTGGATATGATCGAAGGGCCCATTCAACAATTTTCTATGTCCTAGAATAACATAATTTAAATATTTTAAGTATGAACAGTGCATTCAATGACATAAAATAATCTCCACACACATTTACTAAAAAGAGGAGTCAAAAGACATGATCTAGACCAGTAAACTTGCATTAAATTATAGAAGTTATGCAAATGAACCATTCAAAAACAATAATGGCACAGTATAAAGTTTATCAAATAACATGAGAAAAACAGAGAGGCTGAACAATGGGCACAATTTATGATTCTTTCTGCAATAATCTAAAACAATAAAGAGGCCTGGTGTCTTTCTAAAAATCTATATTTCTTGTGATTCTCTAACTTGTAGAATTCATGGAACTAGAACTCAAATTTCTTGGAATCTAGAACCCTTTTTCAAAAATAAAGAGCAGCATATATTGTGAGCATTCCCACCACCTAGTGAGCAATAATAGAAAAGATTTGAAACCCATAGCAATGATGTAGCAGTCATGATTTCCCCGATCATTGCAACATAAAAGATTCGGGCCTCAGCATGTAATCGCTTCCAACTAGATGCATCCCCTACGAATGATGGCAGTGGTCCTGACAAAGCCCCATTCAGACAAGTGTCACCACCCAATGAGGTAGTTAGAACATGTGGCAGCATATCGCAGTTGTCAATTCGCTCCATCCTTTGCTTCAAAGAAATCCCCATTGAAGAGACATGTGGATGCATTTCACAGCCCTTAGTTCACTTCTCCTTCTTGTCATTGAAAGCTTGCGCTAAGAAGACACGTGGAAGCATGCTTTTCCATTAGCACTAACTATGGGGTCCACTAGAGCATAAGTGGATGAAAGCTATGTGGCGCATAGGCGGGGCCCAACTAAAAAATAAAAGGAAGCAGGCTTTATGTGTGCGCAACAATGACACGTGGAAACATGGTGGGGGTCATTTGAAAAGTGAAGGGAAGAATCCCTTTCGGAGAGCACTGAGTAGGCACGTGGTAGAATTCATAAAAATGTGTCAATGATATTCATTTAGGCATGGTTCGGTATTTAGCAAAAAAAAATAAAACTTGAAGGGAGCTAGATGAATTTTATGTTCACAGCTTTTGGCGACTACTAGGGGCATTTCGCTTAAGGAACGATGGACCAAAAATTTTCTTTGGTTTGAAGTCCAAAGCTTACCTCCATCAGGAAATGGCTTCAAAGTTTAGAAAGGGTGGCCTGTAGAGGCAGCCAGTTAGCCTCAAATGGTCTCGATATGTTGCGCAAATTTTCCTGTGCTCCGCTCAGATCGAACATTTCTTTATAAGGAGGTGTTGTGGGTAAACCGACCATAATTTCACAAGTGAATAGCAGTTGCGCAATCGGATGAACCATACCTTCAAAATCTATCATGGTTGTAGGTTGGTTGAAGCTCTAGAAAATGGTCAAGTCCTATTGCTTTTCTTCAATCTTTACCGCTATTTGCTCTGCTGAGGCTACTGACTCATCTTCAAGGAACAAGGAAGGCAGGCCCATCTCAGTTAGTCGAGAGATACTTTCTTGCATATTATTCATAGTGTGGCCCAAGGTAGTTGTGCATGTGTTGGCCCTAAGGATGGCTGAGTGACAATGGATGAATTTGTTTTTTGTTATGGCAACAGCCTTGTGATCCTCAATTCTTGTAGTTGCTAAGTCTTCATTTGAGACCATGTATAGCCTATTCAACAACCTTTTTGCATCTAGAACCTTCTTTGTGATAAATTGTGGAAACTGTTCAATGGCTACGCGGACCTCCTGATTCAATTTTGTTGCCTACAACATGAATTGGAGTGTTGGTTGTAGTTCTAGGAAAAAAGGCTTGACCTTTTCCTAGTATGAGACATATAGTTGTTGGGCTACTAGGATGAGGTCTAGTTGGGTAGCAGGGGCTTGGGGGTGCTCCATAAAAGGGCAATTTATGCATCTTTTGAGCTGACATCCTGTGTTAGTTCTGCAATTCTATTGTTTGCGGATGCAAGCTACTCTTGTATTTGACCCAACTCTTTAGACCAGTTCTTCTCGACTTGGATACGGTTTTCCAACTCTATTTCAAGAGAATACTTTGTTTCTTGAAGCTCTTTTTCTAATTGAGCCCTTCGTCCCTCAAATTTTGTACCCTTTTCTTGTAATTTTTGCTCAAATTGAGCTTGTTGATGCTCAAGCTCTTCATCCTTTTTCCTTATCTCCCACTCGTGTTGGACGCGCAAGCATTCAAATTCTTCCCTCCTTTGTTGAAGATTCTACTCCTCCAAGTATATTTGGCCTGATAATCTTGGTTTCTTTTTCTGCAGCTCGTTGATTAGGGTGGGATCCAAGGCTTGGTATTTCGCAAGCTCCTCCCAGAGTCTATCTCACTCTAGCTCTGTTAACTGCAACTTCTTTGACAAGCGATTAACATCCACTTCTAGCAACTTCTCCCTATTCTCTAGGAAATTGATCCTTCCTTTCAACTCCCTCAGTTGCTCTTCCCTTTTATTTAGCTGGCGGTTGGATCAAAGGAAGTCAATTGTCACAACTCGATGTGTTTCCTCCATGAGCTCTACTTTGTCTTGTGGTTGTGTTGCATTCATGTCAAGTCCCATAGCGTACATGTTGTACTCCTCCAATTACATCTCACCCTGTGGTTTGACCACGTTTAAATACATGGTTGCAAAGTTCAACATTCCCTAAGCTTCGTTGTAAACTGTAGACTCTTGACATTGTCAGCTTCTTGTCATCCTTAGCTTTCATCTTTTGCATTCTTAGAATCTATGCTTGGTTAGTACTCTCACCTTGTGCTAAGAACTGGCCTGGTGACTAAACTAGCCCACCTGTGAATGGTGCATCGAGAGGTTGGGAAAAAGGGAATGTGAGTGTATTGGGCCCAAGTGCCTTCTTCCTTTTGAGACTGATAGTCTACGGGGAGAAATGAGAAATTTTCCAAAGCTCGATTTGCGAACTAGCAAAAGGGCTCATTGGTTGTTGCGGTGATGGGGTGGTCATTATAGAGTTTGTTTGTTGGGAAAAATGGGTTGAACCCAAGGTAATAGTAGCAATGGGCATGCCAATGGCAGTTGAGCTCTCAGAAAGAGAGGTGAGAAGATATTTGGCAATGGTGGCTGGTGTAAGGGTTCACAGAGGCATTATGATAAATGGCCCTGCCTGGGAAAATTGAGCAAAACCTTTTGCTACCATTGAGGCGGAGGTGGAAAGGGTTGGGTTGACAGTTGCAGTGAGGGGCACCGTAGAGATAACAGAGGATACTAAAGACTAAGAAGTAAGAAAAGAAGGAGCGAATGTTACCTGTTGACTAGATGTCAATGGTTCTTGGCTTGTTACTAGCTCCTTACTTACTTCGGGCTCCTAGCTTATGGCTAGCACCTGGCTTGCGGCGGGTTCCTATGAATCCTCTCTGACAAGAGCTTCTGTGCATTATCGTTTAGCGGGCGGGGGGCCCTCCACCTTTTTAGTCTTTGAATGCTACAGTTGGGGCACCCTTGTGGTTTTCAAGGCCCAAGTGAGTGTCTTTGATGCTCTCGACATGTTCAATCGCACATTTGAAGAGATAGATGAAATTTCTCTTTGCCAAGCGGAGGACGTCGATGTCTCAGCTTCCTCCTCTAGTTGTTCTTCAAACTCTTCTTCGAGGTCATTTCCCTCACTTTCGCTATGGTCGGGCTTTGGATTTTCATCATCCCATAGCTTCTCAAACTGTTCATCATCCTTCACACTCTCATAAGGGGCATCAAGCTGCTTTATCTCTTGGCGATATATCCAAAAGGCTTTGATTTTTTTATAGTCCATTTTTCTTCATTTCTTAACTTTTTGAATAGGGTGGATCCCATTTTGCAATTCTCATCATACTTCACCGCAATGAAGTAGAACTTATGCCACAACAACCTATTGTCCTCTATGGGAATGTGAATTAGGTCAACCAATAACTCATCATCATCCTCTAGTAGGTTGTGCCTCTTTTCCCAGTAAGGCTAAGAACTATACGCTACTCTGATATGCTCATACAACAAATCATTGAAAGGGTTATAATACCACTTGTCACAAATCATCACCAACCCTAGATGAGCTAGCTTATTTTGCAACAATGGGTGTGACTGCTTTTTTTTTAAGACCATTGTCTCCAACCTTATCAAACAGATGAAAATCCCTTCTCGTGTGCTCTTCCTTTGCAGAAGGTAACATTAATAATACATATCTGTCAAAACATTTTGAGGGCTAGCACTTGATTAGTTATGCATGTTGGAAGCCAAAATGGTTCCCTGAAGAAACCCCGCGTCCGAATGAATGTGAAATCTGCTTTGAAGAACCAATCACATCTGGGAGTGAAATTTTGCATATATGTCATCTACTCCTTAGTGAGCTAGTTAATACCATCCTCTTCTTGCAAATCTTGTAAAATCAGATCTAAGAAATAGTCTAAAAATGCATAATAGTCGAAAGTGGAAGAGAGGAGAGGGGTCCATACAGAAACAGGCCTTCTTCTGCCTCTTTCGTAAAAAATAGCCAATGACACATGCTTGGCAAAGAAATCAGGGTTCTAATGTAAAAACATATGAGCAAGATAGGAAAGAAACTTGAATTTTCATTGAGCTGGATAGTCTTTTATTTTCCCTATCATCTGCTCAACGAGGTATTCTGCAAAATTATACCAGACTAATAAGTGTTTCCTATGAAATTGGAAACCCAGGCCCAATTGAAATGTGTGCACCTCCTTGTCAGTGTCCAAACTGCAAACAAATGCCAACATTGAAAATGCCTCTTGCAAGTCTGATTCAAAAGCACCGTGATGCACTGGGATCTTTGGTGGCTTCTTGTGGTCTACTTCAACCCTTTTAGTTTCTATGTTAAAAAGTCCAGAGCCTTATCCATTCCCTTCCATATTTTTTCCCCTTTTGTTGGAGTAAATGGCTTGCATTTCTCTATTTTTTTCTTTGGGCCGGGAATACACAACATATTACAAAATTCTCTCGAGGTGACATGAACCTTCAATGTCTGACCCTCAATTGTGTTGGTGCTTGGGTCGAAATGTGTGATGGTCATGTCAACCAATTTTGGGTAGTAGTGCATAGATGGGACCGTATATTATGGAATCCCGTTGAGCCATACTTTTCATGCCATTAACATTTGTTCTCTAGATACCTTCATCCTTTCACAGGTAGCTTTCCTTAGAGTTTTGGGGTTTTTTTCAAGGTCGGGATCATGAACACTATCCTAGGTCTCTTGGACTAGGGCTTGGTCTCTATGATTTTTGGGCTTCTCTAGCCCTTGCGTGTTCACCCACTTTGGCTTGCCTAGTATACCAGGTATAGCATAAGAAATGGTGTTCAAGATACTGACGATTGGCATTGCTTGCATAGATTTAAACAAATTATGCACTACCTCCCCTTTTGCTTGTGAACTTTCTATCATCTCTTTTTGCTAAAAGCTTCTACTTAACCTAAACTCTCTACAAATTTTACCTCGGCTCTGGTTGTGCACTAGAAATTTTTGTTGCTCTGGGTAGCATTTTTGAAAAATAAACTTTTAAGTGTTTAAACACTTTGTATGCAACACTTAGCTAATTCTCCTCAAGGTGGTAGATGAAGTTTTGATTTTTGCATTTAATTTGGCATGTATCGCCAACCTTTTGGCTTGTGCGAAATGAATTACTTGCCATTTTGAAATGACAAGAATTCATAATTACAATTAGCAACTGTGTTGTACAACATGATTTTCTTGGAATTTGGGCTAGCAATTTGCTAGCAGCTTAATCTTTCGTATGCGTTAGCAATTAATATCCCCAAAGGAATGATTAAGCCAAAGATGCGATCAACACTTGAAAAGATATGAGCTCAACCTCATAATTTGAAAAACACATGTAGAACGACACCTCAGTATCTGGTTGTGCATAACACCACCAGTTACTGCCACCATCTTAGGCTAATTAATTAGCTTTCATTAGTTTTACATGCAGCAAGCCGTACTTAGCAGGCACAATTGGGTGGAAAATTCTAGCAAACGTTGGCACAACTTTCAAGTGGGTACTTGATTAGCCTCTCATTTATGGTAAGCAAACTACCATGCATTTCCTCGCTTTTTCTATAAATAGGCACTTAGGCAATAGTGAAATCACACTTATCATTTGAGCAGCATTTAGCAGTAGGCAATTGGCTTAGCATTTTAGCGTTGGCAATTGTGAAGTATTTCTATAGGCTAGGCGTAGGTATTTTGCAGAGATAGTCTTAGGACAGTTGCAATGTGCCTACCAGCATGAATTTCCCAAATAGGTTAGTTTCCTATAAATCCCAGACATTCTTTTTAGGAGAGATTTTAACTAGACGTCTGTAAAGGATGATGAAGAAAAAGCATTTTCTAGCTATCGTAGCCATAAAATGGGTGTTGGGACGAGATTGCATTGAGTATGAGGACAAGTATCGAGTTAACACTGATGTGTGCTCGCATTTTGTCACCTCCATGTTTGATATTGATATTCCCAAGCCACTGGTTTTGTGCTTAGTGAAAGAAATCTTCCCAAAGAAATACCTGAACGGCCTCAGGGAGGTGGTAGCAAATGCTACATTTGGATTGGGCATCCCAACTACAAGCAACCTCAGGAGGTTCACCAAAGAGGACGCAGTCGTGTCGTGGCTACCATTTCTAAGTGGCTTTCACCTCCAGTTGTAGAATGAGCACCGCTTGAGGGTTGCTAATGCCTATCATTTTCTCTTTCGCCTCTACAATGTGGTGCCATTTTACAATATTGACTGGTACACAAACTTTAAGAACTTGGTGTTCCCTCTACTGCTGGTCATTTCACCTGTGAATGATGTTGTTACTGATGATCCTGCTACTAAAGACATTGTGGATGCTATTTTTGATGTGTCCATTGTTGCTGCCCATGTTGTTGATTGAAAAACTCTTTGTTCTTTTCTTTTTGCTTTAAGAAACCATGCTAGTTAGCCCATTT
>VDFB02256132.1:99748771-99840122 GCA_007258455.2 Sequoia sempervirens
TGTGTAGCATCACAAAATACAATTGAATCAGTCATTATTTTGGGGATTCCTTTGGGAAAGTTGAGAGAAAAGTCCAAAAAACAGTCGCTAGAGACCTAGTTGGGCTAGAAGCCTAGTCAAGGTGAATAAGTGGGTTTGTGTTTGAGACAGAGGCTTGGGAATTTGTAACCATTCAAGGTATATTTTATTGAGTCTCCTAAGAGTATTCCAAGGGTTTGGGTCCATAAAAGAAGGTTTTAAGTCATAAGTGAACTATTGAGGCTTATCTCCATAAGGGTGCCTAGAAGAGGGTTTGAGAGTGCTTCATTGAAATTCTTGAAATCATTTTGTTTCTTCCAAAGTCCCATACCCTCTATTCAATATCATAGTTACAAATCTAAATTTGAAAAATTAGAATTTTATCCTTCATATAAAAAAAAGGTTGTGTTATATAATCAACATCACTCTTTCAAAATGGTGTTTATTGTTAAAAACTAGTTATCAAAGGAGATAGAAAAAGAAATGCAATTTGATTCCATTTTTTTTTTAAATATACTTAGAATCTACAGATAAAATTTTACAAATCACTAGTTTGCATCACCTTCAAATTCCTCACGGTTTAGTAGCTATAGGTGTCAAAAAGTGAAAGTTTAGTTAAAAAAGTTCAGATCAATGTCAAGTTTGGCTAAAAAGTGTAACCCACTATTGTGGGATCACCCTGGTTCACTGTGAGCCAAGATTGCATAGCTAGTAGGGAGTGTCATGCATGTTAGGCAAGAATCCATTGTATGGTAGCTCTAGTTATGTAGGGCACAACACCATGCTCAATATGCATTATATTAGAGGGTTTCCATACCAAACTCTTCGTTGAAGGGTAGAGCTATCTTACTAGTTAGGAAGATGTGTGGGGGATCGCATTAAGTTTGTGGTTGGTAGAAAAGCACTTGGGTGATGTTCTCCCTCATACAGTTGGTAGCTAAAACTTGAGAAATATAAGAAGATGAAGATATGTGTCTCAATTGTGGACTACTTGAACACTATATTCTTGTACCATTAAGCTCTTGTAAGCTATGATTTGTAATTATGATCTTGCATCTATTTATAAGTGTATATGAAATATGAAAACAATTACTTGTGTTTATGTATTGCTATTCTATTCATGCAATATAATATGAAATGGGTTTATTTAAAATATGCAAATGTGTGATTAAAAACAAAAAAATTATTTCTATTTGTGAACTTGAGTCTTTTCACATTTTGAGTTAAAACTTAGGTTGAATCAATAGGGTAAACTTTGGGTATGCTACAAAAACTATAATAGCTTTTTTTAGGTAGAAATTAGAATAGTTACAAGGTCAATCCTTGTACAAAACCAATGGTTTTGTAAAGCTAAGTTTTATGGGTGGGTTTTTTTCCTAGAATTTGTGAAAGTGGTTTCCTTTAAGGAATTTTTTTCTCCTAGAGCCAGTAGGGTTCACACCTCCATTCTAAGTAGAAAGATTCTAGTTCCACAAAATATTATTGTTGATTGCCTAGATTTACCACTTAGGCACATAACCTACAACCTATAGGAAAATCAAGTATGGATAGTCTTGCAAATGTGGAACCTTGACCTATAAGCCAATTGTGAGGGTTGAAAGGTCAATTCCTCATTTATTCTAGCTCTAAGCCTATCTTAGAAAAAGGAAAAGGGAAAGATGTAGAACATAAAATTATTACATTGGATATATATTTATTTTTAGTCCTTCTCAAAGCTTTGTAGCTCACCAAATAATAGTCAAGAAAATTAAAAAAGCACATTCAAAAGCTACAAAAATTAGGGGCCACCACTAACTAGACTAAACATTGAAGGAAAAGTGACAGGATCAATTGGTTGACATTGACTATGGTATGGATCAATCATAAAATTTATCCACTATCAAATGTAAAATCCTCATATTTTAATGGATGTAAGATGATGGGGCTAATGGTTGAAAACTTAATTAACTTTCCCTCACACACTACCAAACTATTAAGGTTTATAAAGTGACTAGATTTTTCCTTTTCAACAATCAATGTTGATAAAAAATTTAAATGTGATACAATGATTTTTCACTACTCCCTTGTAGTGAAAAATCATTACAATCTTATCAACTTGTATGGGTTCTTCCACCTATGAAAAAATAAGGAGCCTATACATATGTTATCCATTGGGCACATGGGTACCTTAACCAAAACTTCAAAAAACTAAATCTTTGGAACCTTCTACAAAATTGATCAACTCTCTAATGAATCTTGAAGATCTTATCACTCTTTATCTACAAGTATCTCTATCTTTTTTGGGGTTTTTAAGTGATGCTCCAACTTAATAGTAACCCTGTAGGACACCTCCACACTTTGGTCATATTCATTGACACAAATGCCTCCAACTCCACCAAGGTTCTAAGGCCAATTGCATATCATCAACAAAAGGCGACAAAGACCAATTCTCAAAGACTAGTTCATCTTGGACCTTTTCTTCTATTAACCATAAAAAAATTATTATGGGATACCAACCTCTAGTTTGCACCAAATTTTGAGGGAAACCCTTTCTATGCAAATTGGTTAATGTGTTTTCATTGTCACTCCTATCTTCCCTAGTGTGTTCAATTTGCACATATATTTTTAGGTAGTTCATCTATGTTGATAATTTCATTGATCCCCTAGGTAATGTTAGTCACTCATTATCCAATTGAGACAATTTTTTTTGATAGAACACATAGAGATTCTCTACATAAATCTTGGCACTAGCTATCATGGGTGATCTTTACACTAGTTTGTATCTTTGCACTTAAAACTTGAGTCGCCTTCATGGATTATAACCCTAAGAAAATTTTTGTGGCTACTTTTGAGATCCTTGTAATATGATTTATGTATGAGCTTGATAAAATTAAGAGAACCTATAGACTACTTTAGTTCCTCGAGGTGTTTCTTTCTTAAAATTGGAAGCCTCTAACCTATCCTCCAATTTTGTCTCTTTTAATCTCAAGCCCTTTACTATCTATACTTGATTATCTATCTAATTCTTAATCTTGGTCAAATCATATTTAGAGTTATCCTAAGGCCTCTAGTTGAAGGTGATCCTACAATAATGTGTCCCACTTTTTGGCCTAAGTGGGACACCAAAATGAATATTTTTAACCAATTTTCAATTCTTGTAATTTATAGCAAGCAAAATGTTAAGAATTTAAAGATGACTTGAACTAGTTATTTTTGAGATTTCGTATATAACCTCAAATTTTTTATTTTTAAATCTAAAAAATAATGTCTCATTTTTAAACATTTCTTAATAACTTACTTTTTATATGTTACACCTTGTCTCTTAGTTACTGAGTTAGTTTTACCGTGTAAGTAAATATAAGGATAAATGTTTTTCAGAACTTTAATTTGATCAATAGGAGAATGAAATATTAGAGTATGTATTATGATGTTATTGCTTTTGAAAGAATGATTATGTTTTATATTGATGGAAAATACAATGAATGAATATGTATTGCGATATGGATACGTCACTGCTTTGATGATACAAATGATTTATGATGATTAATGTATTTCATGTGAACGACTAACTACTATACTAAGTTGAATGCAGGAACATATTCAAATGTCCGAAAGAGAGGGGAGGTATCACTCAGGAGAGGATCTTGGTCTATAAACCTTTGAGTAAGTCTAACTGAGCATTCACACACTCACACTCTAGTATGATCTAGTCAAGTTAGGATAGTCATTAAATGGTTAGTAACCTTCTGTCAGAGTTTGAGTATGTTTTTCATAGATATGTGATCTTGATCTTTGATGTTATCAATTGGTGTTATGTGATTGAGTCTCTTTATTGGGTGAGATTTCTTCTTCGTGTGTTTAAATGTGTTTAAATGTACATATCAAATTAATGATATATATAATATATGTATGTATATATATATGTGTGTGTGTGTGTGTGTGTGTGTGTGTACTCACATTATGGGAAACATACAAACATGTATATTAGTATATGTATATATCCATATAAATATATATACATTTTTTATTATGTGGTATGCATAAATATATGTGTATGTATTCAAATATGCACCTTTATATATAAAATATTATGTAATTAATATGTAAATATTAATATAGCAACAAATATATCTTTATGTATTGTGCTTGTAACAATTTACTAATTATAATATATATGTATGCATATATATTAAAATATATGCATATAAGTATATATCAAATAATATGCATATCTACATATATAATGATATATTGATTAATATAACCGATGGCAAATAATGCAATCATAAACATAGGAATATAATATAAGTATAATATATATTATAGAAGTTATTATATGTATATCATTAATATACATATAATACATTGCTTAATATACTTAGAATATGTTGGAATAAATTAAACAAAGCGCTATCATATAGGTAAAGCACTGCCATACAAATGCATATGACCTAGACCATGATTTATGGAGGCCGTACATATTTTAGGAAATAGTGTTGAATGTTAAGTAAACACTATTTAATTGCTACACACATACTTAGATTCTTAATACATTTAATAGAACACTATATAGCACTTAAAGTAAGGTAGGAGACCAGCACATAATAGTGTTTGGAATGAGTTGAAACACAACACATAAAGTTGCATATGGTGCATAATGCATATGCAACAAATTTTAGTGGAGTATAAATTAGGGCATAAAGTTTAGTAAGACCAAGTCAAAGCTAAGAACAAAGCACATTTTAAATGGTAAGGACTGTGATGTGTTGCAAACCTGTGAGTTAACTTGGTGAGTTGTTGCATGAGGTTAGAAAGGTGGAAAAAATACTAACTTGTTTGTAGCCTTCAGATGCTCACAAATTAGTATAAATAGAGGTGCTCATTCTACCAATTGGTACACTTATCATTCTGATTATCTTGATGTTATTTTGCTGTGATTTCTAAGTTAGTGAGTTGAGAGATTGTGAGTTGAAATTTGTTTTCTATTTCGTATTTGTGATTATTTGTAAGAGTTAGTGAGAAGTTAAAAGAGGGAAATCAAGTGGATCTTGAAAGAGGTATCAAGCGAGCTTGATGATTGAAACAAGGAATATAATCAACTAGAGCTTTTATATAGGCATGCTAGTTTCTATACCCTTGTTATTTATGTTGGAAAGAATAAATAGTTATGTATACTATATTGGAAAGGAATGGTGTATTGTGATGCTTGTACATGCTTGCATGTTTCTTGGTTGTTTATTATGTTAGAGAAACCTATCATACTGGTTATACTTAAATAGATATGTATGTACCCTATATATGGGGGATTGTATGAATGCGATGTATTTATACTATACATAGTATGTCTATACTTGAATTATTACTGTTGGATGTTGCTGATATGTAGTTTTCATTGATGTCAACACTATTGGCATTAATGTATTAAAGGTTGTATATGTTGAGGATATTGAGAAAATTGTAATAAAAGAAGTTGTAGGTTGTTAGTGGTGTAGTGAAGTGTTAGCATATGGCTCATGTGGACATAGTTTTTAGTTTTTTGTGTTGTCATTGATGGAAACTGTAGTCATCATTTTGGTCCACATTTATGCATTCAGTCACACCGACAGCTAAAGTGGAAAATTGTGTGTTATCGACAGAGCAGGGCATCCGGTCTGTTAATTTCATTGGATCATCACTTCGTGTTGTGTATCACTAAAATTGTTTATTAAGCACATGGAACACCTTATCATTGAATCTTGTATTGTTGTCTTTGCGTCTACATGGTTTTGGAGGTCCAGTAGGACATTTTTAGTTTATTTGCTTATTGAAGCCGACTTAGTGTAAATGGTATATAGCCATTGTATAAAGTTGAATTATCTTTATTAGATAATTAATTATGGGTCCTAGCTATTGTGTAGCCGACTTGTTTGGATACGCATTGGAATTATTTATGTTTTGGGTTGACTAATTGAAAATGTTATTAAGTTTTGTTAAAGCCGACCTATGGCAGTTAATTCTTGTTGAGCAGATATATTTGGATGTTTAGTCACATCATTTGTAGAGATGAAGAAGGTGTGTGTACGTATGTTGTGAATATCTAAGGTGTATTTGAGCAATATCATGCGTAGTTTCACTTGCGCATAGAGATTTTTGTGTGAGAATTTGGGAAAAACAGAGCAAAAGTTCATTACCAGTCAACATGACACAAGTTCGTCATAAGAGCTAAACCAGAATTGCAATCAAGCATTTGTAGATGCTATCTACCTAGTTCATTTTCTTTTGGATCAATTCCAAACTATTGTAAGGGTAGTGAGCCCCCATCTTCTGAGTAGTGAGCTCTAGGCAGTGACCCTGAATGCAAGTGCATTCTCATTTTGTAATACTTCTTTTGAGTATACTCAGAACATATTGTGGATTGGCCATCCACCGTGGTTTTTCCCCTTATAGGGTTTCCACGTAAAAATCTGTGTGTTATGGTTGTGTGGTTTATTGTTTTCTATTTCTACATATTGATTTTGGTTAAGTGTGTTCAGTGGTATAAAAATCAAGATAAAAGAATTAAAGTTTGCACATCACTGATTCACCCCCCCTCTTAGTGTTGCTTGTTTCCAACAATTGGTATCAAAGCTAGTTCCTCTAAAGAAGTTTGATAGCTTGGGGAGATCTTGGAAAGTCATGGATACAAGCAGTCTTCAACAACAACTTATGGTGGCCTTGGATGATCTTGACCAATCAAAATTTGAGATCCAAGAACTGCAAGAAAATCTTGCTAATGCAGAAAAATTCATCCAGTCATTGAAAGATAAGATTGGTGAATCAAGGGAGAAAAGAAAAGAATTATGTGGTCAACTCAAGTAGAAGAAAAAAATAGTGAAAATGAAAAAATTAGTCAAGTCCTGAAAGAAAAAATATAAGAAGGTGAAAAATTTTCTCAAGAGAATGTTGTCTTGAAGCATGAGACAGAATCCATCATGATGAAGATGACTAAAGAATTAGAGGACAAAAAGAGAAATGAAGAAAAAATTGCACAATCATTGAAAGAAAAGTATAAACAATGCAGTCAATTAGAAAATGAATTGGAGCAAACCAAGAACAATGAAGAAGAGCTTGAAAAGTAGCTTGATAATCTCAGGGATGAACTTGCTACAACAAATGAGTTCAAAGAGAAATTCAAAGCAAGCTCGGCCAAACTTGATGAGTTAGTCTAGGGACAAAGAACTAATGGTGACAAATGAGGTCTTGGATATGAGGAAGGAGAAAGCTCCAGATCTGCACAAAGGAACTCTGGACAAAGGAATCCCAGACAAGGAAACCAGAAGAGTAGATCCAACAAAAATCCGGTAAGGCAACCTAATGCTCAAAGATTTAATGGTTATTGTTATACTTGCAACAAATTTGGTCATATGGCTTCTTAGTGTAGGAGTAGGGTGAACACAAGTAGATCGTCATTCTCAAGACAATGCTTTAATTCTTACAAGTATGGTCACAAGTCAGGTGAATGCAGAACTATGATGCATAACCCTCATAGAAATGTCAAATTTTATGCACGCAATAGATTTGGACATGTTGCTAACCAATGTAGGTCTAGAAAAAGTCAGTGGAACAATTGGCCTAAGTAGAGAAATGTTGTTTGCTACAACTACAACAAATTTGGCCACACTTCTAGATTATGTCAGAACAGAGAAGGTTTGGTAAAACAAAATAATCAACTGGATGTTAAGGGAAAAGGAAAGATCACTATTGATGAGATCAAGAAGCAGATGCAGAAGAAGTAGGTGAAAAAGAATCCCTCTACAGAAGAAACTGGATCTGCACCAGAAGCCTCTTCTGGTAACACCTCTAAGAACTAATTGTAGATCTCTGCATTAGGGGGAGCTGTCAAGGAAATTCTCTAAACCCCCTACAAGTGATCGATACTGGAATTTAGAAAAATCTAGTAGAAAGTTGAATACTCTTCAGTCATTGTGGAATGAATCTAAAGTACCAATGAAGTTTATTGAAGATCCGCACAAAAATTGTTTTCCCTAGAATATTAAAAGACTGAGAAGCCTGCATAATTAGGGCAAGGGCATTTATTGCAAAAAGTAAAGAGTTGAGTTCAATAAAAATAAAAGAACCATTTTTACTCTCATTTGTCACTTTACATTTGAGAGAAAAAAGTTTGAAGTGCTCTAAGGTGATCCTTTCCAAAGTAAAGAACTGATTCAAGCTTAGAAGAGAATCTATGATCGCCTTCCGAAAGGTATTTATAGAAAACCTGTAAAATTTGTGTATTCGTAATTATGTCTACCCCTCTCTTAGTTGAAGTTAAGGATAGGCTACACCCTAAGTTCAAATGGCATCCTTATAAATCGGTAGACATTGAGCCCTTGGGAGGATTTTCATCTGTGTCATACGGTGTTTTGCACACTGAAGATATTAGGGTTTATTTTCATGAAAACATTGAAGATCTAGGTAGTGCACAAATTTTGGAACTGTATTCTAATCATATAACACAAGAAGATTTCTCTATGAACCCTGAATTCAAAACCCTAGTGGACAAGAATTTTGCACAATTCATGAGGTTTCCCATATTTGAGGAGGATGAGTGGGTTTGATACATTCTGAGCTGAGTGCATGATGAATTTATGTGGCAGATATCCCATTTAAAATTACCAAGCAAGCTATTTGTGTTTTTACTAGCTTTAATTCTTCTAGAAAACTTCTAGTATTGAAGTTGATAAAAAATGATGTTGTCACTAAAGCATCTAGCTTGCACTGGGATAAAAGGGCAATGATTGTAAGTCACATTGCTGAGATTGATGTAAGATTTGCATCCATGATCATAGGGTATAAGATTTACTATTCAAGTAGGGAAAATTTTGTATCCGGCACTGCATTTTACACAACATATGAGATGATCAAACAAAATGTGGATTATGATCTATTGAAGTACTCAGAGGGAAACTCTTGGAGAACCTAAAGAGAATTAAGAAGGACAAAAAGAATGTGTTCAATTTTGGAAACTTGTTAATCTTCCTGTACTTTTACTTCTCTGGTGAAGTACTGGGCATTGGAAAAGTTCAATGGAGAAATGGTGTTCTAGTAGCAGTACAGATTTTGGACATGCTATGTAGTCTTGGTGACCGAGAGAACTGCAACTCAATCCTATGGGGTCATTTCAAAAGCCTCCAAAAATAGATGCATGTTAGAGAGAGGATTCTTGAAGCTGTAGTGGAACAATATAAGGACTCTATATGCTTCATGGTGGACATTGATCAATGTCACATGGAAGTGGTTGATCCAAGAAATGTTTGGACTATGCCTATGGGCTATGAAGTGAATGAAAATATACTGAGGATGTATGCAGATCATCTACTGAATTCTCCACTGGATCCAAATGAAGAAAGGTTCAACACCTATGTAGAGAAGAGCCTTCAAGTTCATTTAGAACTAAAAAATCCTAAGTCAACTAGGAAGGTAAGAAAGGAAACATAAATCATTGCAGAGCACCTAGGTCTTCCAGTTGAGAAACTGAAAGAAATTAGAAGGCAAAGAGATGAAGTTGAAGCAGCTCAAAAGAAGGAAAAGGCATCAATAGTTGGTCCGAGAACATTTGCTCCTAAATCCAAAACAACTAGGAGTTCCCCTGCATCACAAGCAAATAAGGTCGAAGCCTCTAGAAGAGGAAAGAAAAACAAAAGCTCAAGGACATATAAAGTTGCATCCATAGATGAAGAAGAAGAGATTGACTCCGAATAAATAATGAGGGAATTGAAGGAAACCGAGAGTCATGTTGTCAAGTTGAATAAAAGGAAGTCTTTTGGAAATAGTGAAGAAACTTAGAAGAAGCCCAAAACTATCAAATTCAGCATGTCAGTGGAAGAAATCAAGAGTGCAGCAGTAGCTGAGGGAAATCTCAAACCACTCTATGATCTAAATGAGTTCTTTGATGACTCTAGTAAGTTGACTCTTGAAGAAGTTGTTGTCAAGCATTTGAATGTTTTCAGTAAAACTCTAGTAGAAATTATGTCTGGATTGCCCACAAGCCTATACAATGCTTTGGAATCAAGAAGGGAGAATGCTAGGACAAAGGAAGAAAACATGAGGAAAAGAGTCCTTGCTGACCTGTGCCCTGAAATGGGAATTGAAGAAATGGATTCACTCCTCCAAAAGGTCAAATTGGAATTCAAAAGCAATTCAAGAATCAATAAACTCATGATCGGTAACACTGATGCTGTTATGAGTGAGACCAAGTCAATTTTGGAAGAGTTCTTGTCAAAAGAAAAGGTAAATATTGAGGAAGTCAATATTGTATAGGCTCAAAGTCATGAGAAAGTGATTGTGGGAGAGAGCAAGTCAGAGGGAGGAAATGAAAATGATGAGAACATTAATGTATCTGATCCTCCAATATTTGAGGATAATCTGACTTCTCCAAATGATGTAAACACTGAGACACCTATTGTGACTAAGGTCCAAGGTAAGGTGGTAGTTGATGTGAAAGAAGTAGTTGGTGAATAAAAAGATTTACCACAAGTCATTTCAGAAGCTCAATCTAAGATTGACAAGGGAAAGAATCAAGAAATCAGTCTAGAAGAGGTAAAGGAATTTCTGTTGGAGCAGAAGGCAGAATCAGACTTTGAGTTTGATG
This sequence comes from Sequoia sempervirens, assembly GCA_007258455.2. Classification (NCBI taxonomy): domain Eukaryota; kingdom Viridiplantae; phylum Streptophyta; class Pinopsida; order Cupressales; family Cupressaceae; genus Sequoia; species Sequoia sempervirens. The sequence continues at coordinate 99,759,378 of VDFB02256132.1, forward strand.
AGAGCTCAATCAACTTATCCACATTGTGTCCAATCCAGATGCTAAAAGTTGCCAAATTAGCTCAACACAAAGCCAATGAGAAAATATTGAAATCTCATATTAAAGATAGTGAGTTGTTGAAACTCACGTCTGAGGTTTTACAGAAACTGATGCCTACCCATGTTATGGATCCATTTGGATCCCCCTTTGGTGAGTTAAAAATATTGATAAGCTCTGTAGACTCTCATTTCAAGTCTTTTGAGGTTTCTGCTTAGGTTCAAGTGAAAAAGGAATTTAAGCATGAAAGAATTGGAAGCCTAATCAAACTTATTGCCAAGGACAAGAAACTACTAGCAACTTGTATACAAAATATCCAAGGTTCTATAACTGAAGGAGGAAATATGTACAAATCTTTCCTAATCTTGTCAAAATTGATTGCGAAAAATGAGAAAAAGATCAAAGATATTGAGCATCAGTTGGCTATTATTTCCAACACCTTTGATCCTTTTACCAACAGTATGAGTCAACAATATAGTCAAGTAATATCCTTTCTTGATCAATTAAAGACTCTAAATTTTGAAAATGAAAAATTTATTAGTAGAGTAAGTGAATTTAGGAAGCTGATAAGTCCAGAGATTGAGACAATGGAAAACACTCTAAAAGAAGCAAAAAGTGCTCTAATCACTCCTAATCCTGTAAGTTTGGAAGTTGCAGAAACCATGGCTTATCTTCTCAGTGGTCATATTACCATTATAAAGAGTTTGAGAAGTATCTGGGAATCAAAATTAGAAGGACTAAAGAATGTCTTTGCAGACATCTTCACATTTTTGTAAGTCTTTGGATATACTTGTACAATTTTACAATTTTTTTTCCACAAATTCTGTCATTGATGTCAAAGGGGGAGAGTGTATGTGAAAAATGCAAACATATTCTTAGGGGGAGTAATACTTTGCAGTGAAGAAACATTTTGTATTTTGGCAGAATGTTTATCAGTTTTGACACTTAGTCAATTTTTTATTAAGTGTTTCCATCAATGGCAAAGGGGGAGATTGTTGGCATATGGCTTGTGTGGATGTAGTTTTCAGTTTTTTGTGTTGTCATTGATGGCAACTGTAGTCATCATTTTGGTCCACAGTTATGCATTCAGTCACACTCGTAGCTAAAGTGGAAAACTATGTGTTACCGGTAGAACATGGTATCCTGTCTGTTAATTTCACCGGATCATCACTTCGTGTTGTGGATCACTAAAATTATTTATTAAGCATGTGGAACACCTTATATCATTGAATCATGTATTGTTGTCTTTGCGGCTACATGGTTTTGGAGGTTCGATAGGACATTTTCAGTTTATCTGCTTGTTGAAGCCGACTTAGTGTAAATGGTATATAACTATTGTATAAAGTTGAATTATCTTTATTAGATAATTAATTATGGATCCTAGCTATTGTGTAGCCAACTTGTTTGGATACACATTGGAACTATTTATGTTTTGGGCCGACTAATTGAAAATGTTATTGAGTTTTGTTGAAGCCGACCTGTGGTGGTTAATTCCTGTTGAGCAGATATATTTGGATGTTCGATCACATCATTTGTAGAGATGAAGTAGGTGTGTGTATGTATGTTACGAATATCTAAGGTGTATTTGAGTGATATCATGCATAGTTTCACTTGTGTATAGAGATTTTTGTGTGCGAACTTGGGCAGAACAAGGTAGAAGTTCATTACCAGTCAATAGGACACAAGTTCGTCATCAGAGCTAAACCAAAATTGTAATCAAGCATTTGTAGATGCTATCTACCCAGTTCATTTTCTTTTGGATCAATTCCAAACTACTGTAAGAGCAGTGATCCCCCATCTTCTGAGTAGTGAGCTCTAGGCAGTGAGCCTGAATGCAAGTGTATTCTCATTTTGTAATACTTCTTTTGAGTATGCTCAGAACATATTGTGGATTGGCCATCCATCATGGCTTTTCCCCTTATAGGGTTTCCATGTAAAAATACTTGTGTTATGGTTGTGTGGTTTATTGTCTTTTGTTTCTGCATAGTGATTTTGGTTAAGTGTGTTCAATGGTATAAAGATCAAGATAAAAGAATTAAAGTTTGCACATCATTGATACATCCCCCTCTTAGTGTTGCTTGTTTCCAACATGAAGTTCATGTTGTTGGCTAGCTCAATATGTTGATTATTAGAGTTTGTGGACTAAAGGGTTTTTTTTTTATTATATCTAGTTTATCCACATTAAGTTTCAAAGATCTAGATGAAGATTTGATCGAGTTATGAGAAGTTGTGTTCTAATAGTTTTTCGGTTGCTTCAGTTGGTGTTCCTAAAAGAAGATGATGCGATTCTAGTAAGTTGAGTTGTTGCATATGCTTCTGAGGTGTTTCATGATTCTCATGGATGTTTCAAGATCATTCTCTATTTGTGTTGCACATCCGCATTGATCGTTGTTCTCGTGATTGATGGTTTTCTTTTACGTGCTCATGTTTTTCATGATCATGGCCAACATGGTGATTGTAGCGTGTTGTGGATCTTCAAGGAATAATTTTTGAAGGTGTTGCATGCTCTAGAATATTGTTTTGGGTCTTCATTATGTCTTGGCCGACTATGCTTTGTTCACATTGAAAAATTATTTATTGATTTGGGCTGACAGTTTGTACACGTTTTATATTTTATTTTGGCTGACATGTAGTTGATGTAATTCTGAGTTGCAGATATATATGAGCAATTGTTTGTGCAATGTAATGTTTGTGTGCCAATAGGAGATGTGTGAATAATGTCCTAATCATTCAAAGGCAGAAGCGATGTGACACCCCGCCATGTGAACCCCAAAGGACAACAAAACAACACAATTTTAATTTTGAAAGTAAAACAATACATAAGATGAATGTGAACATATATTACATATAAAGCAATAATACAATTAAAATGACCATTACGTCCTCTAGGGTACACAAGACAACATCACGAAATCCTAAAACTAAAATCATAATGTTGACAAACGAATGAAGATTACATAAAAATAACATACAACCATCCATGATCCAAAAAGGTGAAAAGGGTACATACAACATTTTATTAATAGCTCAATATGACAATTGTGGAGTATATTTCCACACATACAACACATCAGATAGTGACTACCACATAAGGTTTGCAAGGTAAGGTAATACATTATAGTCGTTTCAAGAGTACATTGCATTATTTCAGGAGTACTTTACATTATTTCAGGAGTACATTACATTACTGTAGGAGTACATATGCATCTTGTCATGCAGTGGAAAAGATACATCAATTGCAAGAATGTTACATAATTGAACATGGTACAATAGAACTGATGAAGAGTCTTGGATCAACAACATCAACAAAAACTCAGACTGGGGACCCAATGGGGTGCATAGCACGTTCCACCCAACCACATGGACCCAAAGGACCACCCCCTGTGCTAGGAATTGACAAGAAAGATCCCTATTCCTCAACCAAAATAGTCAAACAAACCAATAGCAAGCCAGACTCCACAACAAGGATAACAACATAAGATAACAACCCATAATATTTCCATCACATAGCCACAACAAAATAATGAAAATGTCCAACAAAACCAAATGCCAATATCATAGATCAACACTAAGTAACCATAAGAGGTGCCAACAATAATAGGATCCAAAGCCTTCAAATGAAATCACAATATCAACCAACACTAAATAACAAGGGCACCTTTCATTAACATCAATCATGTTGTCATGAGGCATGTGTGCAACACTAAAAGATAGAACTTGGAGGCTTCAACAACAATCACCAAGAGCTAATTGCCTCAATGACATCAACAATTCAAACAACACTCCTAGAAGCTACCAAACAAAGGAAGATAAACAGGTACTCTAGGAGAGTGCCATCACATGGCCTTATATGGATTAGCCAAGCAACCTATCCCAAGGTACCGCCTCCATCTATGGTTATCCAGGCTGCCTATCTCAAGGCGACCACTCCATAGGATGACTCATGCGGGACCACTTACCTTTCGTGAGGACAAGGCAACGATCTTGCCAACCAGGTCTTCTCATCCCATCCTTAGCCTGTGAAAGCACTAACGGTATGGGTGAGGCTCATAATTAATCTTGTTTAGTGTTTAATTACCCAAAACCCACCAATTCATTAATTACATTATCACTTGTTAAGGAAACTCTTCCATGGGTTACCCTAACAACCCCTTTGTGCACTGGACCCCATGAAGAGCCACTCTCCCTACGAACACCTAAACCAAAAATATGCAAGGGGTGTACCTCATCTCACATAAAAATCAAGGTGTACATAACACACAACATGCGAGGCCAGAACCATATCGCAAACCCATTCCATAACACTGAAACAAAAATAAATGAGGTACCACCCACGAGAACTCAACATTAGAAATAAGATCAATGAATCCCAAAGGTCAATCATGGAATAATCAATATAAACCAAGTTTCTCCATTGCCTTTGGAAGCCTTAATCACTGAAAAACAACAAACTTCCATTGAAGGTAATTCAAACACTTTGGGTTCCCAACCATCTCAAAATATGATTACAAGAAAGTCATTAGATAAAGTTTCCTCAAACAGAGTTAACGCAAAAAGAAGATTCACATCATGGGATCACAAAATGACTATATAAGTTTCATAATCACAAATTGACAAGTGCAGAGTAAAGGAGACAATGTCACAATGAAATTAGAAGCCAACACTTTTAAAAGATTATCATATTCATACAAGATCGAACCCAATAACCAATAGCTAAGTCTATTGACAGTTCGTCCAAAAGAGGCATGTCAGGCAATCAACTAAGCAATATCAATTTTCTCCATGATCTCAAACTAAGGTTTACAACAAGTTCACCATTAAAATAAGCTATTTACTTGATCAACATAAAATATTATATACCAATACTTCAAGAAAACTCTATTATTCAAGAAGCAACCATTCTAAATCCCTAGGGTTAAAGCTTCACTATACAATATTACTACAAGGGCTATACAATAGTAAATTTCACAAGGATTATTTATGGTGTACCCTAACGCTACATATGACAACACTCTAATTACTTTGGAATGATAATTCAACTAACTAATAAAGGTTGCACCAACCAAAGACATATATTCAGCTAAAAGGCAATAATAATACTATCTCAACTCTATCTTAGACACAAATCTCCTTTATGAAATATCATTATTATTATTTCAACATAATCCCAATATAATTGAAATGATCAAAAAAATCTCTTAAATGATCATTACACGCTTTCAAACACATACTAGTATAAAGCCATATATGGTTGAATAAATGAATGATATAGTTTATCACACTTCTAGTGTTAACTCTATCTTAAACACTAATTTATTTTTATGAAAAAGAACACAATCAAAGAAATAAATTATATGATTAGCACAATTGCAATTTCAACTATTACACTAATTCCTTATATTACCATTTATCCTAAGCTATCAAATTGGATCCAATGAATTCAATAATGCTTTAATCTTTTCTAGAATAGTAAAACCTATGTATGTTGAGTTATAGAGAAGCTACTAAAATTAATCCTACAAACAATTTTAGATTAGTGAGGGTGTAAGATCCATCGCATGCACCCAAAAAAAATGTAAAGAAAGAAAGAATGAGGTGGCTCAAGTTACTCGGTACACCGGGCTTGACAACTAACCCTTTTGGAAAAAAATTAGGTTATCATTTAGATCACTCGACAATTTTTTTCTAACATTATACATTTTGTGTAGTAAAATTATTTGAGTGTCGACATAAAAATTATTTAAAAATTAAGTTCTTATAATAATCCAGTTTAATGTTGAGATACAAATTCCCTTAAGTCATCCTTACCTAATTTTGTTGATAAGGTAATCGTCAAACCCCAATGCTAGGTCTCTCTCATGACAATGATAGTATTAATATCTCTCTTAATACTTAAACAAAAAGAAATATCTCCTATCTATATAAAATATGAATTTGTTTATTTTTTTCTAATTATCTATCAACACTTTATTTTAACTTTATCTTCTATTAATTATGAGAATATTTAATACATTTAATAAATGAATATATCTAGTAATATATATTTACTTTATTCACTTTTAAAAAGAAATAATAAAAAAAAGAAATAGCCACAATAAATAAATGAGAGAAAATTCCCTTTTTTTCCTTTTATAAAAAGAAAAGTACTGAATTATGCCTATTATTGTTCTTTTGTTTCTTTTCACTTTAATTTCCTTAAAGATTAAATGGGCATTGAATTAAGTGTCCCATATTTAAGAAAAACTTTTTGAGAGGAGTCATGTGAAGCCTTAAATGGGGACTCCTAAAGTCTTCCACATAAAATTAAGTTTATAATATAGTTGTCTAAAACATGCTTTATCCTTTAGATTTATTGTTAGTGTTCTTGTTTTTTTTTAATGCCACTCACACATCTTATCGTTTAGGCTAGCTAACCACACGTTATTTTCTCAATCAAAAAATAAATACACATGTTGTTCAAAGGTGTAAGGTGCGTCAATGGGCCCTTGGTCTACTGGTGAAGTTGAAAGGTTCAAAATGAGCCCACCAGAGATAAGTCTCCCTAAGTGCAAAGGCTCCGACAACGAAAAAGGGATGAGGCCAGATCGTGCCCCAGGGGAATTTGGCGGAATGGATACCTCCCAGTCCTTGGCTCCTCTAATCTTCCACGCCTACCACACATTTTTGACCATCAAACCATTCATAATGGTTAAAATTGCTATTTCTTTTCTCTTACACCTGTTCACCCATTTTTTAATCCCCAGACTAAACGTGGCACTTGCTTTCTAATAACACTACCCTAATTTCTACTTCCAACCTTCGAAGCATACCCTAATTTTTTTTTTAAAAAAATCATGTTTTTTTCCTTTTGCGTTTCCCTCTTCTTATCTGTACAGGAACAAACGAGAGGCGGCAGAATCTCTCAAAGGAGTGGCAGGAGGCTGTGATCTAGGAATGGCTGAGTAGAGGAGAAAATAGGAATGTGCGACGCTCATATAATTTATAGCAGAAGATAGATTTATTACTTGTTTAGGTTTACAACTTAAATGCCTCCTAGTGGCTAAGCAATGAGGAGAAAAACTTGTGCTGACCTTAAGAGCTATCCCCATGCTGAGCCTTATTGGTCGGCCCCTATTATTGGCATGGCTAGTGTTCCTCCTTTCTGAAGTAAAATAAATTTATCATTTCCATTATTTATTTGTTCACGAGTATACATATTTATTTGTGTGCACTCCAGGATTTCCACAGCTGAATTGGGTGAAACCACAACCTATTTATTTATTTTTCTCAAGAATTTTGCTCACATAAAAGTGAAATACACTAATTGTGCTCCTATTTTAAATCCAACATCTTTTAAATTTGAACAAGGGATTCATTCCTTATAATTTCCTTGTAGCAGCAAAAGGGGAAAGAAAAGAAAGCAATCTTATAAAGGCTAAAAGAATCAACGAAAATAACCGGTCAAGAACTCGACAATGAAGTCATAAGATAATTCATCTACTAATTGGAAATACATTGGTAGACAGTACCCAAGATGTGGATGCATAAGCAGGGTAGTGAACTGTTTGACAGAATGCCTCAAACTTTTGAGTTAAAATGGGGTTTGAAAAAAGAGTATGGAGAGCGATGGACAAATATTGAAATGCAAAAAGAGAATTTTGGGAGATGCCAAGGTTGCAAGTCCGTTGGTAGGCATGTACGCAAAATGCAGAAGCAAAGACAAGCATGTGAACCGTTTGACAGATTGCTTCAAAGAAATGAGGGCACAAAGACAGGGCATGAGATCTGTTTGGAAAAATGTGTCAAAGAAATGTGATATTATGGAATGCAAACGTTCCAAAGGCTTTGAAACTTTCAAGTGGATTCAATTGACAGATAAATGGGTATGGGTATTGTAGGAGAGTTCCATCACATGGCCTTATATGGATTAGCCAAGCAACCTATCCCAAGGTACCGCCTCCATCTATGGTTATCCAGGCTGCCTATCTCAAAGCGACCGCTCTATAGGGTGACTCATGCGGGACCACTTACCTTTTGTGAGGACAAGGCAATGATCTTACCAACTAGGTCTTTTCATCCCATCCTTAGCCTGTGAAAGCACTAACGCTATGGGTGAGGCTCATAATTAATCTTGTTTAGTGTTTAATTATCCAAAACCCACCAATTCATTAATTACATAATCACTTGTTAAGGAAACTCTTCCATGGGTTACCCTAACAACCCCTTTGTGTGTTGGCCCCCATGAAGAGCCACTCTCCCTACGGACACCCAAACCAAAAACATGCAAGGGGTGTACATCATCTCACATAAAAATCAAGGTGTACATAACACACAACATGTGAGGCCAAAACCATCTCGCAAACCCATTCCATAACACTGAAACAAAAATAAATGAGGTACCACCCATGAGAACTCAACATTAGAAATAAGATCAATGAATCCCAAAGGTCAATCATGGAAGAATCAATATAAACCAAGTTTCTCCATTGCCTCTGGAAGCCTTAATCACTGAAAAACAACAAACTTCCACTGAAGGTAATTCAAACACTTTGGGCTCCCAACCATCTCAAAATATGATTACAAGAAAGTCATTGGGTAAAGTTTCCTCAAACAGAGTTAACACAAAAAGAAGATTCACATCATGGGATCACAAAATGACTATATAAGTTTCATAATCATAAATTAACAAGTGCAGAGTAAATGAGACAATATCACAATGAAATTAGAAGCCAACACTTTTAAAAGATTATCATATTCATACAAGATCAAACACAATAACCAATAGTTAAGTCTATCAACAGTTCGTCCAAAAGAGGCATGTCGAGCAATCAATTAAGCAATATCAATTTTCTCCGTGATCTCAAACTAAGGTTTACAATGAGTTCACCATTAAAATAAGCTATTTACTTGATCAACATAAAATATTATATACCAATACTTCAAGAAAACCCTATTATCCGAGAAGCAACCATTCCAAATCCCTAGGGTTAAAGCTTCACTATACAATATTACTACAAGGGCTATACAATAGTAAAGTTCACAAGGATTATTTATGGTGTACCCTAACGCTACATATGACAACACTCTAATTACTTTGGAATGATAATTCAACTAACTAATAAAGGTTGCACCAACCAAAGACATATTCAACTAAAAGGAAATAATAATACTATCTCAACTCTATCTTAGACACTAATCTCCTTTATGAAATATCATTATTATTATTATTATTATTATTATTTCAACATAATCCCAATATAATTGAAATGATAAAAAAAAATCTCCTAAATGATCATTACACGCTTTCAAACACATACTAGTATAAAGCCATATATGGTTGAATAAATGAATGATATAGTTTATCACACTTCTAGTGTTAACTCTATCTTAAACACTAATTTATTTTTATGAAAAAGAACACAATTAGAAAAATAAATTACACGATTAGCATAATTGCAATTTCAACTATTACACTAATTCCTTATATTACCATTTATCCTAACCTATCAAATTGGATCTAATGAATTGAATAATGCTTTAATCTTTTCTAGAATAGTTAAACCTATGTACGTTGAGTTATAGAGAAGCTACTAAAATTAATCCTACAAACAATTTTAGATTAGTGAGGGTGTAAGATCCATCACATGCACCCAAAAAAAATGTAAATAAAGAAAGAATGAGGTGGCTCAAGTTACTCGATACACCGGGCTCGACAACTAACCCTTTTGGAAAAACATTAGGTTATCATTTAGATCACTCGACAATTTTTTTCTAATGTTATACATTTTGTGTAGTAAAATTATTTGAGTGTCGACATAAAAATTATTTGAAAATTAAGTTCTTATAATAATCTAGTTTAATGTTGAGATACAAATTCCCTAAGGTCATCCTTACCTAATTTTGTTGATAAGGTAATCGTCAAACCCCAATGATAGGTCTCTCTCATGACAATGATAGTATTAATATCTCTCTTAATACTTAAACAAAAAGAAATATCTCCTATCTATATAAAATATGAATTTGTTTATTTTTTTCTAATTATCTATCAATACTTTATTTTAACTTTATCTTCTATTAATTATGAGAATATTCAATACATTTAATAAATGAATATATCTAATAATATATATTTACTTTATTCACTTTTAAAAAGAAATAATAAAAAAAAGAAATAACCACAATAAATAAATGAGAGAAAATTCCCTTTTTTTCCTTTTATAAAAAGAAAAGTACTGAATTATGCCTATTATTGTTCTTTTGTTTCTTTTCACTTTAATTTCCTTAAAGATTAAATGGTAGAAATCACTTAAAGATTAAATGGGCATTGAATTAAGTGTCCCATATTTAAGAAAAACTTTTTGAGAGGAGTCATGTGAAGCCTTAAATGGGGACTCCTAAAGTCTTCCACATAAAATTAAGCTTATAATATAGTTGTCTAAAACATGCTTTATCCTTTAGCATTATTGTTAGTGTTCTTGTTTTTTTTAATGCCACTCACACATCTTATCGTTTAGGCTAGCTAACCACACGTTATTTTCTCAATCAAAAAATAAATACACATGTTGTTCAAAGGTGTAAGGTGCGTCAATGGGCCCTTGGTCTACTGGTGAAGTTGAAAGGTTCAAAATGAGCCCTCCAAGGATAAGTCTCCCTAAGTGCAAAGGCTCTGACAACGAAAAAGGGATGAGGCCAGATCGTGCCCCAGGGGAATTTGGCGGAATGGATACCTGCCAGTCCTTGGCTCCTCTAATCTTCCATGCCTACCACATGTTTTTGACCATCAAACCATTCATAATGGTTAAAATTGCTATTTCTTTTCTCTTACACCTGTTCACCCATTTTTTAATCCCCAGACTAAACGTGGCACTTCCTTTCTAATAACACTACCCTAATTTCTACTTCCAACCTTCGAAGCATACCCTAATTTAAAAAAAAAAAATTCATGTTTTTTTCCTTTTGCGTTTCCCTCTTCTTATCTGTACAGGAACAAAAGAGAGGCGGCAGAATCTCTCAAAGGAGTGGCAGGAGGCTGTGATCTAGGAATGGCTGAGCAGAGGAGAAAATAGGAATGTGCGACGCTCATATAATTTATAGCAGAAGATAGATTTATTACTTGTTTAGGTTTACAACTTAAATGCCTCCTAGTGGCTAAGCAATGAGGAGAAAAACTTGTGCTGACCTTAAGAGCTATCCCCATGCTGAGCCTTATTGGTCGGCCCCTGTTATTGGCATGGCTAGTGTTCCTCCTTTCTGAAGTAAAATAAATTTATCGTTTCCATTATTTATTTGTTCACGAGTATACATATTTATTTGTGTGCACTCCAGGATTTCCACAGCTGAATTGGGTTGAACCCCAATAAGGTAAACCACAGCCTATTTATTTATTTTTCTCAAGAATTTTGCTCACATAAAAGTGAAATACACTAATTGTACTCCTATTTTAAATCCAGCATCTTTTAAATTTGAACAAGGGATTCATTCCTTATAATTTCCTTGTAGCAGCAAAAGGGGAAAGAAAAGAAAACAATCTTATAAAGGCTAAAAGAATCAACGAAAATAACCGGTCAAGAACTCGGCAATGAAGTCATAGGATAATTCATCTACTAATTGGAAATACATGGGTAGACAGTACGCAAGATGTGGATGCATAAGCAGGGCAGTGAACTGTTTGACAGAATGCCTCAAACTTTTGAGTTAAAATGGGGTTCGAAAACAGAGTATGGAGAGCGATGGACAAATATTGAAACACAAAATGAGGATTTTGGGAGATGCCAAGGTTGCAAGTCCGTTGGTAGGCATGTACGCAAAATGCAGAAGCAAAGACAAGCACGTGAACCGTTTGACAGATTGCTTCAAAGAAATGAGGGTGCAAAGACAGGGCATGAGATCTGTTTGGAAAAATGTGTCAAAGAAATGTGATATTATGGAATGCAAACGTTGCAGGGGGAACACAAACTGGGTTTGTTAAAAAGGCTTTGAAACTTTCAAGTGGATGCAATTGATAGATGAAGGCGAGAATTTACTTAAAACTTAATTATATTATTTATTTTCAGACTGTAGTTCACCAAATTGGAGAAATGAAATGTTATTATCAAGGAGGAAAGAGTTGTTTTTTGGGAAGCGAAACCACAACAGCTTGCCAGCGTTCCATTTGCTTTTGCCAGCATCCACTCCTGCCTGTGCCGAATTGGGAGCTATGGAACAGCATATGGAAATCCATAAAGAAACGTGGTCTCCCGGGAAGGAATGCACACCTCCAGGATTATTCTCAAATCCATTTTTTAATGAGAGGCATAAGAAACTTTCCAGCCAAAAATGTCTGTCTGTGCCCCGCTTCCTTCGGCAGACAAGTATGCAAAAATGTGCAGCATAGAAAAGGCACGTGTACTTCATGACAGAATGCTTTCAGGAGACATGGCCTCATGAGGCCATTAGTGCCGATCAAAAACAATAGTAATAATTTAATTATTGGAGAAAATGATTTTGGAGAGGGAATACAATAATTCTTAGTAAGTGGAATTAATACATTGCAAAAACTAGGTATAATTTATGTAGTGTATTTTTCTTCCATCATAGTTAAATTAGTACATATTTTCAATATTAACTTGATGAATTTAAATAAATGAAATATAGGTATTTATATCAATGATTAGGAATGGAGTTCATCTATAGAGTAATATTAAAAAAATCAAAGTTAAATTTATATCCAATCCTCTTCTAATATTTTATGCTAAAAGTGGAAATGTGAGTGTCATAATGAGGTATCAGAAAAAGATAATTAATAATAACCATAATAGCAATGATATATATATTGAGGAATCAATTGCTAATGGAGAAACACATTTATCTCTTACCTAGGATTATTTGAAAAAATAATATGATTGTCACGTTAATGCTGATTAATCAACGAACTTACCACCATGGCTTAATACTTAGTCAATTATGATCTATTGCATATAACTTTCACTGAGAAGAGAAAATGATGAATTATTAAAACCTGAAAATATTATATAATAAGTTGTCTGTTGGGGCGGCCATAATTTATAATTACTTGGAATACATATTAGAAAGGATGACACACCCAAAATATGACTTATTTCCCTGAGTTGTCTTACATACAACATGGTGCCATTTTTCTTAAAATAGTTAGTCTCTTTAATTAGTCATTTCTAGCTTATCTTGATGACTTTACGAGGTTGAAGCTAACCTAGGAGTTGCTACATAAGAATGATATGATAAATGTTGATACCATGAGATGTCTCTTGGATAATGAATGGGTGGTGACCATATTAGTAGTGTTACCAATTTTTCACCACAGCTCGATTGGTGGAGCTGGCTGAACAAAGTTATATCTTAAGGTGAAATTACAGATTATGTTTAAGTGTTGTTTGCATCATGTTCATTGTTCGTCAAGTGACAGTTGTGTATTTAAAAGAAGAATCAGAATTTCAGAATTTCCATTTAAATGTTCCAAAATTAAATAAAGTACAGAATTGAGCATATAAACAACAAAGCATTTCAAATGCTTTCTTTATTTCATGAAATGATTCATATTTACATAGTTTCATTTGATTGCAAGAATCCAAATGATATTACAACATTGCATTGAAATGCATTTTCTTTTCGAAATGAAAAGCATAAGATGAAATCAAATATCCACACAAGTCGTGGATGGGACTGTCATAGTGCATCATTAATAGCACACTACACTATGGAAGATGCAAAAGACGAAATCACATAAGTAACGACATAATCATCATTGCCTGATTAGTCGATGGTCGACATTGAAGTGGTGCACCTTTGTCTTCTCGAGCTCCGTTGACCTGTAAGAGAAAAGAGGGGGATGTTAGAGGCTCCGATTATGAAGATACATATATGAATCACCAACAATAGTGCAGTCTGTTGTTAATCATACACTGAAACAATCAAGTGAAAGTGCAAAGAAATAAGCTAAAGGAGGAACATCAGTATGATCGTCATATCTTGTTTTATTCTAACATTGTTTGTTTCCTTGTGCAGGTATAGTGAAAATCATGAAGCTGATCATTATTCGAAGACCAAGCATGTGGAGAAAAACGGGATCCCACAAGGGTAGAGCTCGGCATGCTTTCCTTATTCATTACGCTAATAAGAGATTGTATCATCATATTCATCAAGAAAAGGAGTGATATACAACTAAAGGAGTAAAACATAGTTATCTATCAAGCTATTAAACCAACTGTGCATTCATAACAATCAGGTTAATGCTTTCTGAAAGCTACAGGTGAATAGTGAGTTTAATTCGCTTAATCATCTAACTGAGTACATTTATATCAAACATTGCTGTATGGTTCACGTTCTTTTGCTACAGTGTTATTTGTTCATCATGATCATATGTCACGCAAGGTTCAGTTCATCAGTATTCTTTCTCACAACTAAGGATAGTGAACAAGCATACATTATGCCTTAATGAAGAAATTTGTTTCAATTTTCATCTCAGGAGAGAGTAAATTCACGGAACAGTTTATTAAGTGGAGCATAAAAATGTATGAAGAGTGTCAGGTTGAAGCCAAGAGTATGAAAGACAGACAATGCATTCAGATAATAAATGAACAGTCAGTTCCAGTTTGACTGATAATACAAATACAACATTAGGAATTACAATGTGAAATGATTGTTCCAGAATGACAAGAAATGATAACAATTTTTTAACAGAAGGTGTTTCTGAAGTGTTAGTTATGCACATGAACAATCAAGTAAATGCAGTTCATAGAATTACAAGGTTTCAATTAAAATCTCTGCATAACTCCAAGGACAAAAAGCAAGAGTTTGTTGTATGGTCGAATAGAGGAATCCCAAAAAAAAAAAATTGTGTGCAAAGAAAACAACATGGGAATAGTAATACATTCAAAGATGTTTTCCTTCACAAGGAGACAAGTATAGGAATATGGAAATGACTTAACGAGGTGTACTGAAAGTGCAGATGTAAGAAGGTTGTTAATAAACTTTCAGTTTTTGTCATATTGTGGTATACCTAGGTGATGGAATGACACAAATTTTTCTAAGTTTCTAAACACCTATATGTTGAATGTTGAAAAATTTGAATGCTAAAAGAAGCTCAGATTTTACACTATTATTGAAATGTGCAGACTTTTCATATCACAAATGAGTTTTACATGGTGGGGATTTTAGATAGAAAGTGCAGAAAACAAAAGATGGGTCGAGCTAGTTTTCACATGTAATCAAGAAAAATCGATTCAATGCAATTTCCAGCTTAACCATGCAAGGGTTTTCAACAGAATATCAAAGAATATCACCAGCCATCATGGGTCGAGCCCATAAACTAAATACAAAATTAATATACATATTTTGTTTTCCATACACCCACATGGGGTTTTGTTTCTAAAGGAAAATAATACAACAGATAGAAAATACCCACATTGGGGTTCCGAGTTGGTGTATAGATTCTCATTATTTCAGCTACCCATATGGGTATTTTATCAGAACAACAAAATTTGTTTTATCAACCCATATGAGGATTTTATGTGAAATAACAAGAATACAGATGGAAATTGTAAGGGTCAAGCTTCAGAATAAGAAAATACAATTTTTATTCAATTCTCATGATACCCATATACGGGTGTGTCCTCAAGAATACAAAAATGTAAGATTCCTGTTTTGGGTTGAGCCCAAAAGCTCTAAAAAATGCTTTTCTAAGATATATATGGTGCGACCTATACATGGCCATAAATCATTAGTGAAATTTTTTGAGCTTTGTGAGCAAATGAAGTATATGCTTTAAACACAACTTACCAGTTCGAGCCTATAGAAGAACACAAGGTCCGTGCCAGAACATTCACAGGAGGCTCCAAATTTAAAAGCTTTCACCATGGCGACCAGAGAAAGGCACAACGAGTTCAACCTCAAGACTCGAGCTCTTTTAAGTGAGCACAAAAGATATATACAAATGCATTAGAGGCTGTCTTAGCCACAACCACAAGACCAAGGAGCTCGAGAGGTAAAGTCACAAAAGCTGCAAACAAGAAGCTCACCTCGTGTAGAAAGAGAAAGATAACCCTCGAGCAAGCTCTCTCATAGAGCTTTCAGATAAAAGGCCCGAACTCATACAGGTCGACCGAGAACAAAGCACAAGAAGTGTAAAGGAAAGTTAGAGACAAGTATGAACAGGTCGCGGCCTTGATGGCTTTCTTGTTCTTTCAATGAAGTAAAGAGCTACAATAACAAACAAATCAAGCTTACCCAGTCAAGATTCGACTGTCAGAAGGAAAAAGTGAAAACTATTGAGCACACGAGCTTCAGACTGAGTTCAATCATGGTGGCGTGCTCTCTCAGGCAGAGCTCCATGTTTTTGAAATGATGAGTGCAAAATGAAATCATTTTTAGGGTTTGACCTCTTTTGTCTCATGCCCTAATTCGACCAACATTATAATTGTCTAGAATATTCACAATTGTCAATAGCACATGGGAATTCAAATTAGGGTTATTCTTGCATTGTGATTTATGCAAAGTCTGAAGCTAATGTTTAAAAGGCCGAAAATTCATATGCCTAGGTCTTTGTATTAGGTCTTTAGGGCTGGTATTTTTATTGACACCCTTATGCCTTAAGGAAAATTAGAGACTTGAGTATCCTAGCTTTATTGTTTTGTGAGAAAACAATGAGACAATGAGAGTATAATGGTGAGTACCTTATGACCTAGGGGTGGATTTTTTTTTTTTTTATCACTTAGGCTGTTGTATCTTCAAGAAAATCAATTATCTACTTAGGGTTTTTTTTATTTTAGTTGATTTTAGAGAAATCAATTAGAGATGTTGATAAGAGGAGAATGATTTGCCATTGATATTTTTATGATTTTTTAGAAGAAAAATCAAGCAGTGTATTGGTGAAAGAAGAATGTATTTCTTTTTGCAAAAGATTTTCCAATCTTTTAATTGCAAAAATAGATAAATTGTAAAATATGTGGTGATGTAAAGCAGAATCGTAAAGCAATATTTTATAAATTGTTTTATGATTTCTTGCTATTTTTAGAAAATTATATTGAATTTTTCCTCTTGGTCGAGTTTGAGTTTTATCTTGGAGAGATAAGGTGTTTTTCTGGCTTTTAATGCAGATTCAACCTATTTTTAGAGGCTTTACAATTTGATCATCAAAGCAATGTGCTTTTTTTTTGCTTTTATGCAGTTTTTGGGATAGTTTGAAGATTTTTTCCTTGAGCTTCTTTGTGAGCTCGGATTAGGGTTTCTTGAGAGATATATTTTGAAAAAGATTTAGTATTTTTCTATTCTTCTCAGTTCAGATTTACAGTTTCTTGCTCATACACATTTTTGAGCTTGTAAACCTTTTGTACTCAGTTTTAGATTATGGCATACTCCTTCAGTTGAATAAAGCAACACTCCTATTCCTCAATTCTATTTCTTTTGCAGTTTTAGTTCGATGTTATATTGTGATTTATGTTTTGCATAATCCTTATTATGTCCTAGAATTGTAATTTTGGTACAAAAAGTTCATAAAATACAGGTTGCATGTTGTATTTAAGTTTGAATCTTCATGCAAATTATTCATGTGTTTAGTGTTCAGGAAGAATTGTGAAATACTATTGTTTTCTGAAAGCTGTTTGTGGGAAAAACCAGAGTCATTCATTAAGTTATTATCAAGTCATGAAAATCATTTTAAGTCATAGTTTTCATTTCAGTCATCTTTCTCTATCCCTTTCCTTAGAAGAATATTTAGAATAGGGTCAATCATTCAGAGAACTAGCTCACTCTAGAGATTCCTTCTTCGTTCAAATCACCCACATCTAATGAAGGTTTCCATGTTTCAGTAGATTGTCGAATCTTATGTTCAACAAGGTGCAAATCTAATTGACAACAAGTAGCATCGTGTGAAATGTTTGCGCCTAATAAAGAAAAAGAAATAAGCAATAATGCTCTCTCTCTAACCTTGAGTTCTAAATTGAACTACAACAAAATTCCTCAATCAACAAGGATATACAGTAAATTAGAAAGATGGCCTAAATCGTTAAATGTAAATGTATATTAGATCTCAAAAATCGGTTATGTAAAAGATAACATTAATCGACAAAACAATATGACCTCACAAGCTACAAATAAACCACTTACTCACATGTTGCGATGGGCCACAAGCGGAGGGGTGCTACAAGCAGAGTGTGAAGAAGAGTGAGCAAAGTGTGAAGAAGAGTTTATGTGCTTAACCAGAACTATAATCAGGCATTAGCAAATGTTATTTTCTCAGTTCAAAATCTTGTGGATGTAATCCGAATGTTTGTGTAAGACAATGTGTCTTCCTTGGGCAGTAATCCTTTTGTATTTGAGCAGTGAGCTCTAGGCAGTGTTCCTAAATGCATGTGCATTCCCCATTTATTCTTCTTTATACTTTTAACAAGGTATAATTTTGTGGATTAACCTCCACCGTGGTTTTTCCCCTAACAGGGTTTCCACGTAAAAAATCTTGGTGTTATGTGTGTTTCAGATGTGTTGATGGTTTATGCTTTGATGGTTATTTATCAGATCTGAGAATAAGTTTAATAAGTTTAATAAGTTTAAATTTTTGTAACAACTGACTCACCCCCTCTCTTAGTTGTCTACCCTTGTGTTGCCAACAATTGGTATCAGAGCAGGTTCCTTTGAAGAAGTTTAATAGCTTGAGGTGATCTAGGATGGCGACATATAAGAAGGATAGTCTGAGATTTTATGGAACAAATTATTCTCTATGGAAGACTCAAATGGAGTGTCGTCTGAGATGCATTGGTGAACCTTACTAGAAAATTACAAAGAATAGGTATGTTATTCCACATAATGGTCCTTCTACTCCTAATGAGATTAAAGAAGTTGAGTACAATATCAGGGC
Source organism: Sequoia sempervirens (assembly GCA_007258455.2). Taxonomy (NCBI): domain Eukaryota; kingdom Viridiplantae; phylum Streptophyta; class Pinopsida; order Cupressales; family Cupressaceae; genus Sequoia; species Sequoia sempervirens. The sequence continues at coordinate 99,778,258 of VDFB02256132.1, forward strand.
TAAGGAAGCATTGTTGAGTGCTCTAACTGATTCCAAGATGACAAATGTAATGGAGCTGTAGACTGCTTATGAGATCTGGAAAAAGTTGGAAACCTTGTATGAAGGTGATGCCCATGTGAAGATTGCTAAGCTACAAATTCTGAAAGGGAAATATGAAACATTGAGAATGGGTGAAGATAAGAACATCACTTCTTTTATGTAAAGACTAGTGAATGAACTTGTGTGTAGTATCAGATGTTCTAGTGGAACATTGGAAGAATTAAAAATTGTTGTTGAAGTGCTCAGATCCTTGCCTGTTGCATACAAAGCCAAAGATGCTGCTATTGAGGAGATCCTGATTGTGACAAATGTTACCAGAGACATGTTGATTGGTAATCTTGCTGCTTTTGAGTTAAGTGAGTTTGGTGAATCCCTTCCTAAGATAGAATCTACATTCAAAGCTATTGTATCCAGAAAAGACAAGAAGAGATATGATATGGGAGAAATTTCTAGAAAAATTTCCAAGTATGAGGAGGAAATCAGAGAGATTGAAGAAGAAGAGAGAAAACTAGATGAGCTTGAAGCACTTATTGTCAAGAGAGAAGCTAGAGGAGAAGGTAAATATAAAGGAAAATTACCTATTAAATGTTTTTCTTACAATAAGATAGGTCATTTTGCTTCAAGGTGTCTAGAAAGAGTTCTTAAGTCAAGACCTAACAAGCCTAGATTTCAAAGAAAGTGTTATTATGTTGCTGATGAAGGTGTGACAAATGATTAATCTAATAAAGGGAATGTAAGTGAGGATGAATGGGTATTTATTGCTATGAAGGAAAATGATCTGGTGCCTACTAAATCTGATAGTTGCAAAAATGTGGAGAAAGCTCTTGTGGCCATAATTGAAGAAAAAGATGAATGGGTGATAGACAACGAATGCTCTCATCACATGACAGGTGACAAAAGCAAATTTGTGAGCCTAGAAAAGTATGATAGCGGTGTTGTAATATTTGGTGATAACAACACTAGTGTAATCCATGACAGAGGATCCATTTCTCTTGATGGTAAGTATTATACTGATGATATTCTATATGTGGAAGGTTTGAAGCATAATCTCTTAAGTGTTGAATAGATGGTTGACAAGGGATACAATCTTCAATTCAAGGATGGAAGGTGTAGAATACTGGGGAGTTTCAGAAATGTGATTGCATCAGGTACAAAAACAAAAGGCAATATCTTTCACCTGAATGTTGCTAGTAAAAGTTGTTTGATTGCTCAAATTGATGAAAGTTGGTTGTGGCATAGGAGATTGTGTCATGTAAACTTTGAAAATATTATCAAGATAAGTTCTACTCAGGATATGAGAGATCTTCCTAAGTTGATAAAACCTACTAATACCATATGCAAGGAATGTCAGTTAGGGAAGCAAACTAGAATTTCATTTTGGAGCAAACAACATTGTTCAAATGAAGTGTTGGATCTTGTGCATACTGACTTGTGTGGTCATTCTAGAGTCAGAAGTTTCCAAGGATATAGGTATTTCATGCTACTCATTGATGATTATTCTAGAATGATGTGGGTTACTTTCTTAAGGGAAAAATTTGAAGCTCTAGAGAAATTCAAGATCTTTAAGGCTATGGTTGAGATAGAGATAAGTCTGAAGATTAAATGTTTGAGATCAAATAAAGGTGGCGAATTCACTTCTGGTGAGTTTAATTTTTTTTGTGAAGTGCATGGGATAAAGAGATAATTATCTGCCCCTAGACCCCTCAACAAAATGGAGTTGTGGAAAGGAAGAACAAGACAATTGAAGAAGTTGCTAGGACTATGATGTTGGAAGGAAATGTTCCTCATAACTACTAGAGGGAAGCTGTGAGTACTATTTTTTACACTCTCAACTGGGTACAAGTCAAAGGTGATACTGGTAAGACTCCTTATGAGCTATGGTATGGTCATAAGCCCTGTTAGATACTTCAAAATCTTTGGGAGTTTATGCTTTATCAAAAGAGATGAAGATATAAGAAAGTTTGATGCTAGAAGTGATGAAGGAATCTTTCTTGGTTATTCTACTAAAAGTAAGGCCTATCGGTGGTACAATAAGAGGTTGGGGAAAGCAATTGAGAGTGCTAATGTCAAGGTTGATGAAGACATAGTTATATCATCCAAAACCTGTGGATATGATTTAGATGATCAGCATGACATTTCAGATAAAGGAAAGAAAGTTCATAATCCAAATCAAGTTTAGATCATTCAGGTGAATCAAGAAAGTCAAGAGGGAGAAACTAGTGAAAGTGCATAAGTGAGATCACAAGAGCCTAAAGTTCAAGAAAATCCTAAGATTCCAAGGTATGTAAGACTAAATCGTTCAGAAGATCAGATCATTGGTGATAAGAACAAAGGTGTGCATACTAGAAGAAGAATTGCAGAAGAGTACTGTTTAATTTCAAAGATTGAGCCTAATAGTGTCAATGAAGCATGCAAAGATGAACACTAGGTGCTTTAGCAAAATGAGAAGAATGATACATGGATTCTTGTTCCTAGACCTAAGGACAAAAATGTAATTGGAACTAAATGGTTCTTTCGGAATAAGCTGAATGAACAAGGTGAAGTTGTCATAAACAAAGCAAGACTGGTGTGTAAAGGATATTCTCAGATGGAAGGAATTGACTTTGAAGATAATTTTTCCCTTGTTGCTAGGATTGAAGCTGTAAGATTATTTCTTGCTTATGCTACTTACAAAAACCACAAGGTCTATCAGATGGATGTCAAGTTAGCATTTCTAAATGGTGAACTGGAAGAAGAAGTGTATGCTGAGCAACCTGATGGATTTCAATTGACTGATCAGGGAGATATGGTTTGTCGATTGAAGAAAGCATTGTATGGACTCAAGCAAGCCCTAAGAGTATGGTATGCCAAATTGGATAAGTAATTGTTGAAGCTTGGATTTAATCTCAGAAGGAAGTTAGGGGTGATTACCCCTCCTAATCAAAATTAAGATGCATTGACTTGCATCAGTCTGTGTATTTCATAGTCATATCTTATGATCTAGATTGATGTTGTGGCAGCTACTACTCAGGGGGAGTAGTTAGATGTTTAGAAATGTGGTTCAGAGCTTGTGTGGAGAAAGATACACATTATCTTTGTCATTGACGTCAAAGGGGGAGAAGAGTCATGTGAAAAAATTTGTGGGGAGAAGAGTCATGTGAAAGAGTTGAGGAGAAAAGAGTTAGAATCTAAGGGGGAGAAAGTACTAAGAGAAAGTTGTGTTGATGGTGTTTTTCACATCATATGTTGCCATCAATTCCAAAGGGGGAGATTGTTGGATGTTGTTGATATGTGGTTGTCATTGATGTCAACACTATTGGCATTAATGTATTAAAGGTTGTACATGTCGAGGATATTGGGAAAATTGTAATAAAAGAAGTTGCAGGTTGTTAGTAGTGTAGTGAAGTTCATGTTGTTGGCTAGCTCAGTATGTTGATGATAAGAGGTTTTGGACTTAAGTGTTTGTTTTTGAGTATATCTAGTTTATCCATGTTAAGTTTTAGAGATCTGCATGAAGATTTGATCAAGTTATGAGCAGTTGTGTTCTGATAGTTTTTCTGTTGCTTCAGTTGGTGTTCCTGAAAGAAGATGATGTGATTCTAGTAAGTTGATTTGTTGTAGATGCTTCTAAGGTGTTTCATGATGCTCATGGATGTTTCTAGATCATTCTCTATCTATGTTGCACTTCTACATTGATCATTGTGCTCGCGATTGATGATTTTCTTTTGTGTGCTCATGTTTTTCATGATCATGGCCGACAGGGTGATTGTAGCATGTTGTGGATCTTCGAGGAATAATTTTTGAAGGTGTTGCATGCTTGAGAATATTGTTTTGGTTCTTCATTATTTCTTGGCCGACTATGCTTTGTTCACATTGAAAAATTATTTATTGATTTGGGCCGAAAATTTGTACGCATTTTATATTTTGTTTTGGCCGACATGTAGTTGATGTAATTCCGAGTTGTAGATATATATGAGTGATTTTTTGTGTGATGTAAAGTGTGTGTGTTGATAGGAGATGTGTGAATAATATCCTAATCATTCGAAGGAAAAATAAGAGTGTGAAGAAGAGTGAGCAAAGTGTGAAGAAGAGTTTATGTGCTTAACCGACACTATAGTCAAGCATTAGCAGATGCCATTTTCTCAGTTCAAAATCTTGTGGATGTAATTCAAATGTTTCTATAAGATAGTGTGTCTTCCTTGGGCAGTAAGCCTTTTGTATTTGAGCAGTGAGCTCTAGACAATGTGCCTGAATGCATGTGCATTTCCCATTTATTCTTCTTTATACTTTTAATAGGGTGTAATTGTGTGGATTAACCTCCACTGTGGTTTTTCCCCTAATAGGGTTTCCATGTAAAAAGATTGGTGTTATGTGTGTTTCTAATGTGTTGATGGTTATTTATCAGATCTGAGAATAAGTTGAATAATTTTAAATTTCTGTGACAACTGATTCACCCCCCCTCTCAGTTGTCTACCCTTGTGTTTCCAACAATTACTTGTATCTCCTTGAAACTAGGAAGAGAGACTTATCGATAGGGTTATGGTATAAACTTGATGGTTATATCAATAATCAACAATAGGATTGATAAATGTATTATATGTTTATGTTATCTTGATTAAGGGTCTAATCCTATTCAGGGAATTCAAGGGGAAATATGTTCCAACAACCCAAAGTCATATTGAGAAGAGGACTTGAAGGTGTAGATGCAAAAACCCTTATCAGATGTCCTCTAGATTATATTGAAATATAGTAAACATTGTAGACGTGAGAATATTTTAGGTTCATGGAAAGAGAGGTTTTATGATCTATTTACAATCACTTGGTCATTATTTTACTTTGATTGAAACCCTAGATTGAGAATAACCTATTTGGTTGGGTTGTATTCTTGGTTGTTGTTGAAAGCAATAGGTTGGGATTAACCTATATATTTTGATTGATCATTTGATTTTTGGTTATATCTTGATTGAAGTCACTTATTGTTGAAGATTATACTTTTGATTGAGGTCATTTATTGTTGAGATTATACTATTTGAAATAAGAGTCATTTGATGTCATGACATTATGAATATTGTATAGTTGAATAGGTTATTCTTGGGATTTGTTTGATCCATGGGAAAGGGTATATAACCTATGAATTTTGAGATACTTAGTAGTTAAGTCACCTTGATTATGAGATGCTATGTGCGTTATTCCTGGGATTTGTTCGATCTATGGGAATGGGGGTAACCTAGGTATAGAGTATGAATGGTCATTAATCCAAATTGATCTAGGAAGGTAGTTGAACATGCGACATCCACTCTAAGTTTAGGGTGATGTAAAATTTGGCCAAAGTAGTGTAATTTTCCATTGTTTACACTATCAGTTTCACTCTGATCCATACTTATGTACTAGGCCGGGATGTACATACTTGTGGGGGTTAGCCACTTATGTTAGTTTTAGAAATGTATAGGACACAACACCAAGCTCACAAAAGGCTATTGTTATGAGGTTACCAAACCAATATCTTTGTTGAAGGGTAGGGCCATCTTACTAGTTAGCTAGATGTGCGGGGGACCGTAGTAAGTTTGTGGTTGGTAGAAAAGTGCTTGAGTGATGATTCTCCTCATCAGTTGGAAACCAAGATTTGAGGGGGACTTCCTAGACCATTTGTACTTTACATATTTTGTAATCTTGTTTAAGCTATGTTTGTAACTTGTATCCATCTCAATGGAAATTGTAAATATGAAATGTCATATGGAAATTATGTATCATCATTACTTGAATTAATGAAACAAATTCTTTTTTATACAATGGGAAAGTTTGAAATATGTTTCAAATGTGCATTTATTATTCAAAGGAAAATAATTTTTTTATTTATCTTAAAGGTCAGATGCATAAACTATTTACTTGTGGGTAAAACATAGGAAAAATTACTGCGTAGAACAATGGGCATGTTACATGTGGTATCAAAGCTACCAGGTTCAACTCTGGAACCTATGTGCTCATTACATAAGTAAAACATAAACCTTATTAGAAGTTAAATGTTGAAAAGTTCTTACATTGAGATGGCAAGAGGAAAGGAACAAAGGAAAAACAAGAAGGAAGTTAAGTTTCTTGAAAACTTGTTTAAGTTAGGAATATGAAAGAATCGTCCCTAGAGTTGAAAACTCCTAAACCAAAAAATCATTATGATACACCTTTGGATTGCGGAAGATTATGCAACTAGGTTTAGTAGGAAGGTTAAGGATGTAGTGCCCCTTATTTTTATTTATGTTGCTGACAGTTACTTGACTATGTATTTTGTTTGATAATGGATTCACAGTTATGATGATAGTTGATGATACTTTATTGCTGATGTTTATGTTATGCCATGGTTAGTAGATTGATTTAATTGATTGTGTGGATTATTCTTGCTATGGGCATCATGCAATTATCTAATGTATGTCCTTTTCATGTTATTAGTATTTGATTAGTGTGCATTGATGTATTATGGTGAAGGGGAACAGTCTCACATCACTCGCTCGCAAGTGCCCTGCAATGTTGCGATTTTCCTCTCACGATGTGTTTGACTATTTGACTATATACATGCTTGACTGTGTCATTTGTTATAGGTTGTAGGTACCAGGCATTGAATCCACCTGAATTTTCTGGTTTGAGCATTCCTTAATCCCAATGGAGATTGTTGATTTGGAGATATGTTGAGCCATCATCCTTGATGAGGATGAGTATTTGTTTATCATTCCCTATCTGTGTGGTCAGTTTGAGTTGGTATGTCTGTGTCGTTGCATATTTCCTCCCATTTTGCTTTGAGGTCAAGTATTGCTTGGTATTATGTTCATTTGAGTTAATGGTTGATTAGCACTTGATTGATCATTATATTAAAATAAAAGATTATTGTGGATACAAGGTATTTGATAATTTAAATAAGTGTTTTAATACATTTGCAGCTTTGATAAATAAAATATTATTAATGTTTTATTTGATTTAAATAAATTAAAATTTATGGTTTAATAAAGAAATATTTAAATAAATTTATATTAATTGTTGTATTGTGCAAGCAATTTAAATTAATAAATTAAATATTTTAATATTTGATTTAATTGTGTGCAAATTATAAGGCATGGCTAAAATTATAAAAAGAAGGTAGTTGACGGTAGTGGGAAAAATTAAATAAAATAATTAAAATTATAGAAGTGAATGCAACAACAGAGATTGGGGAAAGTGGAAAATTAATTGGTTATCTTGCAAAAATAAAGGGGGCTTTTGCATTCGTTTTTGGAAACTAATTTTGTTTCTCTCTCGTGAATGTTTTGGTTCTTGGAAGAAGCTTTGAGTTTCTTATTCTTGGAGGCTTGAGGTTTTCTTTGTTTCTTGGAGTTTTCCACTGGATTTGGGGGTTTCTTTGTATTGGACTTCTGTAGAATTTGTTGAGGAGTTGGGAGCTGAGAGCTGGATTTAGGAGATCTCAGCATCAAGATCCCATCTCTGTCAAACAAGTGAAATCAGGTTTCATTACTTTTCTGATTTTATTTTTGTTATTGAAAAGAAAGCTTGCATGATAAATAAAACAATATTTATTCATTAATTTATTTCTAGTCTATATAATTAGCAATTTCTTTAATGAGGATTGTAAGCCCCTATTGCAAATTGATTGACAGATTGTGTAGTCTTTTAGCCTGAAACCTCTCTTTCTTTTGGATACCTTAATTAATTATTTTACCTTGTTTAAGCTCAATTTCCCCTGCCTTTTTGCGCCACTTGATGGCATGGTTTTTATTCCATAGTCACAAAATGGTTTGTGCACCATCGAATTGTTTTACTCTCCAAATATATGTTCTTGAACTACATTTGTCTCCTTTAGTGTTACGTTGTAGTTGTCACTCCTTGGTAATAGATTCTATTTTTGTACATTAGTTTCGATGTAAATGGGCTGTAAACCGAAAGTTCTTGGAGTCTCATATATATGTTAAAGATATCACCCTGAATAGAGGAATCTGGCTTTACACCAGCCACTTGCTTTTGCTTGAAATTTTCTTAAGCCTTTCTTTTGAAAATCCAAGTGCGCACAACCTGTTATCATTTTCCCTCATCAAATGGCATTTATTTAAGGCATTCGACTAGGTATCCATGTGCTTTTCTATGCTTCCAATTCTTGTATAAATTGTTTCCTGTGCTTATATTGGCCTACAACTTTTAAGCTCTCATGATTCCTAGGTGGACCTCTTGAACCTTGTTAAAATTTGAGAGAACACTTAAGCTCTCCCAGTTTCAATTGAATCTATCCCAATCAAGTTTGGCAACACAAAATCTTGAAGCCACTCGCTTTTCTTGACTAATTCCATTTAGTAGCGATCAACGATGTCCTAACCGCCTGCCTTGTCAATTTTGTGCAAGATTTCATTAGGAATGAGATTTCAGAGAGAGTGGTAGTTGAAACAAGAGCTATCAATGTTAGTTGTTCCACAATCAGTTGCCCCATCTCTTGCCCAGCCATGTGCCCTATCCCTCTTTGTGCTTGCCTTGCAGTAGTTCGTCCTTCTGATATGTGTTATAAAAGCATGACAAAGTGTTTTATTATTTATATTTTGATAATAATATAATCTATATCATGTTATATTATATCTTGTTTTCATTTTTGCAGTAGTATGTTATTTATGGCGGTTGATTCACTTCATTAAAATCCTTCGAACTCATTACTAGCGTGGTGTTTGTTATAAATCGATGTGTGTATTTCTATTTAGATATTTGGTATTGTAAGGAACTCGTTGTTTCTAAAAATTGGTGCCTTCGATTGTAAATATATATGTGTGTGTGTGTCTTCAACTATATTATAATTGTAGATTATCATTAGCATTATAGATATAATATATACATATATAAGTATATGTATTTATATACATACATACATACATACATACATACATACATACATACATACATACATACATACATATATATATATATATATATAGAGGAATACATATATGTTTATATATATGTATAGGTATATTTGTTAGTTAATTATAATGGTGTTAGTAAAGAATATTCTTACTTTGAATTAAGATATTTGTGAGTAAATAATCAAAATAAGATTATAAAAAGAAAGAATAATTTATTTATATGTAAATAATAATGAGTTTGTTAAATGTGTTCAATTAGACTTCCTCCTTGGAGATCATGAATATTGCATGTTTTGATAAATTGAGTGTTAGTCTTGTTGTAAAACCACCTTGCGTCCCTTGATCGCGTTAGTGGATTTATTGTTATATGAAGTTTGTGTTGATTATATGAAATTTGGTAATCATGGTTATTGTTCCTTGTGAGAATATTATGTAAATGGTTATGTGGGCTCCCAGAGGCTGGGACAAATATGTTATTGATTGAAACGTTGTGTTTGATTCTTGAAGTGAGTAATATTGTGCTTGTGAGGCGATGTTGTGGGTGTTTAGCCATGCACTCTTTAATTCTATTACAACCGTGTTGAGAGAAATATGGTTCACGCCTTGCTCAGGTTATGTACTTTTATGGTTTTCATTTTATGTGCATTGTGGCTTGCCTTGTTAGTTTTATAGAGTCTCCTAGTTGCTATTAGGGGCAGTGGCTCTCAATAAGGGTCGATGCACAAAGTGGCACTAGGATAACCCATGTGGGAGCTTCTTAACTCAGTGATAACTTAAAATAAATTAGGGGGTTGGGTAGTTTAAACATTAATCAAGATAAGTGAATGCCTCGCCCATGCTTGTAGTGTTTGTTTGGGCTAAGGATGGGTTGAGAAGGCCTGGATGGCAAGACTAACTTCCTTGTCCTCACAAAAGGAATTTTGGTTCCACATGTGTCACCCTATGGGGCCGAGACCTAGTGATAGGTTTCCAAGACAACCATAGATGGGGGTTAAGGTCTAGTGAGAGACCGCTAGGACAACCCATGCTAGGACCATCTGATGACACTCTTCCCTCTACAGACTAGTATTCCCTTGTTGGTTCTCTCCCTTTGGTATGCGATGTCCTCTGGAAGTAATGTATGCCCTTTTGTGATGATTGTTGTTGTTGAAATGTCAGTTGCTCTCTATTTAGTTTTGTTATGTCAGTTGGTTGTCACCTTGTTAACATTGTGGTGGTAGGACCTTATTGTTATCTCCTTGCATGAGGGGTGGACCTTAGGGTTTCACATGGTCAGGTGGAATGTGCCTTGTACTCCATTGGGTTTCCCTTCTTTGTTGATCATTCATGTGGAGGCTACTCTTGATGATGTGGACTACTGCACATGTTCTGGTTCGAGTGGATTATCTTTCATGTACTTGTATTGTACCATAAATTTATTGTATCATGTATTATACTTTTGATGTACTCTCCTCACATGTATACGAGGAGACATTGTTGTTTAAGATGTAATGATGTAATTAATGGTTGAATTCTCTTGTGTAATGGATAATGTAAATGATGTTATTGCATATTTTAGTTAATTGGATTGCTATAAAATGTTGTTATATTGTTGATATGATATGGATATTTTATATTGGTTGATCTTTAAAAGTGGTGTATAAAATGAAATTCATATTGTTGATGGAATTTAATTAATGTAATGATTTACAGTTCTTGCTAGTTTAGTTAATGGGAATCTAGTAGTGTAGTCATGGACCTTAGAGGAACATGAGGAAGAACATGAAGAACATGAGGAAGAAACTCTTACTCCATCTTACTCCATCTTTGAGAAGGTCCACAAGGTTAGAATTCTAGCTATTGTTTCATTTGCAATCTTGTGTAAATTACACTTTAAAAAAAAAAATTGTCCTATTTTTAGGTGTTTTAGCGTGTTGTCCTCTAGGGTTTCATGGGGGTCATTACACATGGTGTCAGAGCCCAAGTTATAACACTAGGTACTCTGGGCATATACAAGATCCCATTATGTTGTCTTAGTTGTATATATTTTTTAAAGTTTATGTTTTCCTTGGTCGACCTCATCTAACACTTTGAACTTGTTCTTGGTGATGTCTGTGTAGGATAATTCCTAAAGGTCAAGGTCGAGGTTAGGGATGTGGTAGAGGTTGTAGTGGTGGCCGTGGGGATAATTTCCAAGTCTCCGCTCCTCAGAGTTCTAATGAGTCTGATCGTGAGGAACAATAGTGTTCCCAAAATAATCAGGGAGGTGGAGATTAGAATCTGAGTTAGTCGGGGTTGGAGGGTGCACAGTTGCATCACTTGCTTGAGGAGGTTCTTGCCTGTCTAGGTCTGAGACAGGAGGGTGATGAGTTGGTGGTTAGGGAGAGAGAGAGAGGTCTGGAGGAGAGAGATTACAATTGAGCAAGAGGCTATATTAGTTGGCCATATGAGAGATATTTTGAGAGAACGTACTCCTACTTTTGATGGAACTAGTAGTGGTTTGGAGGCAGAGACCTAGTTAATTGATCTAAACTGGTGTTTCACTATGCATCCATATGGTAGCAACACCAAGGATAGGCGCACTATCATGCACCTTAGAGGTTTTGCTTCCACATGGTGGCATTTGGAGGAGTAAAAGCTACATTTAGATATAGGTTATGTATCATGGGAGATGTTTCTTGAGAGATTCAGAGCTTGATTCTTGTCTGATCATGGGCAGTAGGATTGTGTGGATGTGTTGAGATTTTATGAACTTAAGTAGTATGCAGACATAGGTGATGACGAGGGTATGTTGGTGCAACATTTTATCAGGGGATTGAATGCATGTATTAGTGGAGGTGTTTGTGTGTTTGAGCCAAAAACCATGGAGGTAGTTGTAGAGAAGGCTCAGATAGTTGAGGAGAATTTGGCCATGGCATTGGGAGGCCATATAGGTGTTCAAATTGGTAGTGCACCTTTCGCAGGCTTCAGGTTTCCAAGTGGTTAGTTTTAGGCTACGAGATCCTCTAAGGGCCATCAAGCATCCACTAAGGGTGAGTAGCAACAACAACGTCCCTAGATAAAACATGGGAACTCTCAGTCTCTACAAGGTGGTGGCTCTCAGTATAGGGAAAACTGAAATTTGCAGCGAGCCAAGCAGTATCATCTCAATCAGCCAACATAGAGCACACAATCTATAGTTAGTGGTGGTGGTTTCCATTAGTCTAGTGCACCTTCAAGTTGCCTGGGGTATGGTAGAGGTGCGGGTTATTTTTCTTGCGACCAACAGGTTCACATAGCTAGGCAGTGTCCTCAGAAGGGCACATTTGGATTAGTCTGAGGTTTTCGACTTTAGAGCCAATAGTAGGGGATGCAGGCAGGTCCCACAGAGTGTTTGCAGCGGTGGATAACTGTCAGGCCAAGCATCAGGATATAGTAGTAGAGGCTTCAGGTAGAGGACGAACAACTGACTATGGAGCTCGTGGATATTCTGGAGCACAGGAGACTCACCTTCAGGGGTAGGGACATTGAGCAGGTGTGGGTCAAGTGGGATCTTATTGTTGAGTCCTTAGTCCCTTGGTAGGATGCGAGAGTTATACCCTTATTTGTTTTCCAGCTTCCAGGAGTAAGCCTGGTCCTAGGGAGGAGGATGTAGTGCCCCTCAGTTTGCTTTCTATTGCTGACAGTTACTTGACTATGTATTTTGTTTGATGATGGATTCACAGTTATGATGATAGTTGATGATACTTTATTACTGATGTTTATGTAATGCCATTCTTAGTAGATCGATTTAATTGATTGTGTGGATTATTATTGCTATGGGCATCATGTGATTATCTGATGTATGTCCTTTTCATGTTATTAGTATTTGATTAGTGTGCATTGATGTATTATGGTGAGGGAAATAGTGTCGCATCACTCGCTCACGAGTACCCTGCAACGCTATGATTTTCCTCTCATGGTAAGTTTGAATGTTTGACTATGTACATGCTTGACTATGTGGTTTGTTGTAGGTTGCAGGTACCAGACATCAAATCCACCTGAATTGCTAGGTTTGAGTATGCCTTAATCCCAATGGAGAGTGTTGATTTGGAGATAGCATTTGGTCCCCTATGTTGAGCCATCATCCTTGATGAGGATGAGTATCCATTTTCCATTCCTTGTCTGTGTGGTTAATTCAAGTTGGTATGTCTGTCTTGTTGCATATTGCCTCCCGTTTTGCTGCGAGGTCAAGTACTACTTGGTATTATGTTCATTTGAGTTAATGGTTGATTAGCACTTGATTTATCATTATATTAAAATAAAAGATTATTGTGGATACAAGGTACTTTATAATTTAAATAAGTGTTTTAATACATTTGTGGCTTTGATAAATAAAATATTATTAAGTTTTTATTTAATTTAAAGAAATTAAATTTATGGTTTAATAAAGAAATATTTAGATAAATATATATTAATTATTGTATTGTGCAAGCAAATTAAAATGAAATGATTAGAATTAATTAATTAAATATTTTAATACGTGATTTAATTGTGTGCAAATTATAAGGTATGGCTAAAATTATAAAAAGAAGGTAGTTGATGGTAGTGGGAAAAATTAAATAAAGTAATTAAAATTATAGAAGTGAATGCAACAACAGAGATTGGGGAAAGTGGAAAATTAATTGTTTATCTTGCAAAAATAAAGGGGGCTTTTGCATTCTTGTTGGAAACTAATTTTTTTTATCTCTCCTGTGAATTTTCTGGTTCTTGGAAGAAGCTTTGAGTTTCTTATTCTTGGAGGCTTGAGGTTTTCTCTATTTCTTGGAGCACTGGATTTGGGGGTTTCTTTGTATTGGACTTTTGTATAATTTATTGAGTTCAGAGCTGAGAGTTGGATTTAGGAGAGCTTAGCATCAAGATCCCTTCTTTGTCAAACAAGTGAAATCAGGTTCCATCACTTTTTCAATTTTATCTTTTTTAATTTATTTCCAGTCAATATAATTAGCAATTGATTTGCTGAGGATTATAAACCCCTGCTGCAAATTTATTGGAAGATTGCGTAGTATTTTAGCCTAAAACCTCTCTTTCTTTTGGATACCTTAATTAATTCTTTTACCTTGTTTAAGCTCAGTTTCCCTTGCCTTTTTGTGCCACTTTATGGCATGGTTTTTATTCCATAGTCACAAAATGGTTTGTGCACCATCAAATTCTTTTAATCTCCAAATATATGTTCTTGAAATGTGTTTGTCTCCTTTAGTGGTATGTTGTAGTTGTCACTCCTTGGTAATAGATTTTGGTTTTGTGCATTAGCTTTGATGTAAATGGGTTGTAAATTGAATGTTCTTGGAGTCTCATATATCTGCTAAAGATATCACCTTGAACAGAGGAATCCGACTTTATACCAACCACTTGCTTTTTCTTGAAAGTTTCTTAAGCCTTTCTTTCGACAAATCCAAGTGCACACAACCTGTTACCATTTTCCCCCATCATATGGAATTTATTTAAGGCATTCGACCAGGTAGCCATGTGCTTTTCTATGCTTCCAATTCTTGTATAAATGGCTGCCTATGATTATATCGGCCTACAACTTTTAAGCTCTCACGATTCCTGGGTGGACCTCTTGAACCTTGTAAAAATTTGAGAGAGAAATCTTAAGGTCTCCCAGTTTCAATCGAACCTTTCCCAGTCAAGTTTGGCAACACAAAATCCTGAAACTGTTGAATTTTCTTGAATAACACCATGTAGTAGTGATCAACAGTGTCCTAACCACTTTCCTTGTCAATTCTATGTGAGATTTTGTAATACCCCGCTTTGATTGTGATTAATAACAAACCTAATTTGTTATATGTTTTCCATGCATAGATGGTAAGTTATATTGTGTGCAACAAATAATATGAATTGTGTGACAATATTGTTGTATTTCATTTTGATAATTGTTTCATTGTCACTACCATGAAAGTATTAAACATTCATAAAGTGTGGGATTATGAATGGGAATTTTGAATGATATTGTATGCAATCAAATCTTAAAATATTCAACTAGAAAATTTATTTAATTTATGATTGTTGCTTATGGTTTCATTGGTAATGTGCAGGAGAGGATGTTGGTATGAGAAGGGAAGATCATTGAAAGATAATTGAAAAAAAAAGGAGGCATTTTCTTGTGGTTATGAATGTGATCCCTTTTGGGGCTTAGAAATAAATAAAGTTAAGGTGTTGGTAGATTACACTTGTAGTGATTGGTATTAAAGGATAATTTATTATTGGTTTGTGAGTGAATTTAGGTGTAAGTGAGGCTAAGGGTTAAGAACCCTTATCCAAGTGTGAAACTCGTATGGAACCTTAAGTGGGTCTTTAAAGAGGGTTGTTGGGAAATTTCCTTGGTTGGGATGCAAAAAGAAACCCCCTAGGGTCTATACCATAGTGGTAGGGGTCAATTAGGCCTATAATAGTGCCCCAAGGACATGATTTGACCCCCAAAAAGCCCTCATAATGGAGAGTGACGAGTTTTGAGGAGTAGATGAGATAGAAGGATGGAGGGGTTGTCCAAGTGCATGTTCCTCTTTAATAAGAAAAAGACTCTCATTGATGGAGGTAGGTACACTTCTCACCTCCTCCCCCAAAAGTTGTAAGTTGAAACTTCTATATATTTTGGAGTGGAAGAATGAATCGGGTGTTACCCACTTCTCCTTTTGGGGAACCTTGGTGAAGATGGTAGGAAGAGTGTGGAGAGGAGAGGAGGAGTTTGTTGGAGAGGAGAGAAGACAAAAGAGTTAAATTTCAACACCTCAAGCAAGAGATAAGTCTCTTTCTCTACTCCTATTTTTCCCTTGTTTAAATGGTATGGTAAGAGGGTGGCATGTTGTATAATCCATTTCTGAAAATGGCAAGTAGAAAACCTGCATGTATGTAATTTTGAATTATGTTTAACTTTGTAAGATTTGAGAAGACCCCATTACATCATCTTGGGGCCAAAATCATTCCTTGCTCGGGGGTATGGCTAGAGCCCACGAGGCTCCATGACACCATTATGGTAGGGTGGAGAGCAAGCCTGGTTTGGTTGTATGTCATTCAATGTATTTCTTAAAATTAGTTGTAATATGGAAAGCTAGGAATTGTTGTAACATGAAAGAAAATGGAGAAAAGATCAAGCCTTCTTTCTCATGTACTATCCATTGGGTCTCTAAATACTGTTTGTAGTATCAAAAGTCTTTTATTTTGTTGCCATAAAGGAAACATGTATATCTTATGAATTGTAGAAAAATACTTTCTTCAAGATCCATTAAGGAATTACTGCAAAATTTCTTATATAGTTGAATGGACATGTAATGTATCATTGCAGTAGTATAGAAATGCATCTTGTTTTAGTTTAAAGGGCGATAGGATGCTTAAAAAGAAAAGAGGGAAAAAATGAGAGAATATAATATAATAGGGTAATGAAACGACTATTCCACATGTATTTATAATGTGAGATATGTTGTGGTAAAGTGTTGTTTCTATTATGTTTGCAATGAATTTTTTTTATTATTCTACGCAATCTCAAAAAATATGAAAACCAGTGTATATCTCTATGTATAAAGAAAAAATAAATAAATATAAGAGCTTTATGAAGACATAAAAGCATGCATACTATTTTATCATTCTATTTGGTGGTCCTGTCAGTATATGTTATGTTTTCTAAGGGCTTAAAAGAATCTAAATCAAATTGGAGAACGAGTCCATTCAAACCATGAATATATTTATCTATCGAAACTATAGTATGTTTGTACTCTTCAGAGGCATATATATATATATATATATATATATATATATATGATAGGTGCTCTATGTTGAGGGGGAAAATATTAGTATATTTCATCTGGTAAAGGCTGTAACTTAGCCCCCATTAGCAAGAATGAGCACGAAGGCCTCTTATTTATCTTCTCGTGCACAAATCATGAAATTTCAACATAAGATATAGATCATACCAAACAGAACGCCCATGGCTATAGATGTATCTTAGTGCACACTGAATTTTGAAGGGAATGCATACGGATAAATACAAAGATATAAATATAAAAATAAAAATAAAACAGAATAAACAAGTACACAGAAATAAGAAAAAGATAGTCCGCCAGCAGGAAATCTGCCATCATTAAACTTCCCTAAATCTTAAGCCTGTGAGAGAGAGAGAGAGAGAGAGAGAGAGAGAGAGAGAGAGAGAGAGAGAGAGAGAGAGAGAAGTGTTAAGCTCTCCTGCATCTGAACATGCCCCAGCCCTGTTGAAGAAACCCACAACCTGTGATTGAATAAATAAAGAAATAAAAGGGATAGCATTTTACGCCTATCGTTGCTACTTACTTGCAACACCAAGTACCAAGCCTACATTCGAATCTTAGGGTAAATGGGTGGCTCGACAGTTCAAGGTTGTGGCTTGACAGTTCATAACGCCGACCATCATTATGGCAATAAACTCTACTCTTGAGATGTCACATAGTCAACAACCCCTCTATTCTTGTGAAACACGAAGGCGTTCATTTCTTTTTGCTCAAGTGATCGAATGAGTAAACTGGACGTCTCCCTCTGCAGGTCATTTTACTTCTTAGTCACCTGGCTGCAGGGTCATCCATGCTGTATTTATTAGCCCAGTGTCCATTCTAAGTAGCATAGCCACACATGGAGTATTGTGATTACTACTCAACCACCCAAATAAATATTGTGAAAGTAGATAGTAATCCTCTCGAAGGAAATATAATATTAGTACGATATAAAATATTGAAGGGGAAGTTACTCCATTGAGATCGTGAAGTGTTGATTTCTACGCCAACGAATCTTAGCCGTTCATCATTTTCCCACCATTCTTTTGGCTGTCTCATGCCGACTTTTGTTGCTTTCCCACTGCTATTCATTTTTCCTCCTCCAAAATCATGCTCACGGTATTGCCCTTTCACTCCTTCAATTTGTCGAACTGTAGCGTGGAAATAAGGTTTGAGTAGGATCTTAAAGTAAATTTACTAAAATGAAAACTATTATGAAAAAAAAACCATAGTATGCATTTGGTAAGTTTTAAGCATTCATGGAAAATTGCGTTGGGTTATGTGGTATATATTTATTTACGTGTGGTCACCTATAGTCAAATATGACTTAGCGCAATGTATTTCCATGTATTGTTTCCCTCGTGAGAAGTAAAGGATAAGAAAATCTATCCTAACCTATCATCCCTCCACTTTCCCTTACGTGGGTATATAAACTAGAATCGCACCTTAGTATGCAATGGGTACGCTGAAGAGGTGTGGAAGGTCAATTAGGATCAGTTTTGGTCTATTTTACAAAGGTCTCAATGGAGAAGTGATAGCTTCAAATAAATTATGCATCAACTTACAGGGATCCAAATATGATTGAAATAAAACCTTTGAATTAGGAAGATAATCAAGTTTCATTACCAACAAGCTCATGTTATGTTTGCAATAAGGAGGGAGAAAGAGAGGGAGAGGTAGGGATAGAAAGAGGGAGAGATAGAGGGGGGAAGAATGAGAGATAGAGGGTTGAAGAGAGAGAGAGATAAAGATGGAGATGGTAGAGGGAGAGATAAATACAAAGAGATAGATAGGAAGATAGAAAGGGAGAGACAGAGAGGACAAGATACATGAAGAGAGGGGAGGAGAGGGGGAGAGAAAAAGAGATAGAAAAACAAAGAGAATTAGCGATAGGTGAATAGAGATAGAGAGAGGGAGAGAGAAATAAGGAGAGATAGATAAAGGGAGAAAGAAGTAAGGGGGATAGAGATATATGGGAAGAGAAAGAGAGAGAGAGAGAGGTAGACATAGAGATATAGATAGGGGATATGGAGGGAGTGAGTGAGGGAGAGATGGGGAGAGATAGAGAGGAGGAGGAGAGAAAGGAGAGAGATAGGTAGAGGAAGAGAGATAGGGAATAGGGAGAGAGAGGAAGAGAGAGAAGAGGGGGGAGAGGGAGAGAGCGAGAGAGATAGGTAGAAAAGGGAGAGAAAGAAAGAGGGGAGAGGGAGAGTGATATGTAGAGAGGGAGAGAGAAGAATGGGGAGAGATGGAGAGAGAATAAGATGGGGGAGAGAGGGAGAGATAGCTTAATATATATAGGGAGAGGGAGAGACAGAAAGGGGGTGATATAGAGAGATAGAGGATAAAGATAGAAACAGAGCTATAGATATATAGTAGGAGGATGGAGTGATGGAGTGAATGACAGAGAGAGGGGGGAGAGGGAGAGAGCTCAATAAATAGAGGGGAAGAGGGAGTGACATAGATAGTGGGAGATATAGAGAGTGACAAAGAGATATATCAATCACCCTCCTATATCTCTATCTATGACAATAGGAGAGGAGAGATATTAATTATTAATTATAATAATTTCATATTTATATTTAATAATTTTTATTATAGAATATAATATATAATAATAATATAACTTATATATACTATTATATATAATAATAAATATAATTTTATTATATATGATTTAATCTATATTATATAAATTTAAATATATTAATTATTAATTATAATAATTTCATATTATATTTAACAAATTTAATTATAAAACATAATATATAATAATAAATATAATTATATTATATAAAAATATAATAATTATTAATTATTAATTGTAATATATATATATATATATATATATATATATATATAATGGTTTTGCTAAAGAATATATTTGATTTATTTTCTTTTGCATACATTTGTAGCATTAGGTGGGAGGGTAGAGGTATGAAATCCCAACCTCCCCTTCACTACTCCTTAGCAAACATGAAAAAAAAAAAACCTCCGAATCAAGAAGATAATTGATTAGCTCATATGTTATGTTTGCAATAGGGATTAAGGGAGAGAGGAAAAGATAGGGTCAAGAAGATAATTGATTAGCTCATATGTTATGTTTGCAATAGGGATTAAGGGAGAGAGGAAAAGATAGGGTTAAAAAGAGGGAGAGAAGAAAAGATCGAGTTAAAAAGAGGGAGAGATAGAGGGGGAAGAGTGAGAAAGTGGGGGTTAAGGAGATAAAATAGAGATGGATAGTTTTACAATCTTTTGTATTGGAAATGGCTATGATTTTTGAGATTTATGGATATAGATATATAAATTACAATTAATATGTTATATTTTATTTAGTATCGGATATAAATAACTAAATAATCACTAATTAATTCTCTTTATGTTATTATATTAACTTTTAAAACTGTGTAATGAATTTTTTCTAATATATTTTATATAATTAATAATTAATAAATTTTTATATGATACAATTTAAATTAATATAATAGAAATTTGATAGAACTTTGTGAACTTACAAATCCACATAAAAACTTATCAATAAAATATTAAAAATTCATCAACTATTTACATTATATAAAATATAATATAAAATAATAAAATAATTATAATATATATTTAGTAAGACAATTATAATATAAAATTTAACAAAATAATAACTATATGATAAAATAATTTATAAGTTAAATAGTTTATTAACAATCTATCAAAAATTAAACCTTATATCTCAGACAAATTTAATGAACAAAAACAACTTATTAGAGCTTCCACAACTCTTCGGCGTACCTATTGCACTACTTTAATGAAAACAGGATAAATATGTGGTGATGGGCTTTGGAATACAAATAGGTATAATTTGGGCTTTGGAACACAGAAAAGTTGCTTGGCATGGTGTGCATTCAATGGCTTCATTCTATATATAGTCGAGCCCCATTTTGCAAGATGTAACTCGCGAGTTGTTACAATGACAAGACTGCCGGATGCAATCCAGTCCTTGAATGGCAACAGCGCATCCAATTGGCTTCTATGATCCACGTCATCCAAAACGATGAGGGCACGAATAGATCTCAACCGATTTGCCAGAATAGCTTTGCCTCTTTCTATGTTATCGAATGATGAGCCATAGACACCAAGGTCCTCCAGAAGCCTTTTTTGCTTCTCATGCAAATCATTTCTGCTTGCAGCATCTCGAACTGAAAATAAGATACTGGAATATTGGAAGGATGAGGATTTCCTGTTATACAACTCTTGAGCAAGCGTGGTTTTACCGGCTCCGCCCATTCCCACAATCCCAACAATTTGAACATTTCGCTCACTCTCGACAGATTCTTCAAAATCCCGTACGATATCATCCAGTCCAACGGGTTTGTCGGCCACCAGAAAGGGCACCTTTTCCAATTCCTTGGATACCATATTTTCGCAATATTCTTCAACTGCATCCCCTCATCTCTAAATATGTGCAATGGATATTTAACAAACATGAGAACTCAATGGTAACAATGATACCAGATATTAAAACAAGAGAAAGATAAGGTATTTGCTACTTACTTAGTATCCTTGATCACGCAGCCAGAACGAACAGAAACATTCTCCAGTGCGATCTTCCATTCATCAAGCTTTTGTCGAGTATCTACCCTTCTCTTGGTATTGGGAAAACGCAGGAGCATAGATTCCTTTTCCTTGACCCACCCAGCGCAGATCAGAAGGGTCGACATGATAGAAGACAGGAATAATTCTGTTACCCGTCTTAAGCATGGAAGACAGCTCTGCTAAACACCAAGGGGATTCGGCATAGTTAATAGAGAAAATGGCAATATGAAGTGAAGCAGTGCGAATGGCCTCTTCGATTTGTGCTGGAATGACATCACCCAATTGAAGAGAAAGAACATCAAGAAAGACGGAGATTCCCAAAGCGCTAAGTTTATCGTGGATATTGGTAGCAAGGGTGTATTTGACGTCAGCTCCGCAATGATCGATGAAAACATCGAAAGAAGTAGAAAGGGGAGGAGAAGGGGCGGAGGAGGAAGCAGCAGATACCGAAAAGGGCACAACCTCCTGAAAAGGATTTACAATCTCGATAGATGAAGACGAAGTAGTGGCCATGGAATTGATTCAACTGCTCCAAACTAAAAGGCTAAGCAAACAAGCAAACAAATGTCTCTGCAGGAAGTGATCAACTATGTTAAAAAAGTAAGCAACCGAGTCTCTGTAAAAACCGTGTTGAAAGAATCGCTGAATCAAAAGACTTGCAATCATTCATTCAGTGGGCGGCACACACCCGCTTGTTTCTTATCTTGTAGCGTTCCTGAAAGGAGCTTAGTCTGCCAGACATGTAAGGTGCAGATTCATTCCGGGGTGTTTGGAGTGCTTTCCAGAGAGCCTAGAGTGCAATGTATCTACATAGTATTGGAAATGCATAGTGGAGTCAAATCTAGTTTATTACTATCAGATGGTATAGTGGGTTGGAATCATCCATTCCAAAAAGACAAGCCGGCCAAGTACGAATGTGTATCAGGTGGTATGATTAGACAGCTTTCGCATCTGTTGATAACTTTGGGTTTTCACTAAAATTCACCTCCCAAACTCAAATAATTTTAATCGAGCGTAAAAACAAGTTACCGAACTCTGTATTCATTGAATTACGCTTTTACCATATTCTCTATGCCTTTTTCTTTATTACGTTGAATTGCGTTTTTGGGAGAGGTATGAATTATATAGAGTGATCGGCAATTTCCCTATAAAGAATCCGTCAATGGGAGTTAGGTGACCTAACGTGCAGAATTTCACGGCAAATCTCAAACAAAAACGAGGGGATGTTTTACCGTCATTGCATATTAGTGCAAGCTGGAGCAGAATCCCGGGAAATAGAAAAATAAAATGGCAAAATTCTACGGCATTAAGATCTTGGCGGTAATAATTTTCATTTAATAGACATACTGTAAAACCCTAGTTAAAACTTTATTTTCGGGCTGCAGCTCGCCAAATTGGAGAAGTGACAGCTCAATACCAGCGAGGAAGAGTTTGGAGGAGTGCAAACCAATAGCCGCGGAGAAAGCAGCCAAAAAAATGCCGAAAAGCAGCCGGGAAAATGACAAAAAAGTGATGATCGACTGACATTCGTTTAATCCTCTTGCATTGATACGGACGCTGAATAAATATCCCGATAGTATTTTTCTGTCTGCGAAAATAACCGATAAATAAAAGCGGTGGAACGGTCAAAAAAGCAGTATCTTTCACGGCGAGAAAAAACAACGGTTGTCGATGCTTCAAGAACCTTGCCACGGTTATCAACGCTTTTCGGCCGTCCATCGAGAAAATGAGCTCGCAAAGCTCATATAGTACACGCCTTCGGCGTAAATACTAGCAATTGCACCTTGGTGTGCAATGGGTACGCCGAAGATGTTTGGAAGGTCAATTTTAAAATCGTTTTTTTTTTATGCATTTGTGCAATACATGATGTCAATTAGGTCATTTAGCAAATGATGTTTGTACAACAAAGCTCTCATAGAGAAGTGATAGCTTCAAATGAAGATGGAGGTGGATATGGAGGGAAAGAGAGATAAAGAGAGAGGAGAGAGGGATATATAAATAGATTTTTGCATTAAATATTTAATATAATATGTAAATAATAAATATATTTTATATATATATATTTTTAAATTAAATATATATTTAAACAAATATAAATAAATATTAAACATATAATATATTTAAAAATTTAATCAAATATTATATGTAAAATCTATATTATATTTATATTTAATAATATATAATTTATAAAATATTAAATGTATAATATCTAAATATTAGAATGTTATCCTAAAAGTATTTAAATATATAAATTGTAATTTTATTTCATAATGTTCAATTAATAATATTTTAGGAAAATATATTTTATAATCTAAAATTAAAAATAAAATATTATCTGACTATAAGTATTTAAAAATTATTTTGTAAAGCAATAGAGAGTATAAAATATAATAATTTATATTATGCCAAATATAATCTAAAAGGATAATTTGAAAAGCAATTGTCCTTTCCCTAAGTGCAAACTTTAAATGTTTAAATGGTGTCGCTTATAAGCTAGGCTTAAAGTAGGGATGACATTCATTTGTCAAAAACATTTGTTTTAATGTGAGGGTATATTCCATGGTTTTCACAAGTTAAAACACAATATAACATGACCTTGCTAAATACAAAAATTTAAACAAATGATATGTTTAAAAAAAGATATCCATCTTCATACTACGTAAAATAAATTCATTTTAATCACTCTAATGAAAATCCTTTCTTAATCATATTTATCCGGAAACCCAATCCATTATAGATCAAACTATACCTGAAGTCTATTCACTCGTTTTATATTTCACTAATTTCCATAGGGAACTTTCAAAGTCTCATGATTTCAATATTTCTCTTTTCAAATATGTTTAAGATGATTTCAATGTTGTGGTATTTACATCAAAAGCCATGTCCAGTGAGGATAAACAATTGACCACAGTCATTTATCATTACCAAAAAATCTAATCCCTTACGTATTTACAACTCAACATCCAAGCAGGTAGCAATTGCCAGATGAACCATTATTCAACATTAGTTTACTGTTACAATATAAAATGCCAGCTGCCAATGAAGAGAATCTAACAAGTTACAACACCTACATTTAGATATACTTTAACACTATATACAATATGATTTAAATTCATCAGTGGCATTCGGTATACTGTTGTCTATATTTCAAGCAGTTACTCAACTATCTAAATATTTCATTCAACTTGTAAAGGGCACGCATTTGGCTACAACTTGTATTTTAACAAATAATTATTATATGATAGTCTCGAAAGTGTTGTCTCATGCCAGAAAAGTAAAAATGGTGAAAATGTTGGGTTACATCTCCATCCGTATGATATGTCTTTGTCAATAATAGTCATTTTCCTATTAGCAAAAGCATCCTAACTGTGCAAGTGCTAGTAAAAATAATAACTGATTATTAGTAGTATGACGAGGTTTTGATGATTGTATATTTATTTTCAAAGAGCAAATGTAATCCAGTGCTAGTAAAAATATAACCAATTATTAGTAGTATGAAGAGGTTTTGATGATTTTATATTTATTTTCAAAGAGCAAATGTCGTCCAGAAATTTATGTATTCAATTTTTTACACAACACATAGGTTCCATCTTAAAAGTAAAACAACAATACAAAAAATAAATGACCATTGATGATCTTATCAACACAAAATGAGCTATCTTCTATCAAGATAACAATGCCCATATTCAGTTAAAAAAAAATTACACTGAATTATGCAAGAATAGAACATGGATATTTGCATTTTGGATCATTTAAACTTATAAACTCTCATACTAAAAACAAACCCTAAAGACAACATAAGGGAGATTTGCAAAAATGGATATCTATTGTGGCACACAAAATATTCCAGAAATTCATATTCTCAATCATAACAATTCACGGACATGATATACGAGGGTTTTCCACAATTGTTTTGTGTATCTAAAAGCGAAAGGTCAAATAGAAAATTATATTTTCAAATGTCAACAGAGCACACAACTTCCACATTCATACAACATCGAACACAAACAAAAGCCCTCTGAGAACAAATTACCGGGCCTAACTCCTAAAATAGCAATGCCCGTATTCATTTACGGTTTGCATTGCTCCATGCAACAAAAGAAAATGGATATATTGAATTTATGATCATTTAATATCAAACGACAAAGAAACAACAAACTCCAAAGGAAATAGGCAATGGGTAGTGTATTTAATGACACAAAGTTTGCAAAGCGTTATGCAAAACTGAAATATGGGTATTGCATTTGTGGTCATTTGAAATTGTAGCTCACACAACAATGTAACGTCAAAACTGAAAAGAAACAGAAAATGGGTAGCATATTTAAGATCATATCGCAATCTCAGCTCACGTAAAAACAAACCCGAGTAGTTTTCTTCACAACTGGATACCTATTTCCCCACACAAAATGTCAATACCTGGTCCTTAAAATGGAAATCTATCTTGCACAAAGATCTGAAAAATAAACAAAGAAACCAAAGAAAGAAAAAAGGACAAGACTGTAAAAATAAAAATTGTACTTACACGAACAATCTCAAGGTAAACTCCCCATTCCACTGCACAACCCCATCACTTCCAAGACACTGCAAGCCACTTTGATTCCTCTTAACAACCCTCCTAAAATGAGACCCTAGCTTATTACCCTTAGACCCCTTCCACTTCACATTCACTCCAAAGTTTGAAAAAGAAAAAACAGTGGTAAGCTTAACAACATAATTTAACGTCTCTGCGGTATACATTTTATTCTCAGGGATATACATTTTACTTCAGTTTTTTGCATTGCAATAGGCATCTCACGGTGAAGCAGCTTGAAACTGGTAGAACTAATTGGTTGAAGGTTCGCCCCTTCTTAGTTAGAAGAAATAACCCAATGCCACTGGTAAAAGCAATAAAAGGATAGCAGCCATTAGTAGCCATTGAAAAATAATGTAAGGGTTTTACGTAAAATAGTGCATGAAGCATAAAAATAGAAATTACCTTCACCCTTTTGATGTTTCCTTGCTCTCCTCCTGTCATAACCGCCATTTCCATTTCATTCTAAAGAAGGCCACTTGAAAAATCAATGGAAATAGACAAATAGGGAATACACACAGACATAGGCCTACTAAATAAAATATTACTCGCTTGATTCAGCCATTTGCTCTTTTCTTGGAAATTCTAGGGTAAAATCACTCCTCACTGCAAATGCCTAAAAAATGAAAAGACAAAGAAATCTACAGAAAAAAAATTAAATGAAAATAAAATTCTCCCTCTTCCTCTTCAACATTATGGCATTCGAAACCCCCTGGGTTACCATAGCATTTGAAGCCGAAGCCGAAACAGATAAAAGGGTTTTAATTAAAATAGTGCGTGAAGCATAAAAATAGAAATTACCGGATGAAAGGGTTTTAATTAAAATAATGCATGAAGCATAAAAATAGAAATTACCTTCACCCTTCTGATGTTTCCTTGCTCTCCTTCTGTTATAACCGCCATTGCCATTTCATTCTAAAGAAGGCCACTTGAAAAAGCAATGGAAATAGGCAAATAGGGAATACACCTAGACACAAGCCTACTCAATAAAATATTACTCGCCTGATGCAGCCATTTGCTCTTTTCTTGGAAATTCTAGTGCCTCCGCCAGATGGAGCCGATGCAGAAGGGGAAGTGTTGCCGCCAAACACAACTGGCAATATAGCCTCCACAATCTTCATATTTAGTTGCCTTCTTTCCCTGCAAACACCACCACAATTTTACACGCCTCCTGTGTTCATTTTCCCCTTCAGAAAATGGGCTTCCCAAAGCTAAAACCACGGCTTGTATACAAAACCCTAACACTCCTCCGGTTAATTCAGACTGTGCGGTGAGATGCAAGACAGTGTGCTGGCAGACACAACTCCCGAATATGGCGAATGAAAAAAAATACGGACAACTGTTAGAAGAAAACGTGTTATTTACTGTCGCGATTTTTATGCAGAATTTTCTATGAGAAAAGTGGCGTATAGACAAAGCTTTTAATGGATGCGATCGTTGGCGTCCGTTTTTAAGCATTGCAAACCGGTGATGCAAAAAATGAGGTCGTGGACGGGAAAATGGTTAAAAAGTAACGAAAAATCTGGACCGCTGATATTGATTTAAGCACCTTGCCGGGTCTCTCGGGCTTTGTGACGGGCTTTGTGAAGCCATTGATGGGAAAAGTGAGCTTGGAAAGCTCAATGAGAGACACACCTTCGACGTAATAAGTGCAAGTAGTTTTTTCTATCTTATCTAAACTCCTAAGTCTTTTCTTGATAAGTGGAAGGGAAAAGATATCTCATATAGGACAAAAAAAAGATGTGGTATAAAGTTAGCCATTTTATTTATAAAGAGATTAAGATCAAGAAGTTTCAATTATGTGAATACCTGTTCCTTTTTAAGGGAATCTAAAATCTAAACCTAGTAACTTCCTTAATAAAGTTAATTAAGCTACTAATATGTTAATATTAAATAATTTATTAATAAATTTAGTAAGATGTTAATTCATATTAATTCATTAATGATTCTTTTCATTTAGTTAGTAAGATGATTTAAATAAAATTATTATTATTTTTAAATGATTAATATTATTGAATTAATAAAGATAGGAAATTAGTAGAATGTTAATAATTGTTAATTATTAATAACTTTTTAAAAAAAATATGAGACTAGATAGTGGTGTCATTATTTGAGTTAGTTATAGTGAAAATTTAGATAATAATAGTGTTGATATTATTTGATGCTAAATGAGATTTGAAGATTCATATTAACATTATGTAAATGTAAGGCTAAATGAGGATATTATTACTTATGATGAAAGTGATAATAATATTGTCAATTTGAGACTGAATATATTAATACCATTCTTCTAAATATATGGGGTCATAGCTATTCTACTAATATTAGTTATTCACCAATAACAATATTATTATTAATTTTATATTTTTTGTTATCTATTAAATAATAATGTTAATAAATCTCAATTTGATGGAAAGCAATAGTATTAATATTAGCGTTAAGTAATTGACTGGGCAATATTATTGTTCCATAACAAATGTTGCAATTGTGATGTTCATTTGATGGAAGTGGATCATGGAACAATAAAACTCTTTTGAGAACTGTGACATTTGTGTTTAGACTCAACTCTATATGTGGGCATAACACATTGTTAATGGAATGATTACTTTAACTAATGTGTTTCAAAAAAAAATTGTTGGGTTTTCTTGATGAAATTTTTCAGGCATGACAGATTTCATTAGGAATGAGATTTCGAGGAGGGTGGCGGTTGAAGCAAGAGCTATCCATGTTAACTGTTCCACAATCAGCTGCCGCATCTCTTGCCCAGTCATGTGCCCTATCCCTCTTTGTGCTTTCCTTGTAGCAGTTCATCCTTCTGACATGCGTTATAAAAACACGACAAAGCATTTTATTATTTGTATTTTGATAATAGTATAATCTATATCATGTTATATTATATCCTATTTTCATTTTTGCGGTAGTATGTTATTTATGGTGGTTGGTTCACTCCATTGAAATCCTTCGAACTCATTATTGGTGTAGTGTTTGTTATAAATCAATGTGCGTATTTCTAAATAGATATTTGGTATTGTAAGGAACTCATTATTTCTGAAAATTGGTGCCTTCTGCTATAAATAAATAAATATATATATATATGTATAATATGCATATATATAATATATGTATACATATATATAATATATATATCTGTGTGTGTATTCAACTGTATATATTACTGTATTATAATTGTAGATTATCATTAGCATGTTAGATATAATATATACACACACACACACACACGCACATATATATATGTATAGATGGATATGTATATGTTTATATATATATATATATATGTATAGGTATATTTGTAAGTTAATTATAATGGTGTTAGTAAATAATATTCTTACTTTGAATTAAGAGATTTGTGAGTAAATAATCAAAATAAGATTATGAAAAGAAATAATAATTTATTTATATGTAAATAATAATGAGTTTGTTAAATGTGAAATTAGACTTCCTCCTTGGAGATCATGAATATTGCATGTTTTGGTAAATTGAGTGTAGTCTTGTTGTAAAACCACCTCGTGTCTCTTGATCGCGTTAGTGGATTTATTGTTATATGAAGTTTGTGTTGATTATATGAAATTTGGTAATCATGGTTATTGTTCCTTGTGAGAATATTGTGTAAATGGTTATGTGGGCTTCTAGAGGCTGGGAAAAATATGTTATTGGTTGAAAATTTGTGTTTGATTCTTGAAGTGAGTAATATTGTGCTTGCAAGGTGATGTTGTGGGTCTTTAGCCATGCACTCTTTAATTCTATTACAGTTGTGTTGAGAGCAAGATGGTCCATGCCTTGCTCGGGTTATGTACTTTTATGGTTTTTTATGTGCATTATGGATTTCCCTATTGGTTTTATTGGGTCTCCTAGTTGCTAGTAGGGGGAGTGGATCTCAATGGGGGCCGACACACAAAGTGGCACAAGGATAAACCATGTGGGAGTTTCTTAACTCAGTGATAACTTTAGGGGGTTGGGTGGTTTAAACATTAATTAAAATAAGTGAATGCCTCAACCATGCCTGTAGTGCTCGTTTAGCCTAAGGATGGGTTGAGAAGGCCTAGTTGGCATGACCAACTTCCTTGTCCTCACAAAAGGAAGATTGGTTTCGCATGTGTCACCCTATAGGGCTAGGACCTAGTGAGAGGTTTCCAAGACAACCATAGATGGGGCTCGAGGTCTAGTGAGAGACCACCATGACAACCCATGTCAAGACCATGCGATGACACTCTTCCCTCTACAGACTAGTATTCCCTTGTTTGTTCTCTCCCTTTGGTATGTGATGTCCTCAGGAAGCAATGTATGTCCTTTTGTGATGATTGTTGTTGAAATGTTAGTTGCTCTCTATTTAGTCTTGTTATGTTAGTTGGTTCTCACCTTGTTGTCATTGTGGTGGTAGGAACTTATTGCTATCTCCTTGCACGAGGGGTGGACCTTAGGGTTCTACATGGTCAAGTGGAATGTGCCTTGTACTCCATTGGGTTTCGCTTCTCTGTTGATCATTTGTATGGCAGCTACTCTTGATGATGTGGACTACTGCACTTGTTTCAGTTCAAGTGGATTATCTTTCATGTACTTGTATTGTACAATAAATTTATTGTATCATGTATTAAACTTTTGATGTACTCTCTTCACATGTATACGAAGAGACATTGTTTTTCAAGATGTAATGATGTAATTAATGGTTGAATTCTCTTGTGTAATGGATAATGTAAATGATGTTATTGCATATGTTAGTTAATTGGATTGCTATGAAATGTTATATTGTTGATATGATTTGGATATTTTATATTGGTTGATCTTTAAAATGTGGTGTATAAAATGAAATTCATATTGTTGATGGAATTTAATTAATGCAATGATTTACAGTTCTTTCTAGTTTAGTTAATGGGAATCTAGTAGTGTAGTCATGGGCCTTAGAGGACTTGGTTAGAATTATAGCTATTGTTTCATTTGCAATCTTGTGTAAATTGCACTTCAAAAAAAAAAATTGCCCCATTTTTAGGTGTTTTAGCATGTTGTCCTCTAGGGTTTCATGGTGGGGGTGTTACACATAGTATCAGAGCCCAAGTTCTAACACTGGGTACTATGGGTATATACAAGAGCCCATTATTTTGTCTTAGTTGTATAGATTTTTTAAAGTTTATGTTTTCCCTTGTTGACCTCATCTAACACATTGAACTTGTCCTTGGTGGTGTCTGTAAGTGTGAAATAAGTAAATAACTAAAAAACTTCTTAATAAGACATTATATCAAAGTTTCAAGAGCAATTAAACTAATTTAAAGCAAGAATTTACTGAAAGCGTCATATTGTTCTCTATCTCTAAATATTTATTAAGTCACGGGGCTCTCAGATTTGGTAAGCATTGTGACTGTTAAAATAGCAATTTAGAGAACGAGATGCTGCTAAAATGCAATGATGTAATCCTGTATGATGATTTCTAGATTAAAAAGAAGCTACTGTAATCTAAATTGACATGAATATGATAAAAGGAAGCTATAGTAAAACTATGATGCAACCATGATTATGATTCTATTGATGCTATGATTGCTATTTCTATATACTTGAATGCTATTTTTGTAGAGTAAGATTGCACAAAGTTCAGATTTGGGATCCATTTCCTGTAGAAGAAGGTTGTATTTATAGATTCACGACAACAATTTTGTGAAGGGGCGGCACAACAAAGGCTTGGATTTGATCTAGAAGATTCAATGGTAAGAGATGAAGAAGCTTGAGCTGATCATGGGAATGATTTCTCCCCATGAAAACATCATGCCAGATAATAGGAAGAATCAGGGGAAGGAGATTGAGAGATTGATTTCCAATTTGCCTCCAATTTGTCTCCACAAATTTCCTGTGAATGCCAGTTGAATTAATTTAGACATAGAATATCTAATTTTATTGGTGAGATATGATGAGTTGTAGAAATATGAATATATTTGAATATTTAGATTTATTCAAATTTATGAAGAAATAAGATATTAAATTTAATAAAACAAACTATAGAAGTCTATTTATTAAATTAAATATGGAAGAGATATGAATAATTAAATAAAACAAAGTATGTGAACTTGTTTATTTAATTTAGATAGAATGATGTGATTTAAAATAGAAGAATTTGATAATTAAATAAAACAATGTATTAAATTTGCTTATTTAATTAAGATGAAATAATAGAAGAATTTAGAAGAATGAAATGTGAACTATGTAAATAAATATTTCTATTTATTTAATAGTTGATGAAATTAAGGTTAATTAATCAAATAAGTTGTATTTAATTAATTAGATTATCTAGACCATTTTTAGGTGTATACATTTTGTCCCTCTTTGAAGTGATATGTTTACGCATTGCTTCAAAGAAAATTTTGCTGCTACTGCCAGTACCGATGAAATTTTCTTAAGTATGCCCCAGACATTAAATTTAGCTGATGATGGACATATGCCCCCTCAGTAGATAAATTGATGAATGTTTATTATTTTTATGATTTTTCCAGAATTTTTCAAATTTTTTTATGATTTTTCGATGATCCGATGATGATTCGATGTTGAAATAATTTAACTCCTGATAAAGAATGTAGAAATTACCCCTGCAAAATTGATTAAATTGATGCCTTGCTTTGCCTCCTTGTGTTTGATGATTGATAATCATTTCAGCCAATTGTTTTATTATATGATAGGATGATGATTGACCTCATGATAGGCAAGGATCAATGATAGGATGATGATGATTGACCTCATGATAGGCGAGGTTCAATGAAAGATTGATGATTGACCTCATGATAGGCGAGGTTCAATGAAAGATTGATGATTGACCTCATGATAGGCGAGGATCAATGATAGCTTGATGATTGATTGACCTCATGATAGGTGAGGATTAATGATAGATTGATGATTGACCTCATGATAGGCAAGGTTCAAATGATAGATTGATTGATAGGTTGATTGATATTGATTGATAATCTTGATGATTTGTGATATGTTATGATCATAGGAGGATTTTAGAATTCTTCAATCTCGAGAACACTTTCCAAAGACTTGGGACATGATTCTGCATCTGGTGCATGTTGATATAGATATCATCAGTTGATGTGGAAAAACTATAATGAAGATGCATAAATAATATGAATGCAATCTAATTTAACCATACAAATCTACATATGCAAGCATTAGCATCTTAATAGTCCATTTATCGTGCTTTTTATCATCATTGAGCTTTTACAATGTTGAAAGTGAGTACAAGTATCGATGGTATGAGTTAGACCATGATGACATGAGTACTACTTCCATGATTTTTGATATTGCAAGTGAACACAAGAATCTAGGTATAATTAAACAGAGATGACCTGAGCAATTCTTGTGTAAACAGACAACAATCAATCACTTTCTTATGTGAATTTTGAATGTCATCAGTGATACTTTGTAGAGCATGTCACACAACAATTCATATAATAATAATGATTAACTCATAGACATTAGACAAAGAAAATATCATTCTCCTTCCTAGCTTCTCTAGTTCAATACATCATCGAGTTGCTCCAAAGAAATGATAACAAAGATCACAGTAAAACAATTTAAATTTTTCTTAAAGTATTTCAACCATTATTCATATTAAATCATCCATATTGATATTGATTTCAATGTTTGATACAAATGGTTGATGGAATGGTTTTGATGTTTGTTGTATGTTAAATGTCGGATCTTCCTATGATCATTGTGTTTGTTGTGTTTGTCATATTGTTGTTTGTCCATTTGATTAAGCTCAAAGTTTATTGCCCCTAGTGAGTTCAGGATTTTTTCCCCAAGCTAGGGTGAGACACGACCACATTTTCTAGGATATGTATATGAGATTTTATTGCACCTTTTTCAGATTTTATGATTTTTTTGTATTTTTTTTTACTTTCTCACTTTTTTTTCCCTTCTTTTTTTTTGTGGTTTTTAAGGATATTTAAGATGAAATAATATGATATGAATAATTGAAGGAACAAGATGCCCCACAATAGGGGTAATGCAACCATGTATAAATGATAGATCAAAATGAAAGATTCACTACAAAACATGTCACAAAAGCAACATATCTCTTGTCAAAAGATGATAATGGTTGATTGATTAAGATGCAGGGAATGATTGATTCCATAAGGAATGATGATGATAAGTACTTAGGATCATTGATTCCCCTAAGTACGATAAGATTGATGATTTTTGATGATTGATTGACAAAAGATATGAGTATTGGATAATGTTTTATAGCTAGGCTCAAATATGAATTGCATGATAAGATTCAAGGTTGCAAAGGGACATGGTGACATGGATTTTGATAAGATAGGAGATATAGAATGGAAGAAAGTAAGGATAAAAATAATGAATGGTATGATCAAGATCAACTAGATAAGATATAGACACAAGGCCCAAGTATTTTCCCCCTATTCCTCATCAAGACCAAGGAAAGGAAGAAAGGATGTATTTAGTAAGAATGATGGAATATGGATAAGATGAAAGATATGGTATGGAAGATATGGATAAAGCATATAGGATAAGATACATGATGTTCAAGAAGATCCTTAACCTTGTCAAGATCAAAGGTGGAAATGTAAGGAATGAGCATAGAAAGGATAATGACCATGAATGATAAGATGGAAAAAACTTGTCCCTAAGTGTAGAGTGCAAGAGGAATATGGAAGATAGGATACAAATGATAGGGAAATGGAGGAAGTAATTAAGCATCAAGTTCACAACCAAATATCCCTCTAATAAACCATGGCAATGGGAATTAGACTCCTAAATGTTGGAAGATTAATGATATGATGGAAGAATCTAAGGACTTATGCAAAGGTTTGGATTGAACGAGAATGATGGGGGATGAATGTTGGATAATGGATAGGAGGTTGGAAGGCCTGTTGATGGATAGATGGAAAGGATGGAAAGATCAATGTTGGCACACACCTTGAAGGGTGGTGGAGTGATGGAGGAAAAATGGATTTGGAAGGTGATAGGTTATTAGATGGAAAATTGGAGGAAGCTTTTGGATTAGAAAATTTGGATTCCAATTTAGATTTTATTGCTTCTATGAGACTTTTAGGAATCCAAATGAATTTTAACTTTGATTTTTTCTTTGTGGGCCTTTTTGGCCTTTGACATTTTTCTTTTTGATTTATGGACCTTTGTGGTCTTTGGAAATTTCCTCTTTGCTTTGATGGGCCTTTGTGACCTTTTCAAAATTTCTTTTGATTTTGGAACAAATTTTCTTTTATTTTTGCATGTCTCTTCGAGGAGACATGTTGATCCTTTGATACATGTGGATTTTGATATAGAATCTTTTGATATTTGGCACCCAAATTGCTTCCAAAAGCAATGGGAGGGGTGGATTGAGATTAATGATATGGAGGTATTATGGATGAGTTAATGCGCGTAGAATTTTGAAAGGGAATCAAGGATGTGTGCCTTTGTTGTTCTTGAGAAATAGGATATGGACCTAGGATAGAGGGAAGGTTTGATGGACGAGGATGAGGACTTAGGATAGATGGAATGTGTGATGAACTAGAATTATGACCTAGGATAGATGGAAGGTTTGATGAATTAGGAAACTTATGCATGTAATCAAGGCCGTGGTGATATGGGTTTCTTTGAATAGAAAGGGGTTCTAGGATACTTTATTCATGAGGGTCTAATCCTTTTCCTTTGTAATTCATACTTTGACACATTCGTTTACCAATGGGATATGTATTGTTTGTGAAACAAGATGCGATTCCATTTTTGGGAGGATATGATATGGATGCGAGGATAGGTGTTGGAAGTAAACCAGAATGGATAAAGGTGGAGGATCCCAATTTAGAGGTGTGGGGCTCATGGATAGCTTGAATAGGTGTGATAGGCTCTTGACATGGGGATGATGGGGTGTTTTGATCTTGACTTGGAAAAGGATTATGAAGTGGTATGAAAGGCATATCTTGATCATGAGAAGGATAAACATCTTCATGCGATGAAAGGGTATCCTTGAATGGAAGCATATCTTGATCTTGATGAGGAAGGGAATCATGAGATTTTGTAGAAAGCATGTCTTGATCATTAGTTGGAAAGACATCATTAGATAGGATGGAAGAACTATCATGCTCTTGTGATTCAATAGAATCATGAGATGGTATGGATTGATTAGATGATGTGGAAGAAGAAATTGGAAGGATACTTGTCTCTTGAGATGGAAGGGAATTATTTTGGATGAAAAGTGAAAGGAGGGGATCGTCATAAGATTCTTGAGAAACAGGATCTTGATCAAAGATTGGAAGAATTTGTGGAATGTTGATATCATTGGATGGAGTGGAAAGAATATTTTGATCTTGATTTGTAGGGGAGTCTATGATAACATGCTTTGGATTGTGAGACTGACATGAATTATTGGATGTTGAAGTATGACAGAAGAGGATGATTGGATGGAATTGTTAACTTGAGTGAAATAATCTTGAGGTTTATTTTGGCTTATGGTGGATGGAGATAAATGCATGAAATGATAGGATTTCTCAATATCATTTGTGTTTGAGGACTTATATTTGGGCTTATTGAACTTTTGTAAAAATTCAAAGACATTGAACTTGGATGATATAGTTTTTGGTGAAGAAGGTATCATGTTCATTGTTTGGTCAAGAGGATATGGGTAGATTTCTGGCAGTAGATATCTTTCTGTGGTTTCTCTTTTTATGTCTTGGAATTGTTGTTGAAGGTTTTCCCTCAGCTAAGTTAAAGCATTCAATTGATCCTCATCTATTTCAGCCATGGTGGCTTGAGTTTCAATTTCCTTTTTCTAGGAGTTTTTGTCTTTGAAACCTTGTTAAAATGGACATATGAAAGTTATTATTTTCAATAAACTTTTGATCTTAGTTTGGTATAGTGTCAAGGATACTAACTCAAGTCAAATAGAATGATAGATTCTATTGATTAGACTAAGTTAATAAGTTTGATTATACAGTTTCGTTTCTTTGATTTAGGATGATTGATCTTGAAACTTAACTTACTAATCAAATGTGTTTGATTGGGACACTTTTGGATGGTAGATCTTGGTTTGA
The DNA here is from genome assembly GCA_007258455.2 of Sequoia sempervirens. Classification (NCBI taxonomy): domain Eukaryota; kingdom Viridiplantae; phylum Streptophyta; class Pinopsida; order Cupressales; family Cupressaceae; genus Sequoia; species Sequoia sempervirens. The sequence goes on from VDFB02256132.1 coordinate 99,815,102, forward strand.
TTTGAAAAAATTCAATTGTAAAGTCCAGTTTATGCAGGTTTAAGATTTTTTTTTGATATAGGAAAGTTTATATTCTGATAAAAATCCAAATTTTGATGTTAACTGTCTAATAGGGGTTTCCAATAGCTTTTTGTTTTCTTGTTTTCTTTGTGTTCTTTAGGATGATATTATCTGAATTAATGTTTTGAAAACACAACAAGCATTTGTAAAACAATTGTTTAAGTCCCAAAATATAGACAATAAGTGTATGTTTAAGAATCAAACATGATCCTCTTTGATTTCCACTAGTTTTTGACAAAGAAATACACTTCAAGCAGACTCACTCTTAAGGTTAAAAAGGTCATCGTTATACTCAACAACCCACATCTTAAAATTGTGTCGACTCACACAACTGTGTCACCCCCTAGAGGGCGCATGTGTTTTTGTCTTTTCCAGACACATACTCAAAGTTAGATTTCTCGATCCCTTGAGCAAACGGTCCTTGGAAAATTATATGGTGAGTGTCTTGGGGGCATATTCTCCCCTCTCCTTGCACCGTGAGTATTACAATGTTTGGTTACTGACTCAACTGGATTCTACACTGTGGTTTATAGATAGGGTTTTTGTTCGGAGCGACAAATGATAAACTCCCTCAGGAGACCTCCCAATCTTTAGAACAAAGATTTTGGGGATGGTTATCTTGCACACTTCTAGTAAATGTGGGTTTCCCCATATTCACTTTTATTTTATAGTGGGTTGGAAAACCTAGCTTTGGTTGTTCCCACTTAGGTCATTCCTATAGGATGAGTACTTTTCCCCACTACGACAGGCTTTCTAAAGGATTTAACAAAGCATAAAGTGCATGAAATTAAAATATGAGTCTAGCATTTTGATCACCTAGTTAAGGGGAGAGCATAGGCCTACCACCACACAATCATAGTAATCAATGTTCAGTTTTAAAGCCCAAATGACAATTTGCTATTTTATGTGAAGATATTGCTTCACAAAAGACATGATGTTAATTTTAATCCTAAATAGCAAATGGATGATGACTATCCTAGGATTGATATAATTTAATCCAAATGACTACCCTAGGATTGGTTCATTTTAATCCAAATGGCTACTCTAGGATTGGTTTATTTTAATCCAAATCCAAAAACTAGTGAGTTTCTAATGTTATTTTTAACCAACTTTGACAAATCTTGTGTAGATGGTTAATTTTAAGCCCAAAGTAATGCTAGTTGGTCCTAAAGCATGAATGAAAAATAACATATGATGGGTTATTTTCCCATAAATGTTTGAAAACACTATTGCAATGGATATCAAATGTTTTTTTTTTCTTTAACTTCAATGATCCATTTTACTCTTAAAACCTATAATAAATGCTCAAAATATTAGATGAGATCAAGAAATAAGAAAATATAAGGGTTAGATGAATGATTAAGCATAAAACCCTAAAACTTAGACCAAGTTACAATGTGATTTGAATTTAAATGTAAAATTGAAAATTTTAACTCTACAAAAGTGAGAAATACCTACACCATTGCATTTCTTATGAAATTCTACCCCATTTCAAAAACAAAAGTTTCGAAAAAGACCTTTGTATGACCAAGATATGGTCATTTTAAGATTGACTATTAAAGTGCTAAAATAGAGGTCAGAAGCACTACAATTTTCATTGGATGCACTAAAATAGTCATAAGTACTACAAATTTTGGTGGATGAACTGAAATAGTTAGAAGTGCTAAAAATTTCAGTGGATGCCAAAATCTCTCGGTCGCGCTAAAAGAAAACACTTCTGAATCATGTACGAACACTTTTTCAGAAAAAAATGTTAAAATATGGGGTTAGTGCACCACGGTGGGTGCCAAAATGTAAGTGTGAAATAATTAAATAAATAAATAACTAAAAAAACTTCTTAATAAGACATTATATCAAATATTCAAGAGCAATTAAACTAATTTAAAGCAAGAATCTACTGAAAGCATCATATTGTTCTCTCTAAAGATTTATTAAGTCACAGGGCTCTCAAATTTGGTAAGCATTGTGACTATTAAAATGCCAATCTAGAGAACGAGATGTTGCTAAAATGCAATGATGTAATCTTGTATGATGATTTGTAGATTAAAAATAAGCTATTGTAATCTAAATTGACATGAATATGATAAAAGGAAGCTAAAGTAAAACTATGATGCAACCATGATTATGATTCTACTTATGCTATTGATAATATTTCTATTGCTATATGCTTGAATGATCGAATGTTATTTCTGTAGAGTAAGATTACACAAAGTTCAGATTCGGGATCCATTTCATGTAGAAGAAGGCTGCATTTATAAATTCACGGCAGCAATTTTGTGAAGGGGCAACACAACAAAGGTTTGGATTTGATCTGGAAGATTCAATTGTAAGAGATGAAGAAGATTGAGTTGATCATGGGAATGGTTTCTCCCCATGAAAAAATCAACCAGATAATAGGAAGAAATAGGAGAAGGAGAATGAGAGATTGATTTCCAATTTGTCTCCAATTTGTCTCCACAACTTTCACGTGAATGCCAATTGAATTAATTTAGACATAGAATATCTAATTTTATTGGTGAGATGTGATGAGCTGTAGAAATATGAATATATTTGAATATTTAGATTTATTCAAATTTAGGAAGAAATAAGATATTAAATTGAATAAAACAAACTATAGAAGTCTATTTATTAAATTAAATATGGAAGAAATGTGAATAATTAAATAAAACAAAGTATGTGAACTTGTTTATTTAATTTAGATAGAATGATGTGATTTAAAATAGAAGAATTTGATAATTACATAAAACAACATATTAAATTTGTTTATTTAATTAAGATGCAATAATAGAAGAATTTAAAAGAATGAAATGTGAAATATGTAAATAAATATTTCTATTTATTTAATAGTAGATGAAATTAAGGTTAATTAATCAAATAAGTCGTATTTAATTAATTAGATTATCTAGACCATTTTTAGGTGTATACAGTGTCTATGTAGGATAATTCCTAGAGGTCGGGGACGTGGTAGAGGTTGTGGTGGTGGCTGTAGGGCTAATCGCCAAGACTCCCCTCCTCAGAGTTCCCACAAGTCTGATCATGAGGAACAACATGATTCCCAAAATAATCAGGGAGGTGGAGATCAAAATTCGAGCCAGCCAGGGTTGGAAGGCACACAATTGCATCATTTGCTTGAGGAGGTTCTTGCCAATCTAGGTACGAGACAAGAGGGTGATGAGTTGGTGGTTAGGGAGAGAGAGAGGTCTCCTAGGAGGAGAGAGATTACATTTAATCAGGAGGCTATATTAGTTGGACATATGAGAGATCTTTTTAGAGCATGTCCTCCTACTTTTGATGAAACTGGTAGTGGTTTGGAGGCAGAGACCTAGTTAATTGATTTGAACAGGTGTTTCGCTATGCATCTATATGGTAGCAACACCAAGGCTAGGTGCGCTATCATGCACCTTAGAGGTTTTTCTTCCACATGGTGGCATTTGGAGGAGAAAAAGCTATATTTAGATATAGGTTATGTATTATGGGAGATGTTTCTTGAGAGGTTCAGAGCTCGGTTCTTGTCTGATCATTGGTGGCAGCGTCATACAGATGAGTTCCATGAGCTGAGGCAAATGGAAATGTTAGTTGAGTAGTATGAGTGAAGATTTTATGAGCTTAAGAAATATGCAGGCATAGGTGATGACAAGGGTATGTTGGTGCAACATTTTATCAGGGGCTTGAATGCCCATATCAGTGGAGGTGTTCATGTGTTTGAGCCGAAAAACATGGAGGTAGCTATAGAGAAGGCTAAAATAGTTGAGGAGAATTTGGCCATGGCATTGGGAGGCCATACAAGTGTTCAGATTGGTAGTGCATCCTTAGTAGGCTTCAGGTCTCTAGGTGGCTAGTTTCAAGTTGTATGATCCTCTAAGGGCCATTAAGCATCTGCTAAGGGTGAGCAGTAGTAGTAGCATCCCCAGACGAAACTTGGAAACTCTCAATATTTGACAGGTGGTGACTCTTAGTAGAGGAAAAACAAGAATTTGCAGTGAGCCAAGCAGTATCATCTCGATCAACCAACACAAAGCTCACAATATATAGTTAGTGGTGGTGGTTTCCATCAATCCAGTGCACCTTCAGGTGGCCTAGGGTATGGTAGAGGTGCAGGTTGTTTTTCTTGTGGCCAATAGGGTCTCATAGCTAGGGAGTGTCCTTAGAAGGGCATATCTAGATTTAGTCAAAGGTCGTTGGCTTCAGAGTTGACAGTAGGGGATTGTTGTGCAGTTTTTGCACACGCGCCCCCCTGAAAGCAGGGACCCTCTTTTTCTCTGGTTTTTGATGCTTTAGCCCCTGGATTTTGTGGATTTTAATTGCCTTGGTATGTGCTTAAAATATTCATCTTGCTTGCCCAAGTGTTTTCCCCAAGTTACACTTTGAAAATATTAAGTTCTGAGCGAAATTCGAGTTTTTGCTTTGTTTCGGGATTTTCCGCCTGGTCCGGATTTTCTCAGATTTCACTCAAAGCCCGACAGCTGACTATTTTCTAGAAATCTTCTCACCTCGCAGAATTCTGAATGCACTGGATTTCACTAAAATTATGTCTCCTTGTCGAATTCCCGGTTTTTGGGTTTGGTTTGTCGTTTTATGAATGTTGATGCCCTTGGGAAAATTTTGAGTCTAGATCCATTAATGAATGATTTTTCTTTTGAGCCTGGGTCCTCAAATTTGTGATCTTCGATCAATTTGAGCGAGATCGTTGGAGAATGTCGAAATCCGAGTTTTCCTTCAGTTTTGGGATTTTCCAGTGCTGGCGGATTTCCCCGGTTTTCCCTGTCCTCTGTGTTTTCTTGAAAATCCAGAGTTTTGCTTGTTTCGCAGATTTCTGCTCCCTCCAGATTTTCTCGAAATCCCATTGCTCCTTCATTTTTAGGATTTTTTTGACTGTTGATTGTTTTCGCCAGAATCCGCCTGGTCCGGATTTTCCCGAAAATCCCTTCTGGCCTGGATTTTGTGGAGGGGTGAAAATCCTGAGCTGTGTAGAAATTTGTATTTACGATTTTTTGCGGGATTTCGATTTTTCTTGGATTTATTTGAATATTTTATTGATGATGGATATTATTGATATTGGTTTTTACTGAGTGCAGGTTGGGTTTAATTCGATTGAAGGAGGACTTAAGGAATTTTTTAATTCACCTGTGGCCGACCTGGAGAGTATTTTCCTCAAAGATACTAGATAAATTAAGATAGGGATGAAGGGGCCAGTTAATGATCAATTGCATTGGGAATTGTGCTTCACGTGCATTGGATCGAGCTACATTATAAATCCCAGGCCGACCTGGATGAGTCCCATGCATTTAATGCATATCTTATCTTATTTCAAATTTCTCTTGGCTGACCTGTCTGGGCTTTTTTATTATTGTAAAATCTATATTGGGCCGACGTGTTCTGGGGTTTTCTATAAATATGGCATTTCACCTCATTTATAGGGGGGATTATTAGTAGAAGTCATTGGAGATAGTTCTTAGAAGCAATTAGGGTAGTACAGTAAGAATTAGGGTTAGAAGTTAGTCAATTTTTTAGCAAGTGATGTAACAGAACATTGGAGTTGTTGCTGAAATCTGGTGATTCAATACAATTGCAAACATTGTGATTTTTTGGTGATTTCTTTTGTGTTGACTTATCTTGCATGGTTCTTATGATTCAATCTTTAAAATTGCTCAAGGTTATTAGATTTAGGTTTAGATCTGATTCAATGATGTTTATTGTTTGATATTTGAAGTGTTGCAACAATCCTTGGTCCATACTTTTTGCAGCTATTTGATTGTTGGTTGCTATGCAAAGTTAGCCTGGATCTTATATTCATTGTGCTTAGTTCAATCGTGGGGATTTATTCATTTCAGTTGCAATTGGGTTGTCTTGGATGAATGTTCATGATCTGAAAATCTTAATACCTTAGAAGATTGCACTGTTTCTGTGAGATTGTGGATTTATCTTGGTCAAGCAGGAATTAGTTTATGAGGGATTGGTCCATTTCAAGTATTTCATCATTTGTATTGTTAATCTTACAAGTGGTTAAATTTAGATATCCCTTTGAAACCCTAACCTTTTCTAATTTCTTTATTAATTGGATTAGATTTAGGATTGAAGTATCATTACATTGTCAGATCTGATATATTCAAGATTCAGTCTTTGCTTGTAGTAAGGTCCCTTTGTGATTACCAACATTTTCACATTTATCACTGAGTTGTTTATGCATTGTCAAGACCTGACATTAGAGACCTTGGGGTTATCTCTTGAGGCTTGCTGATAGAGATTTACCTTTCAAGAGAGATAGGATATTGTATTCTATCTGAGTTGTTGTTGTGCAGAAAACATCATCAACAGGGATGTAGGCAGGTCCCATAGAGTGTTTAGAGTGGTGGATAACCATTGAGCTGAGCATCAGGGTACAGTAGTAGAGGCTTCAGGTAGAGGATGAGAAACTAAATATGGAGTATGTGGAAATTTTGGAGCAAAGGAGACTCACCTTCGGGGGTTGGGACGTTAAGTAGGTCTGGGTCCAATGGGATCCTATTGTTGAGTCCTTAGTCCCTTGGTAGGATGCGAGAGTTATACCCTTATCTGTTTGCAGGCTTCTAAGAGTTAGCCTGGTCCAATGGGGGGAGGATGTAGTGCCCCTCAGTTTGCTTTCTATTGCTGACAGTTACTTGACTATGTATTTTGTTTGATGATAGATTCATAGTTATGATGATAGTTGATGATACTTTATTACTGATGTTTATGTTATACCATGCTTAGTAGATCGATTTAATTGATTGTTTGGATTATTATTGTTATGGGCATCATGTGATTATTTTATGCATGTCCTTATCATGTTATTAGTATTTGATTGGTGTGCATTGATGTATTATGGTGAGGGGGAATAGTGTTGCATCACTCACTTTGAAGTGCCCTGGGACACTGCAATTTTCCTCTCATGGTGTGTTTGACTATGTACATGCTCAACTGTGTGGTTTGCTACAGGTTGCAGGTACCAAGCATCAACTCCACTTGAATTTCCAGGTTTGATCGTGACTTAATCCCAATGGAGATTGTTGATCCAGAGATAGCATTTGGTCCCCTATGTTGAGCCATCATCCTTGATGAGGATGAGTATCCATTTTCCATTCCCTATTTATGTGGTCAATTCGAGTTGGTCTATCTATGTCATTGCATATTGCCTCTCATTTTTGTTCAAGGTTAGGTACTGTCTGGTATTATATTCATTTGAGTTAATGGTTGGTTAGTGCTTGATTGACCATTATATTAAAATAAAAGATTATTGTGGATACAAGGTATTTGATAATTAAAATAAGTGTTTTAATACATTTGTGGCTTTGATAAATAAAATATTAGTATTGTTTTATTTGATTTAAATAAATTAAAATTTATGGTTTAATAAAGAAATATTTAAATAAATATATATTAATTATCGTATTGTGCAAACAAATTAAAATGAAAGGATTAAACTAATAAATTAAATATTTTAATAGTTGATTTAATTGTGTGCAAATTATAAGGTATGGCTAAAATTATAAAAAGAAGGTAGTTGACGGTAATGGTAAAAATTAAATAAAATAATTAAAATTAAAGAAGTGTGCAGAAACAAAGATTGGAGAAAGTGGAAAATTAATTGGTTATATTGCAAAAATAAAGGTGGCTTTTGCATTCTTTTTGGAAACTAATTTTGTTTATCTCTCCTATGAATGTTCTAGTTCTTAGAAGAAGCTTTGAGTTTCTTATTCTTGGAGGCTTGAGGTTTTCTTTGTTTCTTGGAGTTTTCCACTAGATTTGGGGGTTTCTTTGTATTGGACTTATGTAGAATTTGTTGAGGAGTTCGGAGCCAAGAGATGGATTTAGGAGAGCTCAACATCAAGATCCCATCTCTATCAAACAAGTGAAATCAGGTTCCATTACTTTTCCGATTTTATCTTTGTTATTGAAAAGAAAGCTTGCATGATAAATAAAACAATATTTATTCATTAACTTATTTCCAGTTGATATAGTTAGCAATTGCTTTACTGAGGATTGTAAGCCTGTGTTACAAATTGATTGGTGTATTGTGTAGTATTTTAGCCTAAAACCTCTCTTTCTTTTGGATACCTTAATTAATTCTTTTACCCTGTTTAAGCTCAATTTCCCCTGCCTTTTTGCGCCACTTGATGGCATGGTTTTTATTCTGCAATCACAAAATGGTTTGTGCACCATCGAATTGTTTTACTCTCCAAATATATGTTCTTAAACTGTGTTTGTCTCCTTTAGTGGTACGTTGTAGCTATCACTCCTTGGTAATAGACTCTGGTTTTGTGCATTAGTTTCAATGTAAATGTGTTGTAAACCAAATGTTCTTGGAGTCTCATATATTTGCTAAAGATATCACCTTGAATATAGGAATCTAGCTTTACACCAGCCACTTGCTTTTGCTTGAAAGTTTCTTAAGCCTTTCTTTTGGAAAATCCAATTGCACACAACCCATTATCATTTTCCCCCATCAGATGGCATTTATTTAAGGAATTTGACTAGGTAGCCATGTGATTTTCTATGCTTCCAATTCTTGTATAAATGGTTGTCTGTGCTTATATCAACCTACAACTTTTAAGCTCACACGATTCCTAGGTGGACCTCTTAAACGTTATTAAAATTTGAGAGATAACTCTTAAGGTCTCCTAGTTTCAATCGAACCTGTCCTAGTCAAGTTTAGAAAAAAACTTGATCATGAAGCTGCTATATTTTCTTGACTAACACCATGTAGTAGTGATCAATGACATCCTAACCACCTACCTTGTCAATTTTGTGCGAGATTTAATTACGAATGATATTTTGGGAAGGGTGGCGATTGAAACAATATTTATCCATGTTAATTGTTCCATAATTAGCCGCCCCATCTCTTGCCTAGCTGTGTGCCCTATCCCTCTTTGTGCTTGCCTTGCAGCAGTTCGTCCTTCTGATATGCATTATAAAAGCATGACAAAGCATTTTATTATTTGTATTTTGATAATAGTATAACCTATATTGTGTTATATGATATTGTGTTTTCATTTTTGTTGTAGTATGTTGTTTATGGTGGTTGGTTCACTCCATTGAAATCCTTCGAACTCATTATTGGTGTGGTGTTTGTTATAAATTTATGTGCGTATTTTTGTTTAGATATTTGGTATTGTAAGAAACTCGTTGTTTCTGAAAGTTGGTGCCTTCGGTTGTAAAGATATGTGTGTGTGTGTGTTCAACTATATATATTACTATACTATAATTGTAGATTATCATCAGCATGTTAGATATAATATATATATATGTATATATATATATACATATATGTATATACTATATATATATATATACATATATGTTTATATATATATATATATATGTATGTATAGGTATATTTGTAAGTTAATTATAATGGTGTTAGTAAAGAATATTCTTACTTTGAATTAAGAGATTTGTGAGTAAATAATCAAAATAAGATTATGAAAAGAAAGAATAATTTATTTATATATAAATAATAATGAGTTTGTTAAATGTGAAATTAGACTTCCTCCTTGGAGATCATGAATATTGCATTCTTTGGTAAATTGAGTGTTAGTCTTGTTGTAAAACCACCTTGTTTCTCTTGATCGCATTAGTGGATTTATTGTTATATGAAGTTTGTGTTGATTATATGAATTTTTGTAATCATGGTTATTGTTCCCTTTGAGAATATTGTGTAAATGGTTATGTGGGCTTCTAGAGGTTGGGAAAAATATATTATTGGTTGAAACGTTGTTTTTGATTCTTAATGTGAGTAATATTGTGCTTGCTTGGTGATGTTGTGGGTGTTTAGCCATGCACTCTTTAATTGTATTACAATTGTGTTGAGAGCAAGATGGTTCATGCCTTGCTCGGGTTATGTACTTTTATGGTTTTCATTTTAGGTGCATTATGGCTTGCCCTATTGGTTTTATTGGGTCTCCTAGCTGCTAGTACAAGGAGTGGCTCTCAATGGGGGCCGACGCACAAAGTGGAGCCAAGATAACCCATGTGGGAATTTCTTAACTCAGTGATAACTTAAAATGAATTAGGGGGTTGGGTAGTTTAAACATTAATCAAGATAAGTGAATGCCTTGCCCATGCTTGTAGTGCTCGTTTAGGATAAGGATGGGTTGAGAAGGCTTGGTTTGCAAGACCAACTTCCTTGTCCTCACGAAAGGAAGATTTGTTTCACATGTGTCACCCTATGGGGCTAGGACCTAGTGAGAGGTTGTCAGGATAACCATAGATGGGGGCCAGGGTCTAGTGAGAGACTGCCAGGACAACCCATGCCAGGACCATGCAATGACACTCTTCCCTCTGTATACTAGTATTCCCTTGTTTGTTCTCTCCCTTTGGTATGTGATGTCCTTAGGAAGCAATGTATGTCCTTTTGTGATGATTTTTGTTGTTTAAATGTCAGTTGCTCTCTGTTTAGTCTTGTTATGTCAATTGGTTGTCACCTTGTCATCATTGTGGTTGTAGGACCTTATTGCTATCTACTTGCATGATGGGTGGACCTTAGGGTTCCACATGGTCGGGTGGAATGTGCCTTGTACTCCATTGGGTTTCCCTTCTTTGTTGATCGTTCGTGTGGTGGCTACTCTTAATGATGTGGACTATTGCACTTGTTCTAGTTCGAGTGGATTATCTTTCATGTACTTGTATTGTACAATAAATTTAATTTATCATGTATTATACTTCTGATGTACTCTCCTCACATGTATATGAGGAGACATTGTTTTTCAAGATGTAATGATGTAATTAATGGTTGAATTCTCTTGTGTAATGGATAATGTAAATGATGTTATTGTATATTTTATTTAATTGAATTGCTATGAGATGTTATATTGTTGATATAATATGGATATTTTATATTGGTTGATCTTTAAAATGTGGTGTATAAAATGAAATTCATATTGTTGATGGAATTTAATTAATGCAATGATTTATAGTTCTTTCTAGTTTAGTTAATGGGAATCTAGTAGCATAGTCACAGACCTTAGAGGACTTAGGTTATAATTCTAGCTATTGTTTCATTTGCAATCTTGTGTAAATTGCACTCCAAATTTTTTTATTATCTCATTTTTAGGTGTTTTAGCATGTTGTCCTCTAGGGTTTTGTGGTGGGGGCATTACAAAGGAGGATTACCAATTAGTATCTTCAACCTACAAAATTATTTAAATGAATTTGAGGGATAGAAATAATTGAAATGATTTACCTTATTGATAGCAACTTGTAGATGTGAAGAGTCAAGGATTTTGGATTAAGGATACTATGAATCTATGAGTATGCTCTATTAGAAAATAACTAACTGTTGCATAAATCAAAAACTTAGTCGAAGTAGAAAGTCAGCTTTTTGTGAGTTGAAATCAATAAGAAAAGTATCTAGGAGGAAGGATAACCCTTGACAGACCCAATTTAGTATAAGGTTAAAATATTGCAATGATATTTAGAGCCAAGAGTGAAGAGATAGTACCTTAAAATTGTTGGAAACATAGTTACCGTTGTACCAAAAGATTGACCTGTTAATGCCTGATACAACTGTGAGAGTTAATGGATCCACGGGAGGTGGTTAAGCCTTGTCACAAATATCGAGGGGAGTGCTAACCATCTACCAACAATCTCCCCCTCAGCATTACCCAAGGGGATTCGAACTCGACACCTTTGGTTCTAATACCAATTGTTGGCAACACAGTTGTCATTACACCAAAAGATTGACTTGTTAATGCCCAATACAATTGTGAGAGTTAATGGATCCACAGGAGGTGGTTAAGCCATGTCACAAATCCCAAGGGGAGTGCTGACCATCTGCCAACAAAAATAAGGATAGAGACTAGAATGGTCGAGAATAAGAAGCAACCTATGAATAATAAAAGATGACATGTCTCCACCAATCGGAATAGGGAAGGTAAATTTGGAGTACTAATTGAAAATGGAAAAATAAATCTAACAAGCTAAGAGTGTCTAAAGTTATGAGAAAATGATATTACCAAGAATTTGGACAAAATAGCTTTGAAAGACGGTTGCAAGGTAATAGCTTAGAAAGAAAATAAAACAATTGGGAAAAAGGGCTCAATTAGAGCATAGTTTGGATGAAGTGTAGATTGAACTTACCAACCTGTCAACAAAAGTAAACTTATGTTTAGATATTCCAAAAGGAATTGGATATGGAGGAGACTATGTTTTCAAATTGGAAGAATAATTTGGAAACAACTCACAAAAGTGAAGAGACAATTGACATAGGGATCCTCAAGCAAGCTCATTTAACACATCAACAAAAGGGGTTTTGTGGATATGGGATATTCTTCTACTATGGTTAAAAGGCTATTATAATACATGGAAGAGAGAATTGAAATATTAGAGTATCTTTTAGCTTGTAAATTTCTGATTATTCATTAGATCTCATTAATGGGGAATCCAACTATTGATTAGGAGAGAATAGAAGGTGATGATGAATCCAATTTTGGAAATGAAAAAGTATATTCAAGGAATACCATGGAGGGTAAGAAAGGCAAGTAAAAGTCAAACAACTATCAAAAACCAAAAAAGGAAATGTTTAAACAATTCAATCAATTTGGAGAGAGCAGACGATTGCTAAGAGTTTGAGTTTGAGATGATCTAATGTATTAGAAACAATAAGGGGGGAGAGGGAGAGTAGACTTACTCAAGTAAGTACTATTTTCAATGAGGTTTAATGTTGTATCTCCAATAGGAGAGAAGTTTTTAATTGAAATATTATACTCAATAACCACAACATCGTGGGAAAAGTTAAAAGAGTTAAGGTATTGGAGTTATTGGTGAAAGGTAGTGGAAAGGTAAAGGATTCTGACCAATGGGAGAAATATTTTCAAAAAAAACTCTATATGTAATTGTTTCATAAAAAAAAATTGTTATTATCATTGATACTTTGGAGTGAGATAGGCAGTATGCTTGATCATGAAAGGGAAGATTTATGTACTCATGATTTTGAGTTATTTTGAAACAATCATTCTTGGAAATTAGGTATAAAATAATTGTTGACATATTTTGAAAGATAACATAAAACCAACATGATGAAATGAGGATTGTTAATCAACGAATATAAAGTGCTCATTGGAAGAAATAGATTGAGCTGAAAATTGGATTACAACTTTGGAAATGATTAAAGGATGAAAGAAATCCAAGATATATGGATGTCCTAAGAGGAAGGAGTTTAGCTCCACCATCAATATTTAAATATTATATTTTGAGAGTCAAATGTGGCATAAGTCCATGAAAGAGGTTTCACTTAGTTGGGATGGACTATTATGAATCAGAGAAGGAACCTATGTACCAAATTTTGGGAGATTAAAAGAATGAATGGGGTAAATTCATGTTATACTTAGGACACATAGTAATGAAAAAAATATTTGAGAATGGGAAACCACTATAATATGGAAGGGGATAGAGTAAGATGTTGCAAGTTGCCATCCAGTATGCCAAAGGATGAAGATAGGATGTCATCATCGGTAGGACTTGTATACTCTCATGAAATCCAGATAGGAAGTGGTAGATCATTAGAAATTTTTTGATCCTTTTATGTCAATGGAACAAACATAATTTAATGGTGGATAGACTCACCAAAGTAACCGATTTTGATTGGAAAATTTTATTTACAGGATATTAGTCCTAGTCAGTAAATTTGGCTAAGGAAAGTTGCTTAATATTCCTAAGAAGGTTATCTTAGATGGGAACAAGCAAGTAATGTTAAGGTTTTATGTAAGCCATGATCATCTTATGAAGAATTAAATTGAATGAATGTTACTTTAAGATAGCTATTTAGGAAAAAAGGATAACCCAAATCTTGGAGGATTTTTGTTTTGCAAGAATGAAGGTGTTGTCATTGATGTCAATAGGAAGTTTGCTGACTGGTGTTGTCATTGATGTCAACTATGGGTTGAAGATGTTGAGGATATTGAGAAAATTGATAAACAAAGTAAACTATGATTTCCCTATTATTGTGCTCTGTGTTCTTTCTATGTTGAAGATATGTTTGTGTTGATCTTACAAATTATTCAAGGTTGTCAGAGGTTGCTATATTCAGAATTTGGGTTTTTGGATCATTGTACAGTGCAAGATATTTTCACCAGTTGTTTAGTGATGTTTTCTGTGGCCTAGGAGAAATGTATTTGCTCTGTGTTTCTCTATTGTTTGGATTCAGATTGTGCGAATTTGGTAAGCTGCTTATAATGCTTGTATCTTTTTGTATTCAAGGTTTTACTTGATTTGGTCTAGTACATAGTGAGTTTAATTTATCAATATGCAAATAAGGGTTATCAGTTGCTCTGAGTTGAAGTATTTGAATGATGCGAATTTGATGAAGTGTCTGATGAATCTCAAGTAGTTTTTGAGTTACTCTCAATCATGTTCAAGTAAATTATGTTGTCCAAAACCTTTGGCTTATGAATTGATTTGAGGAAGTGTGTACTTAATGTTTATAGTGTTTTGCATTGGTGTTCTCCGACCTTTTTTTAACAATACATGTGAGGCTTGTGAACTGTGTTGAGGTGTGTTGGGATCTATTTGGGTACTAATTAAATATTTATGTAGGTCACCTTTCGTTCCTATCCACCATGGGAATGTTTAGGTGTCGACCTATTTTGAATTTGTATGTATAACGACTAGTGGCCGACATTGGAGAAAGTTTTTGAGGTAGAGATTGATATAAATATGTATGGTATTGATGAAAGTGAGATGAGAAGAAAGAGTAAGAAGCAAGATAGATGAGATATTGATGTGTGTGATGTGAATTTGAGTAGAGCAGTGCAAACTTCATGTCAGGGTTCCTGAAGACATCCAAAATCTTCCATGTGAGACTACAAAAGAGTGCGAGCAATTGTGGTGGACTCCTTGTTGCATTGAGAAGTATTCTCTATGTAACATTATTCTTTTATCTTATTTTATTTCTTTATGTGGAAGTGAGCCCTGGTTGTGAGCCCTTTTGGATAGTGTGTCCTATTTTGGAAGTGAGCCCTTATACCGATTTTGCAATTACTTATATTGTGAGCTAATCCTCACCGTGGTTTTTTCCTCATTGGGTTTTCCATGTAAATCTAGTGCTCTCTTGTGTATGATGCTATGATTTCAGTTTTTGTTATGTGCATTCCATGTTTAATCATACTAACAGAATAAGGGTTAATGAATGCATGTGGATCTGATTATTGTAGAAGGGTTTTGAAGGTTTAATTTGCTACAATTGATTCACTCCCCCTCTTAGTTGTCTTGTTCATTTCAATAATTGGTATTAGAGAAAGGTTCCTTAGAGAAGAGCTTAATCACTTAAGGTAGATACAGGATGGAAAACAAGATTGCTTTGGAATATCCTAGATTTGATGGCTCATATTATGCACTATGGAAGAAAAATATGGAAGGATATATGTCTACTCAAGGATATGATATTGAGAAGGCTTATCAGACTACATACACTCCACCTTTGAATGGTCCAAGTACAAATGCAAAAATCAAGGCACATGATATCAATGCTAAGACAAGATTCATTATTGTGAATATTATTTTCAAATATTAAACTAGTTAAAGTTGTGAGTTTGAAAACTGCTAAAGAAGTTTGGGATAAGCTCGAAAGAATTTATGAAGGAGATCTGAAGGTCAAACAAGCAAAGTTGCGAAACCTAAAGACACAGTTTGAAATGATGCATATGTCTGAAGATGAAACAATTAAAAGCTACACACAGAGAGTTCATGAGTTGGTAAGTGTTATGAGAGGTATTGATGCAATAGGTAAAAGAATCTAAAGTTGTGAAGAAAGTTATTAGATCACTTTTGAAATGCTACAATGAAAAGGTATCTTCTATTGGGGAAATCATTGATTTTAACAAGTATTCCAAAAGATCAGTTGATTGGTACTCTAACCACATTTGAAATGAGAAAATTGAAGAAAGGTACAAAAGCTAAGACCACTTTCAAGGTTGGTAAATCAGAGAAGGTTGAAGATCCAGGTGAAGAAGATCTTGATGATTTGGAAGCTAACTTTTTGAAGAAGATGAAAAAGGGCACCGGTAAGTACAAAGGTAAATTACCTTTCAAATGTTTTAACTATGGTGATATAGGTCATTATGCATCAAGATGTCCAAAAAGAGCTCTAAAGAATAGGAATAAGGAAAATAAAGGAAAAATGATTAAAAAAGCTTACTATGTGAGAGAAGATGTTGGTATTTCTGATGATGAATCTAATTATGGAGATTTTAATGATGATGAATGTCTATTTTGGATATAAAAGAAGAATTTGGTTCTACTAACCCTGAAAGTTGTGTGAAGGAAAGGATTTTGGAGATAAAGGATAAAGTTGAAGGTACTTTGGTATCTTCTTTTCATGTCAAAGAGGATAAGAATTATTGGGTTGTTGACAGTGGTTGCTCTAATCATATGACTGGAGATAAAATTAAGTTTGTTAAAATTGAAAGTATGATGGAGGATTAGTTAAATTTGGAGATGATTCAGGATCTAAGATTTGTGGAATAGGTTCAATCAGTTTTTATGTGGTGCTCTTAATGCCCCATAAGGGGGTCAAATGTTGAAATATTGTTTTGATTGAGTCAATAACATGTAATAAGGTCTTTCATAACCATTTCAAGTGTGTTTGAGTTGTTCTTGAGTCAGCAGGGGTGATTTAGAGGTCAATTACAAAATGTTGTCAAGTTGCTGAAATGTTGTCAATGCAACTTTTGCAATTTTTGTCATAATAGGGGTCTAATGATGATTAGTTGAGTTTGTCATTTGAAAATTAGTTGGAACAGTTGGTAAATGGTTGTGAATTATTTAAGAATTCCTTGTATGGTTGACATTGAGGTTGGATGTTGTTTTGGGGATTGAATCAATAGAAAAACTTTGTTTTCTACATTTTCAAATGCCAATTTGTTGCTACAACGAATAGTACGGTATTTTCATGGGTTGAACTCGATTGTATTTTTTGGATCAGTGAATCTTATTTCCATTGCACTTGGTTTGGCTCTTTTTCATTAATATTTTTTCAAATTACAAGCATTTTAGTTTGGACTAGTTGAAACCTTGGTTAGGGTTGCTAGTGACTGAAAAATGTAATAATTTCCATTCCACTTGGTGAAATCTCTTAAAACTTGGTGGAATGGAAGAAGTAGGAATGCTTAATTTTGTTTTCAAAATTTTGCAGATGTAGGGGAAGGCATTTGGCACGTGCAATTTGATGCCCTATCCTAATATCCTCATGTATTAGGCTTAGAAATCATATAGACTTAGGGTTTTGAGGAAAATATTTTGGGAGAGTGTTCTACACAATTGGAATTGATGATTTAGGCCTATTAAGAAATGTTTGAATTGTTGTATTCGAAGAATAGACCTTGGAGTGCATATGCCCTGCTGCTACCAAGAAAATCCACCAATTAGGCCTATTTGCAAAGAGAGGACAATCAATTTTAGAAGGTTTCAGTACAAAGTAACCCACCTTGATTCTGAGATATGTTGTATAATATCCAAATGGGTGTCTAAAAATATGTTTACATTTGTGATATCATCTTTTCCCTAAAAATTATGATTGGAAAACCAATTTGTAAAGGCTGTTAGGAGATTTGAGGCTAGTGAATGAAAACCCATCACTTGGTGTTTGATAAGTTGAAAGGTTGGTTTATTGTGATTATTTTGGAGTTGTACACCCCTATTCTACATCAAATTGGTATCAGAGAATAGGTTTTATTTGAAGAAGAGTTGAGTTGAAGAAAGAACAAAATGCCTCCAAAAGGGAATGTCCTCATTGCAAGAGAAGTGAACGAGTTGAAAGAAAAGCATGCTAGGGAGATGAGAGAGTTGAAGGAGAGGCTTGCTTCCCTAGAAAAAATTTAGAGGAGAGAAGTGGTTATAGGAGACATGAGTGACCAAGAGGAAGGGGAAGAGGAAAGTTCCTAAGAGTCCAAGGAAGAGATGGATCCTGATGACTTGAGGATGACAAAACTCTTGAAAGCAGTCAAGGGAGATGGTCATAAGATCAAGATGGATTTACCCATGTATGGAGGAAAGATGTATAGTGAAGAGCTCCTAGAATGGATAGAAGCATTGGACAACAAATTTGACTATGAAGATGTGCTAGAAGATCAGAGGGTGAAATTGGCCAAGACAAAGTTGAAGGGCCACAACTTGCTTTGGTGGGATTATGTACAAAGTTAAAGGAGAAAGAAAGGGAAATATAAAATCACCTCTTGGGATAGGATGGTGGCCAAACTTAAGGGAAAATTCCTTCCTAGTGATTACACTATTCAATTGTTCAAGAGGCTTCAAAATTTCAAACAAAAGGAGATGGATGTGAAAACTTATATAGAGGAGTTCTACAAGTTCAGTATAAGGGCAGGCCATGCAGAGGATGTTGAAGAGAAAGTGGAAAGATACATCAATGGTATGAGATACAATATTCATGATGAGTTGAGCCTCACCTCTCCAAGAATGGTAGAGGAGGGTTACCAATTGGCCATTAAGGATGAGGATAAATTGAAAAGAAGGAAAGAAAAGCAAATCAGGGGTAGAGGCAGAAATTTAAGAGGAAGAGGGACATTTTTTAGAAGGGGGTGGTCCCAAATAACACAAGGAGAATCAAGCAACAATCAAGAGAAAATTTTTGAATCAAGGGGAAGTTTTAGAGGAAGGAGATTCAATATCAAGGGCAGATTTGGAAGTCAAAGAGGAGGATCAAGTGGATTTACAGACAAATGTTATAAGTGCAACAAATTTGTAGGCCATCAAGCATGGAAATGCGTTGAAAATCAGTCCAATACATCATTTGGAGGAGAAAGAAGAAATAAGATTGTGCAAGGAGATGACAATGAGAGTGTTAACTCTCCATCACATAATACGGATCCAGAAGTTGGTGAGTCTCTCATGGTGAGAAGGAACTTGATAAAAGTGCCAATGGAGGAGGAGCCTCCACAAAGAAAGTATCTTTTTAGAACCACATGTAAGTGTTTGGGTAAGTGTTACAAAGTAGTGATTGATTCAGGTAGCATAGATAATTTGGTCTCTATAGAAATGGTTGAGAAAATTAACTTAAAAAGAAACCCTCATACCACTCCTTATATTATTTATTGGCTTAATAAAGATTAGCAAGTAGTTGTAAATGAATAGGGTTTGGTTGAGTTTCATATAGGGGGATACAAAGATTTAAAGTTTTGTGTGATATTATACCAATGGATGTGTGTCATTTTGTTTTGGGGAGGCCTTGGCAGTATGATAGGAAGGCCATTCATGATGGGAGAAAGAATACTTATGCTATTGAGAAGGATGGGGTTTCTTACACCCTCACACCATTGAAGGATGAAAGCCTAGATTCTCAGGTTGCACCCAGTGTGATGTTGGTCAATGAGAAGGAGTTCTTGAAGACCTTGGAAGAGGAAAATGTGGGATTTGTTGTTATAGTAGGGCCTAAATTTGTCATGGCAGCAGATAAGGAGGAGTTTCCTTTAGAGGTGAAATAATTGTTGAAGAAGTATGAGGAAATTGTGGTGGATGAGATTCCCAATAATTTTCCACCTATGAGGGACATAAGTCATCATATGGATTTCATTCCTAGGGCTAGTTTTCCCAAAAAAGTTGCTTACAAGATGACTCCACAACAAAATGAGGAAATTAAGAGGGTGGTGCAAGAACTACTTGACTAGGGGTTGATTAGGGAAAGTTTGAGTCCTTGTGTTCCCATAGTCTTCGCACCAAAGAAAGGTGGTGAATGGAGGATGTCCACCAATTCAAGGGCCATCAACAAAATCACAATAAGGTATAGGTTCGCTATTCCAAGAATTGAATACCTAATGGACTGTTTGGCTGGTGCTTGCTATTTCTCCAAGATTAATCTCAAGAGTGGCTATCATCAAATCAAAATCAGACTTGGTGATGAGTGGAAAAAAAACCTTCAAGACTAATGAGGGGTTGTATGAATGGATGGTAATACCTTTGGGTTTTTCAAATTCCCCTAGTACTTTGATGCACTTGATGAATGAGGTGCTTAAACCTTTCATTGGTAAGTTTGTGGTCGGGTATGTTGATAATATTATTGTTTTTAGCAAAACTAGAGAAGAACATTTGCAACATTTAGAATTGGTTTTGAGAAGGTTACATGAGGAAAAGCTAATGATAAACTTGAAGAAGTGTGAGTTTTTCAAAATAGAGTTGGTCTACCTTGGCCTTGTGGTCACTAATGGCTCTTTGAAGATGGATCCAAGTAAGGTAGAGGCTATTCTAAGTTGTCCTACTCCTAGATCAGTGGCTGAGGTAAGGAATTTTCATGGTCTAGCCAACTTCTATAGGAAATTTATGAAAGGTTTTAGTCATGTGTGTGCTCCTATGATTGATACAATTAAGGGTGATAAAAGGAAGAAAATTGTTTGGACTAAAGATGTTGATAGGAGTTTTGAATGAAACCAAGAAAAGGTGTTGTCTTAAGCCAAGAAAATAGACCGGTTGCCTTTTTCAGTGAAAAGTTGAATGAAACCAAGAAAAGGTATTCTTCTTATGGCCTTGAAATGTATGCCATGGTAAAAGCATTAAAGAAATGGAGACATTACTTGCTTCCTAGAAAATTTATAGTGTATATTGATAATCATGCATTGTAATTTTTGAATAGTCAAGAAAAGCTTAGCCATAGGCATGTAAAATGGGTTGAGTATCTTCAAGGTTACACTTTTACCATTAAACATAAGAAAGGACAGTAAAATAAGGTGGTGGATGCATTAAGTAGGAGGGCTTTGATGGTACAAGAAATTCAGTTACATAGTGTGGGAGTGGATTCCCTAAAGGGTATGTGTGTTGATGATGAAGATTTTAAGGAAATTTATGAAATTTGTTTGCATCCTTGTAGCAACAATAAGGATAAATGGTTAGATTTTCTGATCCAAGATGGTTTTTTGTTTAATGGGGCTCAATTGTGTATTCCTAAGTGTTCTATGAGGACTAACTTGATGAAAGAAAAGTATAGTGGCAGCCTTGTAGGTCACTTTGGGTTGGATAAGACTTTGGAACAGTTGAAGAAGCACTACTATTGGCCTAGAATGCAAGTTGATGTGAGGAACTTTGTGGAGAAGTGTACCATTTGTCAAAGGGCTAAAGGAACTAGCACTAATGTAGAGCTATATCAACCTCTTCTAATCCCTAATAGGCCTTGGGAATTACTAATCATGGATTTTGTGATGGGGTTGCCTATAACTCCAAGAGGTTTGATTCAGTGTATGTTGTTGTGGATAGATTCTCAAAGATGACACACTTCATACATTGGAGGACTCTTCTTCAAGGAGGTGGTAAGAATCCATGGGTTACCTCCTAGTATTGTATCTGATAGGGATAACAAATTTGTTGGTCACTTTTGGAGGACCCTTTGGAAGAAACTTGGCACAAATTTGAATTTCAGTTCTTCCTATCAACCCCAAACTAATGGGAAGACCGAGGTGGTGAATAGAATCCTTGGAAATCTTCTGAGATATTTGACAAAGGAGCATGCAACACAATGGGATCTAGTTTTGCCTCAAGCTGAGTTTGCATACAATGATTCGATAAATAGGAGTGTAGGTAAAAGTCCTTTTGAAATTGTTTATGGTATGTAGCCCAGGGGTATATTTTAATTGAGATATATTAGTGGGATGGAACAAAGGAGTTCTGAAGGTGAACAATTTTCTATAGCAATGCAAGAAGTACACCAATAGGTTAAGGAGAATATTCAAAAGCATGTTGAGAAGTACAAGAAAAATGTTGAAATGAGAAGAGAGGTTCATTTTAAGATTGGAGACACAGTTTGGAACATTTGAGGAAGAAAAGATACCCTAAAGGAAAATACTCTAAGTTGAAAATGAAGAAAATAGGACCATGCAAAGTTGTGCATAAAATTGGAGAGAATTCCTATGAGATTGAACTACCTCCTGGAGTTATCATTTCTCCTATTTTTAATGTTTTTTATCTTTAACCTTATAAAGGGGATGTTAAAGTAGGTTTATCAATGCAAGATGAGGATTGGATTAGGGATCTTCCACCAAGCCAACCTTTAGAGTTGGAGTGCATTTTGGACAAGAAATAGTTTAAGAAGACGAGGAAGGTATATTACCAATACTTGATCAAATGGTGAGGCATTCAAATGGAGGATGCATCTTGGATGACTGAAGATGATATTTTGAAGCATGTACACATAGTTGAAAGTCTTTCCTCAAGTGGAACTTGAGTTTTCTTTGTTCAGGGAGTATGGTGCAGGAGCACCTAGGGTCTTCATGCCCCATAAGGGGGTCAAATGTTGAAATTTTGTTTTGATTGAGTCAAGAACATATAATAAGGTCTTGCATGACCATTTCAAGTGTGTTTGAGTTGGTCTTGAGTCAGTAGGGGTGATTTAGAGGTCAATTACCAAATGTTGTCAATTTGTTGAAATGTTGTCAATGCAACTTTTGCAATTTTTGTCATAATATGGGTCTAATGACGATTAGTTGAGTTTTTCATTTGAATATTAGTTGGAATAGTTGGTAAATGGTTGTGAATTCTTTAAGAATTCCTTGTATGTTTGGAATTGAGGTTGGATGTTGTTTTGGAGATTGAATCAATAGAAAAACTCTATTTTCTACATTTTCTAACGCCAATTTGTTGCTATAGCGAATAGTATAGTTTTGTACAGTCTTTTCATGGATTGAACTCAATTGCATTTATTTTAGTAGTGAATCTTCTTTACATTGCACTTGGTTTGGCTCTTTTTCATTAAGATTTTTTCAAGTTGCAAGGATTTTAGTTCAAACTGGTTGAAACCCTGCTTAGGGTTGCTAGTGATTGAAAAAATATAATAATTTCCATTCCACTTGGTGAAATCTCTTAAAACTTGGTGGAATGGAAGAAGTAGGCATGTTTTTTTTTTCACAAGTTTGCATATTTAGGGGAAGGACTTTTCCATGTGTAAGTTGATGCCCTAGCCTAATATCCTCATGTATTAGGCTTAGAAATCATATAGACTTAGGGTTTTGAGGAAAATATTTTGGGAGAGTGTTCTACATGGTTGGAATTGATGATTTAGGCCTATTAATACATGTTTGAACTATTGGAATAGAAGAATAGACCCTGGAGTGCATATGGCCTGCTGCTACCAAGCAAATCCACTAATTAGGCCTATTTGCAAAGAGAGGACAATCAATTTTAAAGGGTTTTAATAAAAAGTAACCCACCTTGATTCTGAGATATGTTGTATAAGATCCAAATGGGTGTCTAAAACTATGTTTACATTTGTGATATCATCTTTGCCTTGGAAATTATGATTGGATAACCAATTTGTAAAGGCTACTAGGAGATTTGAGGTTAGTGAATGAAAACCCATTATTTGGTGTTTGAGATGTTGAAAGTTTGGTTGATTATGAGTGTTTTGGAGTTTTCTACCCCTACTCTGCATCATTATGGCAAGCACAATACTGACAATTTTTACTATGTTAAGGGATCAAGACAATCTCTTTCAAGTTTCAAACAAATGTGTAGCAAAGGGTACAATCTTGTGTTTAAGGATGAAGCATGTGAGATCCAGAAAGGATGCAAAACTATGATTGCTACTGGTAAGAAAACAAATGGAAACATCTATCAGCTTAAGGGTGGTGATGGTCATTTCTTTATGTTTAGATTAATGATTGTTGGTTATGACACCAGAGGATGTGTCGCATGAGTTTTGATAATTTGGCAAGAATTAGTTTAGTTCATGCAATAAGAGATTTACCTAGAATCACAAAGCCTATCAATGATGTTTGTGAAAGTTGTCAACTTGGAAAAAAAACGAGTAGTTTCAAGGCATAGGAACAATTTGCTACCAAACTACTAAAATTAGTACACACATATCCTACAAGGGTGAGAAGTCTATAAGGTGAGAGGTACTTTATCCTTTTGATTGATGATTATTATAGAATGGCATGGGTTACTTTTCTTAGAAAAAAATATGATGCATTAGATAAATTCAAGGAATTTAAAGTTATGGTTGAGAATGAAATGGATTTGAAAATCAAATGTTTGAGGTTTGACGGAGGTGGTGAATTCACCTCCAAATGAGTTTAACATGTTTTGTGAAGTTTATGGAATAAAGAGGCATTTTTCTACCCCTAGAACTTCTTAGAAAAATGGAGTTGTTGAAAGGAAAACCAGAACTATTCAAGAAGTTGCAACCTGACTATGATGAAAGAGGAAAATCTACTGCAAGTCTACTAGAGAGAAGCTATTCATAATGTTGTTTACATACTTTAAAAAGTTCAATCTAAAGCTAACATCACAAAGGCTCATTATGAACTATGGTATGGAAGGATTCCTATTGTGAAGTACTTTAGAGTATTTGGAAGAAAATGCTATATCAAAAAGGATGAAGAAAACTTAGGAAAATTTGATACAAGGTCTGATGAAGGTATCTTCCTTGGATACTCTATTAGAAGAAAAGATTACAGATGCTACAACAGAAGGTTGAGAAAGATAGTTGAAAGTGCAAATGTTAAAGTTGATGAAAACTTGCAAAATTCTATTGCAGTAGATGGATATGTGTCAGATGAACCTGATTGTAGAGAAGTAGAAGAAAAATATGATGAAAAAGAAGTGTAGAATGAAGAGGAAGAAGCTCTAGAGAAGACCCCTAAAACCCCTAAGTATGTGCAAAAGAAACATTCAAAAGATCAAATAATTGGAGATAAAAAGAAAGGTGTATTGACAAGAAGAAAAGCTATTGAAGTTGAGGTAAATATGTGTCTACTTTCTAAAGTTGAACCAAAAATAGTGAGTGAAACATGCAAAGATGAATATTGGAAGAAGGAAATGAAAGAAGAACTTATGCAGATAGATTAGAATCGTACTTGGGAATTGGTTCTTAGATCGACAAATAAGAACATAATTGGAACTAAGTGGGTATTTAGAAACAAGGTGAGTGATAATGGAGAAGTAGTAAGAAATAAGGAAAGACTTGTGTGTAAGGGTTATACACAAGTAGAAGGTATATATTTTGAGGAGAATTTTT
>VDFB02256132.1:99840222-100002752 GCA_007258455.2 Sequoia sempervirens
ATATATATATGTATATGTATATGTATATACAAATGGATACATATATGTTTATATATATATGTATGTATAGGTATATTTGTAAGTTAATTATAATGGTGTTAGTAAAGAATATTTTTACTTTGAATTAAGAGATTTGCGAGTAAATAATCAAAATAAGATTATGAAAAGAAAGAATAATTTATTTATATATAAATAATAATGAGTTTGTTAAATGTGAAATTAGACTTCCTCCTTAGAGATCATGAATATTGCATTCTTTGGTAAATTGAGTGTTAGTCTTGTTGTAAAACCACCTTGTTTCTCTTGATCGCATTAGTGGATTTATTGTTATATGAAGTTTGTGTTGATTATATGAATTTTGGTAATCATGGTTATTGTTCCCTGTGAGAATATTGTGTAAATGGTTATGTGGGCTTTTAGAGGCTAGGAAAAATATATTATTGGTTGAAATGTTGTTTTTGATTCTTAAAGTGAGTAATATTGTGCTTGCTTGGTGATGTTGTGGGTGTTTAGCCATGCACTCTTTAATTGTATTACAATTGTGTTGAGAGCAAGATGGTCCATGCCTTGCTCAGATTATGTAATTTTATGGTTTTCATTTTATGTGCATTATGGCTTGCCTTGTTGGTTTTATTGGGTATCCTAGCTGCTAGTCCAAGGAGTGGCTATCAATGAGGTCGAATGCACAAAGTGGAGCCAGGATAACCCATGTGGGAATTTCTTAACTTAGTGATAACTTAAAATGAATTAGGGGGTTGGGTAGTTTAAACATTAATCAAGATAAGTGAATGCCTTGCCCATGCTTGTAGTGCCTGTTTAGGATAAGGATGGGTTGAGAAGGCTTGGTTTGCAAGACCAACTTCCTTGTCCTCACGAAAGGAAGATTGGTTTCACATGTGTCACCCTATGGGGCTAGGACCTAGTGAGAGGTTGTCAAGATAACCATAGATGGGGGCCAGGGTCTAGTGAGAGACCGCTAGGACAACCCATGCCAGGACCATGCGATGAAACTCTTCCCTCTGTAGACTAGTATTCCCTTGTTTGCTCTCTCCATTTGATATGTGATGTCCTCAGGAAGCAATTTATGTCCTTTTGTGATGATTTTTTTGTTTAAATGTCAGTTGCTCTTTGTTTAGTCTTGTTATGTCAGTTGGTTGTCACCTTGTCATCATTGTGGTGGTAGGACCTTATTGATATCTCCTTGCATGATGGGTGGACCTTAGGGTTCCACATGGTTGGGTGGAATGTGCCTTGTACTCCATTGGGTTTCCCTTCTTTGTTGATTGTTCGTGTGGCAGCTACTCTTAATGGTGTGGACTATTGCACTTGTTCTAGTTCGAGTGAATTATCTTTCATGTACTTGTATTGTACCATAAATTTAATTTATCATGTATTATACTTCTGATGTAATCTCCTCACATGTATATGAGGAGACATTGTTTTTCAAGATGTAATGATGTAATTAATGGTTGAATTATCTTATGTAATGGATAATGTAAATTATGTTATTGTATATGTTATTTAATTGAATTGCTATGAGATGTTATATTGTTGATATAATATGGATATTTTATATTGGTTGATCTTTAAAATGCGGTGTATAAAATGAAATTCATATTGTTGATGGAATTTAATTAATGTAATGATTTATAGTTCTTGCTAGTTTAGTTAATGGGAATCTAGTAGCATAGTCACGGACCTTAGAGGATGTAGGTTAGAATTCTAGCTATTGTTTCATTTGCAATCTTGTGTAAATTGCACTTCAAAATTTTTTTATCTCATTTTTAGGTGTTTTAGCATGTTGTCCTCTAGGGTTTTGTGGTGGGGGAATTACAAAGGAGGATTACCAATTAGTACCTTCACCCTACAAAATTATTTAAATGAATTTGAGGGATAGAAAGAATTGAAATGATTTACCTTATTGATAGCAACCTGTAGATGTGAAGAGTCAAGTATTTTGGATTAAGTAAGGATACTATAAATATATCAGTATGCTCTATTAGAAAAGAACTAACTGTTGCATAAATCAAAAACTTCATCAAAGTAGAATGTCAACTTTTTGTGAGTTGAAATAAATAAGAGAAGTATCCAGGAGGAAGGATATCCCTTGAAAGACCCAATTTAGTATAAGGTTAAAATATTGCAATGATATTTGGAGCCAAGAGTGAAGAGATAGTACCTTAAAATTGTTGGAAACATAGTTACCGTTGCACCAAAAGATCGACTTGTTAATGCCTAATACAACTGTGAGAGTTAATGGATCCACGGGAGGCAGTTAAGCCTTGTCACAAATTCCGAGGGGAGTGCTAACCATCTACCAACAATCTCCCCCTCAACATTACTTGAGGGGATTTGAACTTGACACCTTTGGTTCTAATACCAATTGTTGGCAACACAGTTGTCGTTACACCAAAAGATTGACCTATTAATGCCTGATACAACTGTGAGAGTTAATGGATCCATGGGAGGTGGTTAAGCCATGTCATGAATCCCAAGGGGAGTGCTGACCATCTGCCAAAAAAAATAAGGATAAAGACTAGAATGGTCAGGAATAAGAAGGAACCTATGAATAATAAAAGCTGACATGTCTCCACCAATCGGAATAGGGAAGGTGAATTTGGAGTACTAATTGAAAACGGAAAAATAAATCTAACAACTTGAGAGTGTCTAAAGTTATGAGAAAAGGAAATTACCAAGAATTTGGACAAAATAGCTTTGAAAGACTGTTGCAAAGTAAAAGCTTAGAAAGAAAATAAAACAATTGGGAAAGAGGGCTCAGTTAGAGCATAGTTTGGATGAAGTGCAGATTGAACTTACTGACCTGCCAACAAAAGTAAACTTATGTTTAGATATTCCAAAAGGAATTGGATATGGAGGAGACTATGTTTTCAAATTGGAAGAAGAATTTGGAAACAACTCTCAAAAGTGAAGAGACAATTGACATAGGGATCCTCAAGTAAGCTCATTTAACACATCGACAAAAGAGGTTTTGCGGATATTGGATATTCTTCTACTATGGTTAAAAGGATATTAGAATACATGGAAGAGAGAATTGGAATATTAGAGTATCTTTTAGCTTGTAAATTGTTGATTATCCATTAGATCTCATTAATGGGGAATCCAACTATTGATTATGAGAGAATAGAAGGTGATGATGAATCCAATTTTGGAAATGAAAAATAATATTCAATGAATACCATTGAGGGTAAGAAAGGCAAGTAAAAGTCAAACAACTATCAAAAACAAAAAAAGGAAATGTTTAAACAATTCAATCAATTTGGAGAGAGCGGACGATTGCTAAGAGTTCAAGTTTGAGATGATCTAATGTCTTAGAAACACTAAGGGGGGAGAGGGAGAGTAGATTTACTCAAGTAAGTACTCTTTTCAATGAGGTTTAATGTTGTATCTCCAGTAGGAGAGAAGTTTTTAACTGAAATATTATTCTCAATAACCACAACATCGTGGGAAAAGTTAAAAGAGTTAAGGTATTGGAGTTATTGGTGAATGGTAGTGGAAAGGTAAAGGATTCTAACCAATGGGTGAAATATTTATAACAAAAACTCTATATGTAATTGTTTCATAAAATTTTTTTGCTATTATCATTGATACTTTGGAGTGAGATAGGCAATATGCTTGATGATGAAAGGGAAGATTTATGTACTCATGATTTTGAGTTATTTTGAAACAATAATGCTTGGAAATTAGGTATAAAATAATTGTTGACATATTTTGAAAGATAACATCAAACCAACATGATGAAATGAGGATTGTCAATAAACTAATATAAAATGCTCATTGGAAGAAATAGATTGAGCTGAAAATTGGATTACAACTTTGGAAATGATTAAAGGATGAAAGAAATCAAGATATATGGATGTCCTAAGAGGAAGGATTTTAGCTTCACCATTAATATTTAAATATTATATTTTGAGAGTCAAATGTGGCATAAGTCCATGAAAGAGGTTTCACTTAGTTGGGATGGACTATTATGAATCAAAGAAGGAACCTATGCACCAAATTTTGGGAGATTAAAAGAATGAATGGGGTAAATTCATGTTATACTTAGGACACATAGTAATGAAAAAAATATGTGAGAATGGGAAACCACTATAATATGGAAGGGGATAGCGTAAAAACTTGCAAGGTATGTAGCAAGTTTCCATCCAGTATGCCAAAGGATGAAGATAGGATGTCATCATCAGTAGGACTTGTATACTCTCATGAAATTCCAGATAGGAAGTGGTAGATCATTAGAATTTTTTTGATCCTTTTATGTCAATGGAACTAACATAATGTAATGGTGGATAGACTCACCAAAGTAACCGATTTTGATTGGAAATTTTTATTTACAGGATATTAGTCCTAGTCAGTAAATTTGGGTAAGGAAAGTTGCTTAATATTCCTAAGAAGGTTATCTTAGATGGGAACAAGCAAGTAATGTTAAGGTTTTATGTAAACCATGATAATCTTATGAAAAATTAAATTGAATGAATGTTACTTTAAGATAGCTAGTTAGGAAAAAAGGATAAACCAAATCTTGGAGGATTTTTGTTTTGCAAGAATGAAGGTGTTGTCATTGATGTCAATAGGAAGTCTGCTGATTGGTGTTGTCATTGATGTCAACTATGGGTTGAAGATGTTGAGGATATTGAGAAAATTGATAAACAAAGTAAACTATGATTGCCTTGGTATTGTGCTTCGTGTTCTTTCTATGTTTACGATATGTTTGTGTTGATCTTACAAATTATTCAAGGTTGTCAGAGGTTGCTATATTCAGAATTTGGGTTTCTGGATCATTGTACAGTGCAAGATATTTTCAACAGTTGTTCAGTGATGTTTTCTATGGCCTAGGAGAAATGTATTTGCTCTGTTTTTCTCTGTTGTTTGGATTCAGATTGTGCAGATTTGGGAAGTTTCTTATAATGCTTGTATCTTTTTGTATTCAAGGTTTTACTTGATTTGGTGTAGTACATAGTGAGTTTAATTTATCATTATGCAAATAAGGGTTATTAGTTGTTTTGAGTTGAAGTATTTGAATGATGCAAGTTTGATGAAGTGTCTGATGAATCTCAAGTAGTTTGTGAGTTACTCTCAATCATGTTCAAGTAAATTATGTTGTCCAAAACCTTTGGCTTATGAATTGATTTGAGGAAGTGTGTTGGCCGACCTTATTTTTAACAATACATGTGAGGCTTGTGAATCGTGTTGAGGTGTGTTGGGATCTATTTGGGTACTAATTAGAGATTTATGTAGGTCACCTTTTGTTCCTATCCACCATGAGAATGTTTAGGTGTCGACCTATTTTGAATTTGTATGTATAACGACTAGTGGCCAACATTGGAGAAAGTTTTTGAGGTAGAGCTTGATATAAATATGTATGGTGTTGATGAAAGTGAGATGAGAAGAAAGAGTAAGAAGCAAGATAGATGTGATATTGATGTGTGTGATGTGAATTTGAGTAGAGCAGTGAAAACTTCATGTCAGGGTTCCTGAAGACATCCAAAATCTTTCATGTGAGACTATGACAGAGTGCGAGCAATTGTGGTGGACTCCTTTTTGCATTGAGAAGTATTCTCTGTGTAACATTATTCTTTTATCTTATTTTATTTCTTTATGTGGAAGTGAGCCCTGGTTGTGATCCCTTTTGGATAGTGTGTCCTATTTTGGAAGTGAGCCCTTATATCGATTTTGCAATTACTTCTATTGTGAGCTAATCCTCACCATGGTTTTTTCCTCATTGCATTTTCCATGTAAATCTAGTGCTCTCTTGTGTATGATGCTATGATTTCAGTTTTTGTTATGTGAATTCCATGTTTAATCATACTAACAGAATAAGGGTTAATGAATGCATGTGGATTTGATTATTGTAGAAGGATTTTGAAGGTTTCATTTGCTACAATTGATTCACTCCCCCTTGCAGTTGTCTTGTTCATTTCAATAATTGGTATTAGAGAAAGGTTCCTTAGAGAAGAGCTTAATAACTTAAGGTAGATATAGGATGGCAAACAAGATTGCTTTGGAATATCCTAGATTTGATGGCTCATATTATGCACTATGGAAGAAAAATATGGAAGGATATCTGTCTACTCAAGGATATGAGATTGAGAAGGCTTATTAGACTACATACACTCCACCTTTGAATGGTCCAAGTACAAATGAAGAAATCAAGGCACATGATATCAATGCTAATAAAAGATTCATTATTGTGAATAGTCTTTCAAATATTAAATTAGTTAAAGTTGTGAGTTTGAAAACTGCTAAAGAAGTTTGGGATAAGCTCAAAAGAATTTATGAAGGAGATTTGAAGGTCAAACAAGAAAAGTTGCGGAACCTAAAGACACAGTTTGAAATGATGCATATGTCTAAAGATGAAACAATTAAAAGCTACACATAAAGAGTTGATGAGTTGGTAAGTGCTATGAGAGGTATTGATGCAATGGGTAAAAGAATCTAAAGTTGTGAAGAAAGTTATTAGATCACTTCTGAAATGCTACAATGAAAAGGTATCTTCTATTGAGGAAATCATTGATTTTAACAAGTATTCCAAAGATCAATTGATTGGTACTCTAACCACATTTGAAATGAGAAAATTGAAGAAATGTACAAAAGCTGAGACTTCTTTCAAGGTTGGTAAATCAGAGAAGGTTGAAGATTCAGGTGAAGAAGATCTTGATGATTTGGAAGCTAACTTTGTGAAGAAGATGAAAAAGGGCACCGGTAACTACAAAGGTAAATTACGTTTCAAATGTTTTAACTGTGGTGATATAGGTTATTATGCATCAAGATGTCCAAAAAGAGCTCTAAAGAATAGGAATGAGGAAAATAAAGGAAAAATGATTCAAAAAGCTTACTATGTGAGAGAAGATGTTATTTCTGATGATGAATCTAATTATGGAGATTTTAATGATAATGAATGTCTATTTTTGGATATAACAGAAGAATTTGGTTCTACTAACCTTGAAAGTTGTGTGAAGGAAAGGATTTTGGAGATAAAGGATAAAGTTTAAGGTACTTTGGTATCTTCTTTTCATGTCAAAGAGGATAAGAATTATTGGGTTGTTGATAGTGGTTGCTCTAATCATATGACTGGAGATAAAAGTAAGTTTGTTAAAATTGAAATTATGATGGAGGATTAGTTAAATTTGGAGATGATTCAGGATCTAAGATTTGTGGAATAGGTTCAATCAGTTTTTATGTGGTGCAGGAGCACCCATGGTCTTCATGCCCCATAAGGGGGTAAAATGTTGAAATCTTGTTTTGATTGAGTCAAGAACATGTAATAAGGTCTTGCATAACTATTTCAAGTGTGTTTTAGTTGGTCTTGAGTCAGCAGGGGTGATTTAGAGGTCAATTACAAAATGTTGTCAAGTTGTTGAAATGTTGTCAATGCAACTTTTGCAATTTTTGTCATAATAGGGGTCTAATGATGATTAGTTGAGTTTGTCATTTGAAAATTAGTTGGAACAGTTGGTAAATGGTTGTGAATTCTTTAAGAATTCCTTGTATGGTCGGCATTGAGGTTGGATGTTGTTTTGGAGATTGAATCAATAGAAAAACTCTGTTTTCTACATTTTCAAATGCCAATTTGTTGCTACAATGAATAGTACGGTATTTTCATGGGTTGAACTTGATTTTATTTTTTGGATTAGTGAATATTATTTCCATTGCACTTTTTTTGGCTCTTTTTCATTAATATTTTTTCAAATTACAAGCATTTTAGTTTGGACTGGTTGAAACCCTGGTTAGGATTGCTAGTGACTGAAAAATGTAATAATTTCCATTCCACCTAGTGGAATAGAAGAAGTAGGAATGTTTAATTTTGTTTTCACAATTTTGCAAACATAGGGGAAGGCATTTGGCACATGCAAATTGATGCCCTATCCTAATATCCTCATGTATTAGGCTTAGAAATCATATAGACTTAGGGTTTTGAGGAAAATATTTTGGTAGAGTGTTCTACACAATTATAATTGATGATTTAGGCCTTTTAAGACATGTTTGAATTGTTGGATTGGAAGAATAGACCTTGGAGTGCATATTCCCTGCTGCTACCAAGAAAATCCACCAATTAGGCCTATTTGCAAAGAGAGGACAATCAATTTTAGAAGGTTTTAGTACAAAGTAACCCACCTTGATTCTAAGATATGTTGTATAAGATCCAAATGGGTGTCTAAAACTATGTTTACATTTGTGATATCATCTTTTCCCTAAAAATTATGATTGGAAAACCAATTTGTAAAGGCTATTAGGAGATTTGAGGCTAGTGAATGAAAACCCATCACTTGGTGTTTGATAAGTTGAAAGGTTGGTTGATTGTGAGGATTTTGGAGTTGTACACCCCTATTATGAATCAAATTGGTATTAGAGCACATGTTTGATTTGAAGAAGAGTTGATTTGAAGAAAGAACAAAATGCCTCCAAAAGGGAATGCCATCATTGGAAGAGAAGTGAATGAGTTGAAAGAAAAACATGCTAGGGAGATGAGAGAGATGAAGGAGAGGCTTGCTTCCCTAGAAATAAGTTAGAGGAGAGAAGTGGTTATAGGAGACATGAGTGACCAAGAGGAAGGGGAAGAGGAAAGTTCCTGAGAGTCCAAGGAAGATATGGATCCTAATGACTTGAGGATGACAAAACTCTTGAAAGTAGTCAAGGGAGATGGTCATAAGATCAAGATGGATTTACCCATGTATGGAGGAAAGATGGATATTGAAGAGCTCCTAGATTGGATAGAATCATTGGACAACTAATTTGACTATGAAGATGTGCTAGAAGATCAGAGGGTGAAATTGACCAAGACAAAGTTGAAGGGCCACAACTTGCTTTGGTGGGATTATGTACAAAGTTAAAGGAGAAAGAA
Organism: Sequoia sempervirens; assembly: GCA_007258455.2. Lineage (NCBI taxonomy): Eukaryota > Viridiplantae > Streptophyta > Pinopsida > Cupressales > Cupressaceae > Sequoia > Sequoia sempervirens. Next base: position 99,849,080 of record VDFB02256132.1, read on the forward strand.
AGGGAAATATAAAATCACCTCTTGGGATAGGATGGTGGCCAAACTCAAGGGAAAATTCCTTCCTAGTGATTACACTATTCAATTGTTCAAGAGGCTTCAAAATTTGAAACAAAAGGAGATGGATGTGAAAACTTATATAGAGGAGTTCTACAAGTTGAGTATAAGGGTAGGCCATGTAGAGGATGTTGAAGAGAAAGTGGAAAGATACATCAATGGTATGAGATACAATATTCATGATGATTTGAGCCTCACCACTCCAAGAATGGTAGAGGAGTGTTACCAATTGGCCATTAATGATGAGGATAAATTGAAAAGAAGGAAAGAAAAGCAAAGCAGGGGTAGAGGTAAAAATTCAAGAGGAAGAGGGAAATTTTTTAGAAGGGGGTAGTCCCAAAGAACACAAGGAGAATCAAGTAGCAATCAAGAGAAAATTTTTGAATCAAGGGGAAGTTTTAGAGGAAGGAGATTCAATATCAGGGGCAGATTTGGAAGTCAAAGAGGAGGATCAAGTGGATTTACAGATAAATGTTATAAGTGCAACAAATTTTTAGGCCATCAAGCATGGAAATGCATTGAAAATCAGTCCACTACATCATTTGGAGGAGAAAGAAGAAATCAGATTGTGCAAGGAGATGACAATGAGAGTGTTAACTCTCCATCACATAATGCAGATCCAGAAGTTGGTGAGTCTCTCATGGTGAGAAGGACCTTGATAAAAGTGAAGATGGAGGAGGAGACTCCACAAAGAAAGTATCTTTTTAGAACCACATGTAAGTTTTTGGGTAAGTGTTACAAAGTAGTGATTGATTCAGGTAGCATAGATAATTTGGTCTCTGTAGAAGTGGTTGAGAAAATTAACTTGAAAAGAAATCCTCATACCAGTCCTTATATTGTTTATTGGTTTAACAAATGTTAGCAAGTAGTTGTAAATGAACAAGGTTGGGTTGAGTTTCATATAGGGGGATACAAAGATAAAGTTTTGTGTGATATTATACCAATGGTTGTGTGTCATTTTGTTTTGGGGAGGCCTTGGCAGTATGATAGGAAGGCCATTCATGATGGGAGAAAAAATACTTATGCTATTGAGAAGGATAGGGTTTCTTACACCCTCACACGATTGAAGGATGAAAGCCTAGATTCTCAAGTTGCACACAGTGTGATGTTGGTCAATGAGAAGGAGTTCTTGAAGACCTTGGAAGAGGAAAATGTGGGATTTGTTGTTATAGTAAGGCCTAAATTTGTTATGGCAGCAGATAAGAAGGAGGAGTTGCCTTTAGAGGTGAAATAATTGTTGAAGAAGTATGAGGAAATTGTGGTGGATGAGATTCCCAATACTTTTCCACCTATGAGGGACATAAGTCATCATATGGATTTCATTCCTAGGGATAGTTTTCCCAACAAAGCTGCTTATAAGATGAATCCACAAAAAAATGAGGAAATTAAGAGGGTAGTGCAAGAACTACTTGACAAGGGGTTGATTAGGGAAAGTTTGAGTCCTTGTGTGGTTCCCATATTCTTGGCACCAAAGAAAGGTGGTGAATGGAGGATGTGCACCAATTCAAGGGCCATCAACAAAATCACAATAAGGTATAGGTTCCCTATTACAAGAATTGAAGACCTAATGCACTATTTGGCTGGTGCTTTCTATTTCTCCAAGATTGATCTCAAGAGTGGCTATCATCAAATCAAAATCAGACCTGGTGATGAGTGGAAAAAAAAATTCAAGACCAATGAGGTGTTGTATGAATGGATGGTAATTCCTTTTGGTTTTTCAAATTCCCCTAGTACTTTCATGCACTTGATGAATGAGGTGCTTAAACCTTTCATTGGTAAGTTTGTGGTAGTGTATGTTGATAATATTATTGTTTTTAGCAAAACTAGAGAAGAACATTTGCAACATTTAGAATTGGTTTTGAGAAGGTTACATGAGGAAAAGATAATGATAAACTTGAAGAAGTGTGAGTTTTTGAAAACAGAGTTGGTCTACCTTGGCTTTGTGGTCACTAATGGCTCTTTGAAGATGGATCCAAGTAAGGTAGAGGCTATTCTAAGTTGGCCTACTCCTAGATCAATGCGTGAGGTAAGGAGTTTTCATGGTCTAGCCAACTTCTATAGGAAATTTATGAAAGGTTTTAGTCATGTGTGTGCTCCTAAGATTGCTAAAATTAAGGGTGATAAAAGGAAGAAAATTGTTTGGACTAAAGATGTTGATAGGAGTTTTTAATACTTGAAAAAGAAATTTGTTGAGAATCCCATACTAACCTTTCCAAGATTTGATAAGGTTTTCACCATTGAGTGTGATGCAAGTAGCCATGCTATAGGTGTTGTCTTAAGCCAAGAAAATAGACTGGTTGCCTTTTTCAGTGAAAATTTGAATGAAACCAAGAAAAGGTATTCTTCTTATGACCTTGAAATTTATTCCATGGTACAAGCATTAAAGAAATGGAGAGATTACTTGCTTCCTAGAAAATTTATAGTGTATACTGATAATCATGCATTGTAATTTTTGAATAGTCAAGAAAAGATTAGCCATAGGCATGTAAAATGGGTTGAGTATCTTCAAGGTTACACTTTTACCATTAAACATAAGAAAGGATAGTAAAATAAGGTGGTGGATGCATTAAGTAGGAGGGCTTTGATGGTACAAGAAATTTAGTTACATAGTGTGGGAGTGGATTCCCTAAAGGGTATGTATGTTGATGATGAAGATTTTAAGGAAATTTATGAAAGTTGTTTGCATCCTTGTAGCAACAATAAGGATAAATGGTTATATTTTCTTATCCAAGATGTTTTTTTGTTTAAAGGGGATCAATTGTGTATTCCTAAGTGTTCTATGAGGACTAACTTGATGAAATAAAAGTATAGTGGCAGCCTTGTAGGTCACTTTGGGTTGGATAAGACTTTGGAATAGTTGAAGAGGCACTACTATTGGCCTATAATCCAAGTTGATGTGATGAAAATTGTGGAGAAGTGTACCATTTGTCAAAGGGCTAAAGGAACTAGCACTAATGTAGGGCTATATCAACCTCTTCTAATCCCTAATAGGCCTTGGGAATCACTAAGCATGGATTTTGTGATGGGGTTGCCTAGAACTCCAAGAGGCTTGATTCAATGTATGTTGTTGTGGATAGATTCTCAAAGATGACACACTTCATACATTGGAGGAATCTTCTTCAAGGAGGTGGTAAGAATCCATGGTTACCTCCTAGTATTGTATTTGATAGGGATAAAAAAAAATTTGGTCACTTTTGGAGGACCCTTTGGAAGAAACTGGGCACAAATTTGAATTTCAGTTCTTCCTATCATCCCCAAACTAATGGGAAGACCGAGGTGGTGAATAGAATCCTTGGAAATCTTCTGAGATGTTTGAAAAAGGAGCATGCAACACAATGGGATCTAGTTTTTCCTCAAGCTGGGTTTGCATACAATGATTTGATGAATAGGAGTGTAGGTAAAAGTCCTTTTGAAATTGTTTATGGTATGTAGCCCAGGGGTATATTTGAATTGAGATATATTAGTGGGATGGAATAGAGGAGTTCTGAAGGTGAACAATTTTTTGTAGCAATGCAAGAAGTACACCAACAGGTTAAGGAGAATCTTCAAAAGCATGTTGAGAAGTACAAGCAAAATGTTGATGAAAGGAGAAGAGAGGTTCATTTTAAGATTGGAGACTTGGTTGGAACATTTGAGGAAGAAAAGATACCCTAAAGGATAATACTCTAAGTTGCAAATGAAGAAAATAGGGCCATGCATAGTTGTGCATAAAATTGGAGAGAATTCCTACGAGATTGAACTACCTCTTGGATTTACCATTTCTCCTATTTTTAATGTTTTTTATCTTTAACCTTATAAAGGGGATGTTAAGGTAGGTTTATCAATGCAAGATGAGGATTGAATTAGGGATCTTCCACCAAGCCAACCTTTAGAGTTGGAGTGCATTTTGGACAAGAAATAGTTTAAGAAGACGAGGAGGAAGGTATATTACCAATACTTGGTCAAATGGTGAGGCATTCAAATGGACGATGCATCTTGGATGACTGAAGATGATATTTTGAAGCATGTACACATAGTTGAAGGTCTTTCCTCAAGTGGAACTTGAGTTTTCTTTGTTCGGGGAGTATGGTGCAGGAGCACCTGGGCTCTTCATGCTCCATAAGGGGGTCAAATGTTGAAATTTTGTTTTGATTGAGTCAAGAACATATAATAAGGTCTTGCATGACCATTTAAAGTGTGTTTGAGTTGGTCTTGAGTCAGTAGGGGTGATTTAGAGGTTAATTACCAAATGTTGTCAATTTGTTGAAATGTTGTTAATGCAACTTTTGCAATTTTTGTCATAATAGGGGTCTAATGATGATTAGTTGAGTTTTTCATTTGAATATTAGTTGGAATAGTTGGTAAATTGTTGCAAATTCTTTAAGAATTCCTTGTATGGTCGAAATTGAGGTTGGATGTTGTTTTGGAGATTGAATCAATAGAAAAACTCTATTTTCTGCATTTTCAAACGCCAATTTGTTGCTACAGCGAATAGTACAGTTTTGTACAGTCTTTTCATGGATTGAACTCAATTGGATTTATTGTAGTAGTGAATCTTCTTTACATTTCATTTGGTTTGGCTCTTTTTCAATAATATTTGTTCAAGTTGCAAGAATTTTAGTTCGGATTGGTTGAAACCTTGCTTAGGGTTGCTAGTGATTGAAAAAATATAATAATTTCCATTCCACTTGGGAAAATCTCTTAAAACTTGGTGAAATGGAATAATTAGGATTTTTTTTGGTTTTCACAAGTTTTCATATTTAAGGGAATGAATTTTCCATGTGTAAGTTGATTCCCTAGCCTAATATCCTCATGTATTAGGCTTAGAAATCATATATACTTAGGGTTTTGAGGAAAATATTTTGGGAGAGTGTTCTACATGGTTGGAATTGATTATTTAGGCCTATTAATACATTTTTGAACTATTGGACTAGAATAATAGACCATGGAGTGCATATGACTTGCTGCTACCAAGCAAATATGCCAATTAGGCCTATTTGTAAAGAGAGGACAATCAATTTTAAAGGGTTTCAATACAAAGTAACCCACCTTGATTCTGAGATATGTTGTATAAGACCCAAATGGGTGTCTGAAAATATTTTTACATTTGTTATATCATATTTTCCTTGGAAATTATGATTGGATAACTAGTTTGTAAAGGCTACTAGGAGATTTGAGGTTAGTGAATGAAAACCCATTATTTGGTGTTTGAGAAGTTGAAAGGTTGGTTGATTATGAGTTTTTTGGAGTTGTCCACCCCTAATCTGGATCATTATGACAAGCACACTACTGGAAATGTTTACTATGTTAAGGGATCAAGACAATCTCTTTCAAGTTTCAAACAAATGTGTAGCAAAGGGTACAATCTTGTGTTTAAGGATGAAGCATGTGAGATCTAGAAAGGATCCAAAACTATGATTGCTACTGGTAAGAGAATAGATGGAAACATCTATCAGCTTAAGGGTGGTGATGGTCATTTCTTTATGTCTTAGATTAATGATTGTTGGTTATGACACCAGAGGATGTGTCGCATGAGTTTTGATAATTTGGCAAGAATTAGTTCAGTTCATGCAATAAGAGATTTACCTAGAATTGCAAAGCCTATCAATGATATTTGTGAAAGTTGTCAATTTGGAAAAAAAAAAAAGGAGTAGTTTCAAGGGATAGGAACAATCTACTACCAGACTACTAAAATTAGTACACACATATCTTTATGTTCCTACAAGGGTGAGAAGTCTATAAGGTGAGAGGCACTTTATCCTTTTGATTGATGATTATTCTAGAATGGCATGGGTTACTTTTCTTAGAGAAAAATCTGATGCATTAGATAAATTCAAGGAATTTAAAGCTATGGTTGAGAATGAAATGGATTTGAAAATCAAATGTTTGAGGTCTGACAAAGGTGGTTAATTCACCTCCAAATGAGTTTAACATGTTTTGTGAAGTTTATGGAATAAAGAGGCATTTTTCTACCCCTAGAACTTCTTAGAAAAATGGAGTTGTTGAAAGGAAAACTAGAGCTATTCAAGAAGTTGCAACCTGACTATGATGAAAGAGGAAAATCTATTGCAAGTCTACTGGAGAAAAGTTATTCATAATGTTGTTTACATACTCAAAAAAGTTCAATCTAAAGCTAACATCACAAAGGCTCATTATGAACTATGGTATGGAAGGATTCCTACTGTGACGTACTTTAGAGTATTTGGAAGAAAATTTTATATCAAAAAGGATGAAGAAAACTTAGGAAAATTTGATACAAGGTCTGATGAAGGTATCTTCCTTGGATACTCTATTAGAAGAAAAGCTTATAGATGCTACAACAAAAGGTTGAGAAAGATAGTTGAAAGTGCAAATGTTAAAGTTGATGAAAACTTGCAAAATTCTATTGCAGTAGATGGATATGTGTCAGATGAACCTTATTGCAGAGAAGTAGAAGAAAAAGCTGATGAAAAAGAAGTGTAGAATGAAGAGGAAGAAGCTCTAGAGAAGACCCCTAAAACCCCTAAGTATATGCAAAAGAATCATTCAAAAGATCAAATAATTGGAGATAAAAAGAAAGGTGTATTGACAAGAAGCAAAGCTATTGAAGTTGAGGTAAATATGTGTCTACTTTCTAAAGTTGAACCAAAAATAGTGAGTGAAGCATGCAAATATGAATATTGGAAGAAGGAAATGAAAGAAGAACTTATGTAGATAGATTAGAATCATATTGGGAATTGGTTCTTAGACCGACAAATAAGAACATAATTGGAACTAAGTGGGTATTTAGAAAAAAGGTGAGTGATAATGGAGAAGTAGTAAGAAATAAGGCAAGACTTGTGTGTAAGGGTTATTCACAAGTAGAAGCTATATATTTTGAGGAGAATTTTGCTCCTTTGGCTAGGATGGAAGCTATCATAATATTTTTGGCATTGCAATACATCAAGATTTCAAGGTTTATCATATGGATGTGAAGTCTACTTTTCTAAATGGTGAATTAGAAAAATAATTTTACATGGAACAACCAAAAGGATTTTAGTTGTCAGGTCAACCAAATATAGTATGCAAGTTGAAGAAGGAATTATATGGATTGAAGCAAGCTCCTAGAGATTGGTATGCAATATTGGACAAGTACTTGATACAACAAGGATTCAATAAAGGCATCACATATAGTAATCTTTACTTTAAAATTGAGGAAGACAAAATCTTGATAGTAGTAGTATATGTGGATGATATTATCTTTGGAGGAAATGAGGCTATGTGTAAGAAGTTTGTAGAGAAAATGCATAAAGAGTTTGAGATGTCAATATTTGGGGGGATGATTTCTTTCTTGGGCTACAAATCAATCAAACAGATAAAGGGATTTTTATTTCTTAGTCTAAATATGTTAGAGAGATTTTGAAGAAGTTAGGAATGGATGACTCCAAACTGGTATGTACTCCTATGGTGACTAGTTGTAAACTAAGCAAAGATGATGAATCACCTAAGGCTGATCAGAGAAAGTATAGATCTATGATTGGTGGAATGATGTATTTAATTGCTACTAGACCAAATATCATGCATAGAGTTTGTCTTGTGGCTAGATTTCAAGAAGATCGTAAAGAAACACATGTTGCAATTGTGAAGAGGATGTTCAGATACTTAAAAGGCACACTAGATTATGGCTTGTGGTATCCTAAGGATATTGATTTCACATTAAGTGCATATACAGATGTAGATTGGTTTGGTTGTGTTGATGATAGGAAAAGTACAAGTGGTGGTGCATTCATCCTTGGATGTAGATTGGTGTCATGGTTGAGAAAGAAGCAAGATTTAGTTTCTTTTTCCACTATAGAGGCTGAGTATATTGCAGAAACATCATGCAGTACACAAGTGTTATGGATGAGAAAAACATTGAAAGATATCAGAGTTATATATGATGAGCCCATTTCTATCTTTTGTGATAACACAAGTGCAATTAAAATTTCAAAGAATCTAGTGATGCATTTAAGTAAAAAGCATATATCTATTAGGTATCACTTCTTGAGAGAAAATGTTATGGAGAATGAAGTAAAACTTGAATATATTTCTACAAAGGATTAGATTGTTGATATATTTACTAAGGCTCTTCCTAAAGATACTTTTGAGTATCTTCGGGAGAAGTTGGGGGTTATCACCCCTCCCTATTTGAACTAGATGAATATATCGATGCATCAATCCAGTGGATCTAAGGATCTATCTCTTTTTTGGACTGATGTTGGTGGCTACCTCTTAGGGGGAGTAGGTAGTGTCATGTGTTGTCATTGTGTTTTTGATTTGTTTGGGTATACTCATAAGGGGGAGTGTTCAGAGCAAGTTTCTTGGTTTAGTGTCAAAGGGGTAGAATAATGTAAACCTTTTTTCATTTTCCATTGATGTCAAAGGGGGAGAGAGAATAATGTGAAAAATTTCATCTACTCAAGAAGAGAGAGATGCAAAATATCAATGAGAAAGTTGTTATTATCAAGGGAGAGAGACTCTTGTAAGGGGGAGAGAATTCAAGAATGTTGTGTAGGCTGTCTAATCATAAAGAAAGGGGTGTGTGTTGTCTTTGGTGGATTTTCACATCTTGTGTTTCCACAAATGATAATGGGGGAGATTGTTGCAAGAATGAAGTTGTTTTCATTGATGTCAACATCAAGTCTACTAACCGGTGTTGTTATTGATGTCAACAAAGGGTTGAAGATGTTGAGGATATCGATAAAATTGATAAATAGAGTAAACTATGATTGCCTCGGTATTGTACTCTGCATTCTTTCTATACTGAAGATATTTCTATGCGGATCTTACAAATTATTCAAAGTTGTCAGAGGTTTCTATATTCATAATTTAGGTTTTTAGATCATTGTACAATGCGAGATATTTTCACCAGTATGTGAACTAGTTATTCAATGATGTTTTTTGTGGCCTGGGAGAAATGGATTTTCTCCAGGTTTCTCCATTGTTTGGCTTCAGATTGTGTAGATTTGGGAAGTTTCTTATGATGCTTCTATCTTTTTTTATTCAAGGTTTTACTTGATTTGGTGTAGTACATAGTGGGTTTCATTTATCAATATGTAAATAAGGGTTACTAGTTGTTTTGAGTTGAAGTATTTGGATGATGTGAGTTTGGATAAGTGTCTGATGAATCTCAAGTAGTTTGTATTACTCTCAATCATATTTAAGTAAATTGTGTTGTTTGAAACCTTTGGCTTATGGATTGATTTGAGAAAGTGTGTACTTAATGTTTATAGTGTTTTGCACGTGTGTTGTCTAACCTTGTGTTTAACACTACATGTGAGGCTTGTGAAGCATGTTGAGGTGTGTTGGGATCTATTTGGGTCCTAATTAATGATTTATGTATGTTTCCTTTCATTCCTATCCACCATGGGAATGTTTAGGTGCCAACCTATTTTGAATTTGTATGTTTAACAACTAGTGACCGACATTGGAGAATTTTTTTGAGGTAGAGCTTGATATAAATTTGTATGGTGTTGATACAAGTGAGATGAGAAGAAAGATTAAGAAGAAAGATAGATGCAAGATTGATGCGAGTTATGTGTGTGATGCGAATTTGAGTAGAGCAGTGTGAAATTCATGTCAAGGTTCCTGAAGGCAGTGAGCTAAAGGCATCTAAAATATTTCATGTGAGATTGCAAAAGAGTGAGAAATTGTGGTGGAATCCTTTTTTCATTGAGAAGTATTTTTTGTGTAACATTCTTCTTCTATCTTCTTGTATTTCTTTCTATGGCAATGGGCCCTGGTAGTGAGCCATTTTTGATAGCGTGTCCTATTCTAGTACTGAGTCCTTGTATCGATTTTGCAATTACTTATATTATGAGCTAATCCTCACCATGATTTTCCCTCATTGGGTTTTCCACATGAATTTGGTGTTCTCTTGTGTATGATGTTGTGATTTCAATTTTTGTTATGTGCATTCCATGTTTATTCATACTAACAGAATAAGGGTTAATGAATGCATGTGGATATGATTATTGTAGAAGGGTTTTCAAGGTTTAATTTGCTACAATTGATTCAATCCCCTCTCAGTTTTCTTGTTCATTTCAATAGTGTGGAGTACTTTACGATAACTTCTTTCATTTAAATAAGATTCTTTAAAACATTATTCAGGAAGAAAGGTTGAAATCCTAAAAGTTGGGAGAAGCTTGGGAAAAGGATTAACCTTAGACCAAAATTTTTGTCATAAATGGAATAATAGATCAAAGGATCAAGGAAAACTTTTTGATACAAAGCTTAAAGCAACAAGCGGTAATGATATGCTCGAAACTAACAATAGTCAAGGGAAATATTAATATAAGGTAAATGTTTGTGTATGTGATGGACGGTCTCAACTTCTGAGTTGTCTAATGGTGTAAAGACCAAAGGGAAGGATGGGACCCATGGTGTAGTGTACAATACACCGACATTCCTTTTGTATTTGGATTACACTAAGGATAATTGTATTAGCCAATGAGAACGTGTTTTCCAGTCACTAAGGTATAGGAGTCATGTTGGATTCAATTACTATTGTACTTATGATGTACATATGAGTTAATATAATTAAAATGTATAGTTCTCTGGACAAAAAGTATGAGTGAAGCACACAAGTACTTCTTGTACATTAGCACAACCACTCAGTACTAGGTCTAGAAGGGACGAGATTGCAAGGGGTCATGCTATGAGGGAAGATTAGTTGGAAATATATTTATTTCCTGCATGATTTGGAAAATGGAAAGTAAACCTCTATTTGACTCTATCTATTTGTTTAAGTGCTTTAAATCATCGGGGATGATGATTCTCAAGGGGAAGGATGCTACACCCCGTATCTTAATTATGGAGTTACTTTCACCATGTAAGTAAATATAAGGATAAATGTGTCATGCCCAAAAAAATTCGCTATAAAAACCCAACATTTTTTTTTTCAATGTCAAGTGTGAAGCAAGACAACACTCTAAGGATTCAAGAGAAGCACTAACATGATCATGAATTACACACCTATGAGAAGTTGCTTCTAAGTTAAGTGTAACAATTATCTATTATAAAACACTCATGCTAAAAACATTAGTCACAATTTAATCATAGCCATAATATTATTATTCTCTCACAATTTAATCATAGCTATAATATTATTGTTCTCTTATAACAATCCAAAAACCCAAACTTAGTTGGAGTGTCTTGAGAGTGACCTTATTATTAAATCAATAATCCAAAATAAGATTATTGTTGAACTATATATTTTGCACTAATGGTAATATTATTATTGACCATTGAACCTCAATAAGGTTAACATTAATAGAACCACAATTACTCTCCAATAATCATATTATTATTACCCCATAACCTAAGGATTGCTAATATCATTACTTAATCCTCATTTACACATAAATATCACCTTTCACCTATTGGTACCAGTGTTATCCTCTCTATTGATAATACCCACAATTATCAAATAATAACCCATGATAAATTTATATCATATCTATATTTTAAATATTGATGGACGGGATCATAACATTTTATACTCTCCACTTAATATCGAACCACACTATTATTAATAGGTAATTTCCTAAGGTTAATAATATTGTGTTACTCCCCATCTAGTTTTGGATGTAACAATTATTTTTGTTGACATTTTAATCTCTATTAAAATCCCATGCCCAAATAATATTAATAGTTATAGTGTGATTATTAATATTATTTTTCAATATTTATTTTGCTAAGTATAATTATTGATAGAACTATCCTATATTTATTTTGCTAAATTTTTTATTAATTTCATTTCACTCTTTCTAATAACATCAAAATTTACCATAGTATAACCATATTAACATTGTTGTGCTTTTAGCACTATTATAAATCTTACTAACACCACTAACACCAAATTTAATTCACTTGATATTAATTTACTTTTAAATTAATAATCTTATAATCAAACTTACTAATATAACTATGCATTATTGATATTGTTTGGATAACTGAATATTCTAGATATTATTTTTACAGCTAACTTCAAAGATAATAATAGTAACTTGGGTTTTCTTTCTTTTTATTTATTAATATTTTTTTTTTTTTTTAACCTTGAAGAAATGTCATTACTTTTAATATGTAAATAATGATACTGTTATGGTGTTACATAATGTTAATATTATAAGAAGTAACATTAATATGAAAGTTCCCTTCTATTACTACTATTGCAATTGCAACCCCATTTATCAATAACGGCTATTAGGATCATTACTAATATCATAATAATATCTTTACTCATTTATAGATTTCATTTAGTTATAGTTATTGTTACTCACAGTTACTTCCAAAATTATCTTCAATCCACCTTGGTGACGTTACTACCCAAGTAGTATTGGCATTATTCTCACTCAATAATAGTATTATATTGTCATAAATATTGCTAATTGTACGATTCACTAACAGTTTAATTATTTCAATTTATAATAATAATATCCCTACATTATTAACGAATCTATCGCTCAAAAACTTTATATCATTAATTTCATCCGTACTAAACTAAATACTATTCTAAACAATAATATTCATAAAATATCAATGAATTTGATTTTATGCTAATGCTGGTGCCACTCTAAAAATATATATTGTTGATATTACATTTCCACATAAATGTCCCTTTCCCTATTTATTTATCTTATTGGAGAAAAAGCTTTTAAAATGCCAGTCCATGAATACATTATGCAATAATAACAAGTTGTATCAAACAACAGCCCATGAGACTAAAGTCTGTAGAAGCAAGAAAAGAGCAGCTACAAGGCCATAAACAGCAACTAAACAGTGCAGAAATATACGCTTGTTAAAAAAAAGATTAATGCCAACAGCCTAAAACCAACAACCTTAAATAAGAATTACTTAACAGCAATGAAGAATTGACCATTTAAGCATGCAATTGCTCAGTCTTAGCGTGGAGAACTTGCATAAAAATTTGTCCATAAATAGCAGAACAAATGCCACTCAACAAAGAATAATGAGCAGCATAAGGATTGAGTTCAGCAACTTGTATAAGCCCACAACTCTTATATCAGCATGACACCTTACTGTTTCATATTGCCTAAATATTACTATTGCTGACATTAACCTCCCTAACAACTTCAAAATTTATTTTACACTAGAATTAACATCAATGTTGGCATTTTGACTATTAATCATTACCACAAATTAATGTTAAGGATGGCATTATTTTCTAAGAATATTGAAATTCATTTCACTTCTTATCATTGGTTTTAGATGAGTGATGCAGTGATATATATAACGCCATGCCAATGCAATTTAACTATCTATGTATTTGTCTTGCTAAATTAATATAACAATTCAACTTTACCGCCACTGTTATTGCTGCATTGATCATTTAATTCAAGCTGTACTTGGAAGTGGATATGGTGAAAAGCAGAAATGTATTTATGATGCCACTTATGCAGTCTAGTGAGTAGATGATGCCAAGGTATGGGATGCCAGTCACCCTCCGAAAAGTGTAGATTTAGAATTAATGCTGGACACCATTCAAGGTATGATCACCGTCCCGCAGGGATATCAGGCCATTGAAGATAGTGCCCCACAATGGAATTGACTTAGCGAGCACGTTTCAACTGTAGATGATTGACGGGTGCAGGAGATACTCTCAACCTTCTAGCAGCAGCATTAATGCACTTACTTTTGCTACGTTAAACTTCTGCCTACCCAACTTGTGTTACTCATTTGCACAGGAGTCTTAAAAGAAAATTCCAATTTTGTAATTGAAAGTGTAGTCCATTAAGCTTGTTTTGGCATTGAACTCACATAAAAAGGGCAGAGATATACTTATTTGCTAGATTACTTTTTTTTTTCTTTCTTTTCTTGTGTAAGCCACTGCTGAAGGGGGGCGGGGGAAAGACGTCTCTCCATGGATACCATTCCCTCCACACACAGGGGAGCGAAAGTCTTTACAAGTCACGCTTTAGGGTTGCATTAATTATTTATGTTCGCTAATTTATTTATTTATTTATTTTGCTTCTTCTATTCTACATTTGACATAGCCACAGAATATAGGTATACTTTAGATATGAATGATAGTGATTATTATTGACCATTCATTGTTTCCACAATTATTACATTGTATACAAAAATAGAAGGTAGATAAATCCTGGTATTTCATCTGTGCTAAAACAAAACAAGAGCTTTTTGATGTAGATTGACGGTACCCAAGGGGAGGCACCCCCAAAGAGAGGGCATACATCAACTCTAATCATGAAGCGTTGCAACAGAGGATGGGAGGGAAAATTTTCCTTCAGGATAGACAGATTCTATTTACTATTTATTTTATTCTTACCTGCTTTTCCTTGAGGCGTAGGATTGAGGAGGTCGTGCCTACCACCATCTATTCTGATGTATTCCTATGCAGTACAGAGTAACAACAATGCTAAGGACTACACTTCATAAATTTTATAGCATACCTTTATTTATTTTCTATGCACATACATATATTTTTAAAATGTTATTTCAGTGCAGAAAATGGAGAAACAACACCTCTTCTTTTTCTGTTTCTTTTATTTTTCCTTCTTTTCACTTTTTTTAAATAAAAATCAATCTCCGGTTTTCTTTCTATAGGGGATTATTGTCCTACGAAAGTTTCTTCGCACAAGAAATTTGGATTATCCTTTCCAGGTAAACTACAGAAAGAGCAGATGAAAGAACAATGGATGCATGCATTATGATCGAGATGCCACTAGAAAACAGAGTCCATGAAGTCTTCTTATTCTGACAGATGTATGAAATTTATTTACTTTTGAAATACAACTGATCTAGCTGTTTTCATTATATACATGCAAAATTTACACTTTTAACAATTTTCCCACAAGGATTTGTTTAAATACTACAAGAAAGATACAGTTGGAAATAAGATGATTGACAAACCAATGTATAAGGATTTTCTCTCCACCCTACCATAATGGCGTCATGGAGCCTCGTGGGCTCTAGCCATACCCCCGAGCAAGAAATTATTTTAGCTCCACGATGATAATGGAGTCTTTTCTCATTTTTACAAAGGAATTAAACTAACATAGCACAAATGCATGCCTCTAGATTCACTACTGTCTATTTCCAGCCATGGTCCATAAAACATGTCACATATAACCAATAACAAGGGCAAATGGAATAGAAAAAACTTACCTATTTTTTGTAGGTGAAGGGATTGAACTCTTGTATCCAACTTTCCTCTCCAAGCCAAGCCAACTTGGTCACTCTTTTCCCAAAGGGGTGAAATCCTGCCCTCTTCTCATTCTTTCTACCATTTCCACTAAATTTCTCCAAGAGGAGAAGTGGGTAGCACCCCACTCCTTCTTCCTCTCCAAATATATAGACGTTTCACAAATTGCAACTCTTGGATGGGAAGGTGTGGAGTGTACCTCTCCCCATCAATGAAGGTCCTTTCCCATTAATGAGAACATGCATTTGGACAATCAATCCATCTTTCTACCCCATTCTCTTCTCAAAATTCGTCACTCTCCATTATGAGAGCATTTTAGGGGTCAAATCATGTCCTTAGGGTCCTATTACATGCCCACTTGACCCCTACCACTATGGTATAGACCCTAGGGGGTTTATTTTTGCATCCCAACCAAGGAAATTGACCAAAGAACTCTTTAAAAGCTCATTTAAAGATTCATTCGAATTTTAAACTTAGGGTTTTCTTTTTTTTTCTTTCTTAAACCTTGCCTTACTCACACCTCACATGACTCCAAATTACTTACCCTTGCAATTAAAGTAAGTTAACCTTTATAATATCAAACTTCCCAGCCTTAGTCTTCTAACACATCAACTTTATTTCTTTCTAAGCCCAAAATAAAAAGGGTTAAATTCATCTCCTCAAGAGATGTCCTTCGATTTGGTCTCAATGGTCTTCCCTTCTCGTATTGGTATTTTGCTTTCCTGCACATTACCAATGCAATCATAAGAGCATATAGCATGATAATTTGATAGCTGAAATAATATTTAATTGCACAACAATTCCATTTCCAACTTTAATTAATATTCCAATTTGCGAGTACATAGCACCTTCACAACAATGACAATGGAATAAATGTTAAGATGAAATACAAGAATATGGTCACACAATCATGTTATTTATTGCCCATAGTTCAACTTACCACCTATTTCTTGGGACATATAACAAATTATGTCTAGTATTAACCATATGCAAAGCGGGGTCTTACAAAAAATTTAGCGAAACTTTAATTTGATCAATATAATAATGAAATACTAAAGTATGTATTATGATGTTATTGCTTTTGAAAGCATGATTATATTTTATATTGATGGAAAACACAATGAATGAATATGTATTCTGATATGGATATGCCAATGCTTTGATGATGCAAATGATTAATGACAATTAATGAATTTCATGTGAACAACTAACTACTATACTAAGTTGAATGCAAGAACACATTCAAACCTCCGAAAGAGAGGGGAAGTATCACTCAGGAGAGGAGCTTGGTCTGATAACCCTTGATTAAGCCTAACTGAGCATTCACACACTCACACTCTAGTATGTTCTAGTCGAGTCAGGATAGTCATTACATGGTAAGTAACCTCCTGTCAGGGTTTGAGTATTTTTTGTATGGATATGCGGTCTTGGTCTTTGATGTTATCGAGTGGGGTTATGTGATTGAGTCTCTTTATTGGGTGAGAGTTCTTCGTTTGTTTATATGTGTTTAAATGTAGATATCAAATTAATGATATATCTAATATATGTATATATATTAATAAATGTGTATGTCTAGTCACATTATGGGAAATGTACAAACATATATATTAATATATGTATATATGCATATAAATATATATACATTGTTATTAGCTGGTATGCGTAAATATTTGTATATGTATTCAAATACACACCTTTATATATATAAAATGTTATGTGATTAATATGTAAATATTAATATAGCAACAAATATATCTTTATGTATGGTGCTTGTAACAATTTAGTTATTATGATATATATGTATGTATATATATTAAAATTGTTGGATGTTGTTGATATGTGGTTGTCATTGATTTCAACACTATTAGCATTAATGTCTTTAAGGTTGTATATGTCAAGGATATTGAGAAAATTGTAATAAAATAAGTTGCAAGTTGTTGGTGATGCAGTGAAGTTTAGTATAGCCACCATGCTAATGGCTAGCTCAAAATATTGATGATAATAGGTTGTAGATTAAAGGGTTTGTTGTCGAGTATATCTAGTCTATCCGCATGAAGTTTTAAAGGTTTGGATGAAGATTTGATTGAGTTATGAGTATCTGTGTTTTGATAGTTGCTTTGTTGTTCTAGTTAGTGTTCTTGAAAGAAGATAATGTGATTCTAGTAATCTGAGTTGTTGTGGATGCTTCTGTGGTGATTCATAATGCTTGTGGATGTTTCTAGAACATGCTCTATTTGTGTTGTTGGTCCGCATTGATCGTTGTGCTCATGATTGGTGATTTTCTTTTGTGAGTTCATGTTTTTCATGTTCATGACCGACAAGGTGATTGTAGCGTGTTGTGAATCTTCCAGGAATATTTTTTGGAAGTGTTTCATGTTCGAGGATTTTGTTTTGGGTCCTTACTATGGTTTGGTTGACGATTTTTGGTTCGCATTAAAAATTTTTTATTGATTTGGGCCAACAGTTTGTACACATTTTATATTTTGTTTGGCTGACAATTAGTTGATGTTATCCCTAGTTGCAGATATATATGTTCGATTGTTTGTGCGATGCAAGTCATGTGTGTCGATGTGTGAAGTGCAAATAATGTTCTAATATTTTGAAGGCAAAAGTAAAGTGCAAAAAGGAGTGAGTAGAAGAAAGAGTTTATGTGCTTAACTGGAATTGTAACCAAGCATTAGTAGATGCTATTTTCTCAGTTCAAAATCTTGTGGATGTAATCTAATTGTGTCTATAAGACAGTGAGTCTTCTTTGGGTAGTAAGCCT
Organism: Sequoia sempervirens; assembly: GCA_007258455.2. Classification (NCBI taxonomy): domain Eukaryota; kingdom Viridiplantae; phylum Streptophyta; class Pinopsida; order Cupressales; family Cupressaceae; genus Sequoia; species Sequoia sempervirens. The sequence continues at coordinate 99,867,061 of VDFB02256132.1, forward strand.
TTCTGTATTTGAGGAGTGAGCTCTAGGAAGTGTGCTTGAATGCATGGGCATTCCCCATTTTTTATTTGTTATACTTTCAATAGGGTATAATCTTGTGGACTAGCCTCCACCGTGGTTTCTCCCCTAACAGGTTTTCCACATAAAAATTCTTGGTGTTATGTGTGTTTCTAATGTGGTGATGATTTATGCTTTCATATTTTTTTATCGGATCTGAGAATAAGTTTATAAAGTTTAATTTCTGTGAAAACTGATTCACCCCCCCTCTCAGTTGTCTGCCCTTGTGTTGCCAACAATTGGTATCAGAGCAGGTTCCTTAGAATCATTTTAATAGCTTAAGGTGATCTGGGATGGCAACATATAAGAAGGATAGTTCGAGATTTGATGGAACTATTTATTCTCTGTGGAAAACTCGAATGGAGTGTCATATGAAATGCATTGGTGAACCCTACTGGAAAATTACAAAGAATAGGTATATCATTCCACATAATGGTCCTTCTACTCGAGATGAGATTAAAGAAGTTGAGTACAATATCAGGGCTAAGGAAGCATTTTTGAGTGCTCTGACTGATTCTGAGATGACAAATGTAATGGAGTTGCAGACTACTTATGAGATCTAGAAAAGGTTGGAAACTTTGTATGAAGGAGATGCTCATGTGAAGATTTCTAAGCTACAAATCTTGAAAGGAAAATATGAAACATTGAGAATGGGTGAAGATGAGAACATCACTTCTTTTATGTAGAGAGTGAATGAACTTGTGTGTAGTATCAGATGTGTTGGTGGAACATTGGAAGAATTAGAAATTATTGCTAAAGTGCTCAGATCCTTGCCTGTTGCATACAAACACAAAGTTGTTGCTATTGAGGAGATTCAGATTGTGACAAATGTAACTAGAGACATGTTGATTGGTAAGCTTGCTGCTTTTGAATTAAGTGAGTTTGGTGAATCTCTTCCTAAGACTGAATCTACATTCAAAGCTACTATCTCTAGAAAAGATAAGCAGAGATATGATCTGGGAGAAAGTTCTAGAAAATTTTCCAAGTATGACCAAGAAATGAGAGAGATTGAAGAAGAGAGAAAGCTAGATGAGCTTGAAGCACTTATTTTCAAAAGGGAAGCCAAAGGAGAAGGTAAGTATAAAGATAAATTTCCTATTAAATGTTTTTCTTGCAATAAGATATAGGTTATTTTGCTTCAAGGTTTCTGGAAAGAGTTCCTAAGTCAAGACCTAACAAGCCTAGATTCCAAAGAAAGTGTTATTATGCTGCTGATGAAGGTGTGACAGATGATGAATCTGATAAAAGGGAATGTAAGTGAGGATGAATGGGTATTTATTGCTATCAAGGAAGATGATCTTGTACCTACTGAATTTGATAGTTGCAAAAATGTGGAGAAAGCTATGGCGGCCAAAGTTGAAGAAAAAGATGAATGGGTGATTGACAGTGGATGCTCTCATCACATGACAGGTGATAAAAGTAAATTTGTGAGCATGGAAAAGTATGATGGTGGTGTTGTAAGATTTGGTGATGACAAAGCTGGTGTAATATGTGTCAGAGGATCGATTTCTCTTGATGGTAAACATTTTACTAATGATGTTCTATATGTAGAAGGATTGAGGCATAATTTGTTAAGTGTTGGATAGATGGTTGACAAGGGATACAATCTTCAATTCAAGGATGGAAAGTGTAGAATATTGGGGAGTTCTAGAAATGTGATTGCATCTGGTACAAAAACAAAAGGTAATATCTTTCACCTAAGTGTTGCTAGTAAAAGTTGTCTAATTCCTCAAGTTGATGAATGTTGGTTGTGGCGTAGGAGATTGTGTCATGTAAACTTTGACAATATTATCAAGATAAGTTCTAGTCAGGCAGTGAGAGATCTTCCTAAGTTGATAAAGCCTACTAATGCTATATGTAAAGAATGTTAGTTATGGAAGAAAACTAGAGTTTCATTGTGGAGCAAACAACATTGTTCAAATGAAGTGTTGGAGCTTGTGCATACTGACTTGTGTGGTCCTTCTAGAGTCAGAAGTTTACAAGGAGACAGGTATTTCATGTTGCTTATTGATGATTATTCTAGAATGATGTGGGTTAGTTTCTTAAGGGAAAAATCTGAAGCTCTAGATAAATTCAACAGGGAAAACTTCAAGAAACCCCCCCTCCACGAAGGTGTAAAATCCTGGTGAATCTTGTATACTTCCCAATAAAAATATTAATTTTAGTGGAATTTTTTTTTGGTTTTCGTGAAAAAAAAGTCCATTGGTGAATCTTTTCTAATCGCTAGAAGTCTATGGAAAATCCTAGTGAAATGCAATTTTTTTTAAACCACTAAATTCTTTCCATTGGTGATTAAAATCTATTTTCAAACCAATAAAATATTTCGATTGGCGAATTAAACCTGTTTTCAAACCAAAAAAAAAAAATCATTGGCGAATTAAGCCTATTTTCAAATGATTAAGAAAAAAACATTGGCGAATTAAACATAATATGAAACTAATAAAAAAATGCAGTGGCGAAGTGTCGGTGCAAATTTTCCTAACCTTAGTTGCAAGTCTTTCTTGGTCATCTTTGTAGTCAGTGGGTTGAAGGTTTCGAAAAATTTCAAACTTTAGACTTTGGTTCTAAGGTTCCAAGTTTTCAGCGACCACACGACATTATGGACCATGACCGTTGGATGAATTTTTGATGGAAGGTTGTAGTTTCATTCTAGAAGTATATCTCTCAAGCACTAGAATTGTGAATTGAAACCTGCAAAATTACACTAGACCCATTAGATTTCCAAAAATCAATGGTTGAGATTTTATTGATTATTTAGGTCTGTCGATCATCCTCCTCTTGTTTACTGTTTAATATTGCCTAGGTTAGACCAAAATATTTTATGACAAAGTCTTAAATCTTAACTCTTTAATCCTAAGGGTCGAGTCTCGTCAACCTAGCGATGTCCCCATTTTAAATTATGCACATGCATAAAGTTTGTTTTAAAAGAGGGACCGTTCGATGAATTTTCGATGGACGGTTGTAGTTGCATTCTGGAAGTATATCTCTCAAGCACTAGAATTGCGAATTGAAACCTATGGAATTACACTAGAACCATTAGATTTCGAGAAATCAATGGTTGAGATTTTATTAATTATTTAGGTTTGTCGGTCATCTTGCTCTTATTTACTATTTAATATTGCCTAAGTCAGACCAAAATATTTTATGACAAAGCCTTAAATCTTAACTCTTTAATCTTGAGGGTCAAGTCTCGTCAACCTAGCGATGTCCCCATTTTAAATTATGCACATGTATAAATTTTGTTTTAAAAGAGGGACTGTTCGATGAATTTTTAATGGATGGCTATAGATGCATTCCAGAAGTAAATCCTTGAAGCACTAGACTTGCAAACTGAAACCTTCAGAATAACACTAGAACCGTTAGATTTTTAGAAATCAGTGGTTGAGACATTTAATTCTCTCTTTTCAATGCATCGAAGTACTCTACCTTTCATTTATTCTATTGAAATTCTCAATTTGGTTGTGGTACTAGGCGGCGGTGTTGATTAATACCATATGAATAGCCAGATAAAAAACCTATTTTCAAATGATTAAGAAATTTTTTTTGGCTAATTAAACATTGTTTAGTAAGCAAAGGAGGCATGGAAGCTTTCGTAGAAAGTGAACCAAAGAATCAATGGAGGCTAGTTTCACCTTGACATCATAGAGGAAGCTAGACCCTTTCGTTGGAAAAGCGTCTATGAAGCGGCTGCGGGGTTTATTTCTCTTCAAGGATGTGCAAGTGGCGCAAGTAGTTCAATTTATTTTGGGTAATGGCTTTGAAAAATTAAAGCACAGATACAAGACCAAAATGGATATTTATCTGTTGGTCATGGCTTGGGGTCTGGACTTAGGAGAACCAGTGGGTGTAGTGAGGAAAGTCATGAAAACTCTGGTTCACAAAGATTTTTTAGAGGATATGGAAGGCATTCTAGAATGGGTGATACCAGGAGTGGGGCTTGTTAAGGTTGAAGGCATGGATGGTGGAGGCCTAGAGCTCGTAGACTTAAATCATCTATTTATCAAGTGGCCAAATGGATGCACCAAAGATTTGTGGCGAGAAGGTGCGGGCGCGGGTGGCAAGCACTCAAAATCTGCGTCGAGCTAATGGAGTTCGAGGTCATAGAGAATCTCAAAGACATCTTTAGAGTAGAGATGCATGAAAAGAAGGGTTTGCGTCCAAGGAAGAATATGAAGACGGGTAATTCATCTAAGGCATTTGAGTAGTACAAGTTTTTAAAAAAAATTAGATTACTGTACTAAATCTTGTCTGTGATTTTTTTTTTTTGGGTTATGCCTGGATTTCAGGCGGGTAGATTAGGGATAATTTGATATGTTGGAAATGGAAACTGTGCTAGTTAATAAGCTTTTTGGTAGTTGATGGATGAACATAAATCTAAAGTATATTTTATAGCAATAGTTTAAAATTAGAATATTTTTTGGTAGTTGATGGATGAAGATAAATCTAAAGTATATAATAACATTTTGTTTACAGTGATTCTTAGCTTTTATTTTTTTCAAGATAATACAACATTTGGTAACTTGGTTTTATTGGTGAGCATGTTGAAATTTTATTTTCCTTTTACAAATAATTTATGTTTTTAGATAGATGAATTTAAGGATTAAACTATAAAAAAAATTCAACAACATTTATTTTATAGCATTTATTTAATATGTATGATTAATAAAATCAATAATATTTTAATATAAAAGATTTAATATAAAAAATATATAAATTAAATATTTTTTGACAGTTAAATTTTTTCATAAAGCGTAAAGTGACAGGCATTTAAATGAATAAAAACGTCACAAAATTTTCATATGATAGGTAGGGGTGGCCATCAAATTCCAGGCTTGGCCGAGAGATAATAATTTTCCAAACTCCACACGTACTGATCTTAATTACCCATCGATCCTCCAGTCATGTCCACATGCTAAAATCTACCCGTAATCTTCACTTCATAAATGCACCATCCTTGCCACCTTTCCTATCTTAATTCACCAAAGCCGAGGTTTTGGTGCTTTTCCTAACCTTAGTTGCAAGTCTTTCTTGGTCATCTATGTAGTCGGTGGGTCAAAAGTTTTAACAACTTCGAAAATTCAGACTTTGGTTCTAAGGTTCTAAGTTTTAGCAACCACACGACATTATGGACCACTACCGTTCGATGAATTTTCGATGGACGGCTATAGTTGCATTCCAAAAGTATATCTCTCAAGTAGTAGATTTTCAATTCTCAATCTTTTAGTTTTGAACATCCAAAGAAATTGATTGGACAACTCATAGCTTTAATGAAACAAGATTTGTAATGATTTCACATCGTTTGAGTGGCACTGGTAGTGTTGATTAAAGTCTGGTGATTTTGAAAGCTTGTCAGATTGAGGTACAATTTTCATGTAGCCAAACATCAATCAAATTAAAAAAATTAATTTTTAATTGTACATGTAATGCTTAAGATACATGAATTGACTAAGTTGGTTTTTAGGTTTGTGTGAATCAGGCTGGTAGCAGCACTAGTGGCCCATAATTTATTAAATAGGGTAGGTAATAGTTATAGTAATAATGTGACATTGCAATTTAGTTGTAATAAAATAAATGGTTAGAAATTTATAGTAAAGAGTTATTCAAATAAGTTTTTTTCCTTTGAGAAATTAAGTATTAATTGCATGCAAAGGTGGAGTAAGTAGCCATTTATCACATTCCATTTGCAAAATTCGAAGTAGTGGTAGAAAATTCCAGAAAGGTGAGTTGTGGGCGAGGAGTAAAATGGAAACACCACTTGCATTGGACACAGAGAAGCAATTGTAGGCCTTTAGAGGGGAAATAACTGATAAGTGACTATAGGGGCTGATGAATTTGACCCATCCACTCATTCTCTGGGAAACCAAGCAGGTGGTTGGGCTGGAATTTTTGAAGGCTTATCACAGAGCCAAAGCAAATATGGATATTTCGGCAATGTTCTTAGCAGTCCTTTTGCATATGGGAGTCTCAAAAGAGATAAGCAAAAAATTGACCCAAATGGTCTTCGTGCATGCATTGTTGGGTGACATTGACGTGGTGCTAGATAATGTGGATGAGAATAGACAAATCCCCATGCCACAAAACTAATACATGATGTGGATGAGAGGGAGAGAAGTAATGAAGTTTCCTTTGGTCCGAACCATTGACCCAAAAGGATTTGAAAAATTGCGAGCAGAAAGGGACCGTAGCATTTTCTTTCTCCTCAGCGCAGCAAAGTTGGCGACCAATCTCCCACGTGGGTGGGAAATGAGATACATGGAGGACGAAGGTATGGAAGAGGAAATTGTAGTGGGTGATTATGATGATTGGGACCTTGGATATGGGGAAGAATGGCTTGTGAATGATCCCAGGGACTTAGAGGAAAAGGCCAAAAGCCCAGCACACCAGAAATGTGGAGCAGATTGCCCGGTGATTGCAAATTGCAAGGCGTGCCTGAAATGCATAGAGTCAGAGGATGATGATGATGAAGAGGATGATGATGAATGATAAAGTCTGGTTGGGTATGATTTCAGCTTTTTGTTGTTGAATAGAAATAGTAATAGTAATAGGGTAATTGAGTCAGTCTCGAGTCTTGGAGTGCCTGTACTTAAATTCATGCCAATTTTGGAATGAATTTTCTAATGCATGAAAATCTGGGTGGGCTAGTTGATCATGGAAGGTCACTTGACAGAAAAGGCCTTCAAGGTGGTTTTTTGAAAAATAGATACTCATGTAATCCTTTTTTGATAATCAATACGAGGTGTTTCCCCTAGCAGTATTTTACCTAGCAAAAAAATAATAATTGCATGCAAATTTAATAAAGTAAATGGTTGTGCTATTAATTTGACATTGTAATTCCTTTTATTAAGTCCTTTGCAATGTTAAGTGTTACTATTCTATTAATGGTTGTGCTATTAATGTGACATTGTAATTCCTTTTATTAAGTCCTTTGAAATTGCAATCTTAAGTGTTACCGTGCTTAGTGCTATAAATGGTTAAAAGTAAAAAAACTTTAAAACATATGTTTATTATTTATATCATAAATTACTCAACAGTTTGATAGAACATTTGATGTATCATTATAGAATCAAGGGATCAAAGTAAGCTTAGTTGCTAGGCCTCTGAGTTTTATAACCATTTGACATGTCGCATTGTCACATAGTTCTAAATTTTCATAACTACCTAATTCCCCAACTTGGTTCACTTTGTTGAGTAACTTAAGTTCGTGCATACGTATCCTTTGAGTTATGGTGTGTGGATTTAGTCAAATTCGATGGGTCGAAGGTTTTGAAAACATTGAAACTTTAGACTTTGGTTTTGAGGTTCCAAGTTTCATCAACCACACGACATGATGGACTTATCTTGCCTTTCAAAGGGGATTGGCTATGCAGCCCACAAAATGGGCTTGATTTGACAATTTGATGGAATTTATTAATTAATTAAAAATGTACTCTTTATTTTTAATTAATTAATAAATACCATCAAATTTTCAAATCAAGCCCATTTTATGGGCTGCATAAACATTTCCTTTCAAAAGCACTATCGTCTGACATCTCATTGAACACTATGTATGGAATGAACTTGAGTTGTATTTTTAGGAATTTCCAAAAGCATACAGGTTTAAAGGCTATCCTTTTGAGTTATGAAGTTGAATGTTGCATTTAAATCACACCCTATCAATAATAACGACATACTTGGGTGGCATAGTTTTTCTCATACATTTAGCCTGCATTCTCGTTTTACTCCACATTGATTGCACGTCTTGTCATTTTATATGGCTTGAAGGTGGCACATTTTTTCTTAGACATTACCTTTCAAAGGTGTCATTGTATGACATCTCATTGAACACTATGTATAGAATGAACTTGAGTTGTCTTTTCAAGAATTTCCAAAAGCATGCAGGTTTAAAGGCTATCTTTTCGAGGTATGAAATTGAATGTCACATTTAAAGCATGTCCTATCAACAATAATGACATATGTGGGTGGCGTAGTTTTTCTCAGACATTCAAGCATACCTGTTGCTATTATTTCTTTAGGAATTCAAGCATCTCATTAGGCATAGTAAGCTTATGTAGTTTGAAATTGAAAATCGTTGGCTCAGTGTGAGGGATACGGAGCTAGGACTTTTTAAATTGGAAGAATTTTGGACACGTCTGGACAGTAAAGAAAAATCTACTATAGATGTGAAGATGTTCAAAAGTGGACTAGCTCAGGCTGGAGGTTTTCAAGAAGCAGTGTTGAGTGTTGACCTAATTGTTGCATGTGTGAGAAGGTACATTCCTGAAACCTGGGAAATCAAGGTCGCAGACGGAACCATTGTAGCTAAAAAATTTCCCAAGATCATTTCTCAAGCATTGGGAATTCCAGATAAGGCACCCGTAAAGGAGATGTCTATTGTAACAACTAATGAATATTTCAGGACTAATGAAACCTGGTGTAAAAATTATATGACCAAAGGGTGGTTAAAATTAGAGAAGAAAGGTAAGTCTCAATTTCCCAATAAACTTAAGAGGACACATTTTAAAGCAAAAATTGCTGATGTTATTGCTTTACTTCATCGTATCGTCGAAAATGCACAAGTTGAATTATTTGAAGACTGGATGTGTCAGTTAATTTTAGTTATCTGTGATGATAATGTGTTTATCGATTGGGCCGAGATAATTTTCCTTCACTTGCATGAGCAATTAATTAACTTTCAGAAGACTGCTACCTTTCATTTGTGTTCTTGTTTGATATATATCAATGCTAGTCAAAGAGCTTATTGGCCAGGGTTGAAACCACAAGTACCACCAAGTCCTAGCATGCATGTGTATAAGTGTTATGCATAATTTACCAAGCAGGTTGGGATGGGAGAATATTGTATTGTTAATGATGCCTTTTTAATGGAAGCTGTGAGAAAGTTGGATGGAAACCCTGGAATGCGTTTTTCCCCTGAATCAAAATCTCTAGTGTTGAAGTTTGGAAGTTTTTATATCCAGTTTGATAGTTTTTCTTATTTGAGAATTGGAGGTTATGAGAAGGCTCCAGTTAAATTTCCTAAGTACCCTAAGGATTTACTGGTATTTTTGGAGGTCTGCAGACAAATGGCCATAGTAAATATAAAATGCATGAATATGGGAAAGTGAGGGTATACCTTCTCGTTAGTTACTCGTTCTTTCTCTTGCAAAAGTAATCAGATGGCTAGGAATGTTGAAAGGATTCTCAAAGAATACAATCTCCAGTACTTGTTTGTAAGAACTAATTTTGACAACAAGGGCTTTGTGAGAAAAAATATGTATGCCTCCATCTCATATCAACACCAACCTTCAATCGAAGATTTCTAGGAAGATTGTGCTAATGAAAATGAAGTTTTCAAAAGGGACCATATGAGGTTAACCCTTGAGCAGATACAAATTTTTGGTCTCTTTCCAAATTCCTGAAAATGTGTCTGAAGATTCGATGGTTCTTGATCCTGAATATGAGAAGTTTCCTGATAATCACATCCCAGAGTTAATTGGGATAAAGATGAAGTTTTATCTATGAGTAAATAGGTCGAACTAGTACTCAAAAGGACTCAAGATTGGTTGGAGGGAAAATGGCGTAGGGTTGTTGGTTCTATTCATGAACCAAAATCATCCCAAAAAAATGAGCAAGGATCTAGCCAAGTAGTCCCTGGAGGTAGATCATCGGCGAGGATAGTCATCAAGTCTTCTAGCACCAATTCACAATCTGGGGGTGATGGTGAGAAGCCAAAGAAATCAATTAAATCAAAATCAATATGTGAAAAAGATATCCCATCCACCCCTACTCTTAAAAAGAAAAATGTCCAAACAAAACCTGTGTCAGAAGATTCAAAGAGCATCTTTAAGCATATTGTTCAAGATAGTACTTTCCTACCCTTGTCTGAAGAATCTTCTCCTCCTATATAAAACATATCAATTATTCCTAGTGAGTCTAGAGAGGTTGTTCAAAGTGATAAAGCCCCCAGTCTAATAGAAAACTCTCCAAAATGGTTGAGGAAATCGGTAGAAAAGAAGAGGAAATACACTCCTACGACATCCACTAGGGCTGGAGTAGATACAGTGACAAAATTACTCCAATCTTCCTTAGGGCCCAAGAAAGCCCAAAAAATGTTAAGAATTTTGAATGATGTTGTCTCTAGTAATCAGGTGTTAGAAATTGCAAAACCTTTAAAAGATGTAGATGATGATAAGATAACCACGGATGATTATAAAATCATACATGTTGACATGGGTCCCCAGACACTTGAAGGCGATGTATATCACGCTAGTTACCCAGTCAATGCTTTAGCCAAGCGGGGAAAAGAAGAAAGGAAAGAAAGGGTAAAATTGCAATCTCAAATTTTGGATTTCAAAAACTTTATCTCTTCCATTATTTCTCCCTTTTTGTATACTGAGGCTTCTAGTTCCCAAGAAAGAGTTATTGATGAGTTTGCAATGTAGTTGATTAAGAAAAATCTAAATTATTCCAAGGCTGCTAGTGAGTGGATTGAAGAATTGTCTCAGGAAGCTATATTTTTTATTAGTAAATTTATGATTTCCTACACTGAAATTGTTGATAAAAGAAAAGGATTAATAGTAGAATTGTAGCAGGTTATAAACGATCAAACCAAGCTGTATGTAGTTTTGGAAGAAATGAAAGAGTTAATTCCAATGGATCGATTGAAGTTGGTAAATGAACAGATTGTTAGTTCCAAAGGAATTAGATCCTTCATGGCTTGATTCACTTAAATGGAAACTAAACATATATGATGACCTAGTAAAGGAAATCACAGAAGTGTTGGAGAGGTATTTGGATATGTTAGGAGAAATCAAGGGGAAATTTCATGATCTGTAGGTGAAGATAACAAATGATTTTGATGAGAAAATTCTGGACACAAAAGAAATCTGCTCAAATTTTAGAGAAGTCTTCAACAAAGAAGTAGCACATCCCACTACGATGACTAAAGAATCTTTCTCAAAAAATTGGAAGGTTGGAGCTTTATCTGAAAAACTTTAAAGTTGAAGTAGAAAGGAGGTCTAACACATTGAACAAGTCTGAATTTTCTCTCAAAAAATGGAGAATTGGGCTTCAGATCACATTGACACCAGGCAGCAGGGAGATTTTTGCAATCATTACCAAGTACATGGAATATAAAGCCATAATGAAGATGCAAGAGAATTTTTTGCGACAAGGAGAGAACGAGGAGTCGAAAGCTGATGAAGTTGAAGTGGTTGGGAATGATGTATAGTTTATTTATAGCATTTTCATATACTTTCTTTAAAGTTGGCACTTTTAAGTTAATGAATTTTTTAAATTTTCGGTACGGTTACTTTCAAGAAACCATTACCAAAGACATTGGCTATGTTTAGATATTGATTCGACTGATGTGATTAGGCTCTTTTGAGAAAAAAATGATTTACTCATTAGGGAAAACTCTGTTATTTTGGATATTATTTGTTATTTTGATATAGAAGATATTGGTGGAGTTTATACATGCATAATCTTTGAGTTATGGTGTATAGATTTATTCTATTTATACTAAATTTTTTCTAGCGTGATATCTATTATTGGGATGACAAATGATATAATTTTGCTATATTGTTGTGGTGTTATTATCTATGAATAAAATTTCTGCAGAGTAAGGGCCTTTCAATTTGTGAATAATTTAGGTGATTTGGTAGTTTAAGCTTTTATTGTTTAAGTTGGGTGGACATTGGATGCCTTTATTAGTTATTTATGTTGAACTGTTAGCTTTTGTTAGCTTATAACTTATAAGTTATGGATGTTGAACTATTAGCTTTTGTTCAAGGAATGGATTAATAATATTCCTTTAAGTTATTTATCAAAGATTGTGTGAATGGAAATGCAATAGGAATTTATTAGTGTGATAAGTGTTGTTCTTTAAAAATGATGCAGAATCACATATCAAATTCAATACCATGGAATACAATATAAAATTTTGGCTTTCCTAACCTTAGTCGCTAGTCCTCAGAGTTTTATAACCTTGTCACGGAGTTCTAAATTTTCATAACTTACCGATTCTCTGACTTTTTTGATGGTTCACTTTGTTGAGTTGCAAGTCTTTCCTGGTCATCTTTCTACTCGGTGGGTTGGAGGTTTCGAAACTTTAGAGTTTGGTTCTAAGGTTCACTTTGTTGAAGCAAGAATGGAAAAGAGATAAATAAAACTTATTATTATAACTAATAACACTATGAAGAAATGATTGCTCACCTTTTCTACTCGATGGGTCGGAGGTTTCAAAAACTTTGAAACTTCAGAGTTTGGTTCTAAGGTTCACTTTGTTGAAGCAAGAATGGAAAAGAGATAAAGAAAATGTATTATTATAACTAATAACACTATGAATAAATGATCACTCACCTTTTAAGTCTACGTTTTTGGCTTCACAGTTCATTGACTTCTAGTTCTGAATGGAGAAGTAGAACCTCATAACTGAACAAAATGTGTGAGAATAAATGACACTTTCAATTGTATTTATATCAATCCATGATTCCATATTTGGTGAATTCCACTGGATTTTTAAATGGTATATTAAATATTTGGTGAATCTCGCTTGCTTATACAACGATACGTTGTAATTTTCAAAGTAAAATGTGTCCTCAAATGTAATTATTTGTTAATGTTATTGGCGAAATAGGTCCTCATGAGCAACTATTTATAAATTTTAATTGGCGAAATGGGTCTTCACAAAAAACTATTTGTAAATTTTAATTGGTGAAATGGGTCTTGATACAATGTTGTTTTAATAGTATTAGCGAATATGTAGGTGTTTTATTAAATTCTTTCAGGATTCTAGGTGAAAATATTAGTCCCGGTCCAATTGAAATGCATAGTTTGACAATGGCAATTTTTTTGCTTAAATATGCCTCATAAAAAAACCTCATTAGCGAATGGACATGCATTGGACCTATACTTCGTAAAATCCGGACGATTTGGAAACCCTGTTGGGAGCGAGAATTCACCAATTTCGACTTGGACAATTCCTAGAATATGCCAATTGGCGAAGATTCACCACTAAAGTTTTCCCTAAAATTCAAGATTTTCATGGCTATGGCTGATACAGAGACAAGTTTGAAGATTAAATGTTTGAGATCAGATAGAGGTGGTGAATTCACTTCTCGTGAGTTTAATTCTTTTTGTGAAGAGCATGGGATAAAGAGAATTATCTACCCCATGGACCCCTCAACAAAATGGAGTTGTGGAAAGGAAGAACATGACAATTCAAGAAGCTGCTAGGACTATGATGCTGGAAGAAAATGTTCCTCATATCTAGTGGAGAGAAGTTGTGAGTAGTTTCGTTTACACTCTCAACTGTGTACAAGTCAAAGGTGATATCGGTAAGACTTCTTGTGAGCTATGGTTTGGTCATAATCCTACCATTAGATACTTCAAAATCTTTGGGAGTAAATGCTATATCATAAGAGATGAAGATATAGGAAATTTTGATGCCATAAGTGATGAATGAATCTTTCTTAGTTATTCTACTAAAAGTAAAGCCTATCGATGCTACAATAAGAGATTGAGGAAATTAATTGAGAGTGCTAACATCAAGGTTGATGAAGACACAGTTAGGCCATCTAGAACTTGCAGATATGATTCAAACGATCATAATGGAATTTTAGATGAAGGAAATAAATTTCAGAAACCAAATCAAGTTTAGATCATTCCGGTGAATCAGGAAAATCAAGAGGGAGAAACTAGTGAAAGTGCATAAGTGAGATTACAAGAGCTTGAAGTTCAAGAACACCCTAAGAGTCCAAGGTATGTAAGACTAAATCATTCAGAAGATCAAATTATAGGTGATAAGAATAAAGGTGTTCAAACCAGGAGAAGAATTGCAGAAGAATACTGTTTGATTTCAAAGACTAAGCCTAATAGTGTCAATGGAGCATGCAAAAATGAACATTGGGTGGAGGCAATGAAAGAAGAACTACTACAAATTGAGAAGAATGATACATGGATTCTTGTTCCAGACCTAAGGACAAAAATTTAATTGGAACTAAGTGGATCTTTCAGAATAAACTGAATGAGCAAGGTGAAGTTGTTAGAAACAAAGTAAGACTGGTGTGTAAAGGATATTCTCAAATGGAAGGAATTAACTTTGAAGAAAATTTTGGTCTTGTTGCTAGGATTGAATCTATGAGACTATTTCTTGCTTATGCTACTTAGAAAAACTACAAGGTTTATTAGATGGATGTCAAGTCAACATTTCTAAATGCTGAACTAGAAGAAGAAGTGTATATTGAGCAACTTGATGGATTTCAATTAACTGATTAGGGGGATATGGTTTTCCAGTTGAAGAAAGCATTGCATGGACTCAAGCAAGCTCCAAGAGCATGGTATGCCAGATTGGACAAGTATTTGCTGAAGCTTGGATTTAATAAAGGTACTATTGATAGTAATTTGTATTCCAAAATTGATCATGATAAAGAATTGATTATTGAAATCTTTGTTGATGATATCATTTTTGGAGGAGATGGTAGTTTGTGCATTAATTTTGTTGATGAGATGTAGAGTGAGTTTGAGATGTCTATGATTGGAGATGAAATTATTTTTGGGATTGCAAATTACTCAGCTAGATAGAGGGATCTTTATATCTCAGTCCAAGTATGTGAAAGAACTGCTAAAGAAGTTTGGTATGGAAGATTCAAAGCTAGTTGGTACACCTATGGTGACCAGATATAAGTTGACACAAGATGATGATTCTCCTAAAGAAAATTAGACTAGATACAGATCCATGATTGGTTGATTGCTCTATTTGACTCAAACTAGACCTGATATCATGAATGTCATATGCATTGTTGCAAGATTTTAAGCTGATCCTAAGGAATCTCATGTGATAGTTGTGAAGAGGATTTTTAGATACTTGAAGGGGATAGTTGATTTTTCCCTATGGTATCCTAAAGATGATGACCTTACTTTGAGTGCCTTTAATGATGCTGATTGGGCAGGAGATGTGAATGACAGAAAAAGTACTAGTGGTGGTGCATTTTTCTTGGGAAAGAAGTTGATTTCATGGTTAAGTAAGAAGCAGAATGCCATTTCTTTATCTACTGTAGAGGTAGAATACATTGTTGTTGCTAACAATTGTAATCAAATATTGTGGATGAAGCATATGTTGAAAGATATTAGAGTTGTGTATGATGAACCTATTGCTATATTCTATGATAATTCAAGTGCAATTAACATTTCTAAGAATTTGATGCTACATTCAAAAACCAAGCATATATCTATCAAGTTTCACTTCTTGAGAGAAAAGGTGAGTGAAAAGGAAGTCAGACTGGAGTATGTGCCCACTAAGGAGTAGATTGTAAATATCTTTACCAAGCCATTGCCTAAGGATACTTTTGAGTATCTCAGAGGGAAGCTAGGGGTTATTACCCCTCCTAATTAGAATTAAGATGCATTGACTTGCATCAATCTATGTATTTCATAGTCATATCTTGATCCAGATTGATGTTGTGGTGGCTGCTACTCAGGGGGAGTAGTCAGATTTTTAGAAATGTGGTTTAGATCTTGTGTGGAGAAAGATAATGCGTATCTTTGTCATTTATGTCAAAGGGGGAGAAGAGTCATGTGAAAAATTATGAAAGAGTTAAGGAGAAAAGATTCAAAATCTAAGGGGGAGAAAGTGCTAAGAGAAGGTTGCATTGATGGTGTTTTTCACATCATGTGTTGTCATCAATGCCAAAGGGGGAGATTGTTGGATGTTGTTGATATGTGGCTTTCATTGATGTCAACACTATTAGCATTAATGTCTTTAATGTTGTATATGTTGAGGATATTGATAAAATTGTAATAAAAGAAGTTGCAAGTTGTCGATGATGCAATGAAGTTCAATATAGCCACCATGTTGATGGATAGTTAAAAATATTGATGATAAGAGGTTGTAGATTAAAGGGTTTGTTTTTGAGTATATCTAGTCTATCCACATGAATTTTCAGAGGTTTGCATGAAGATTTGATTGAGTTATGAGTATTTGTGTTTTGGCAGTTGCTTTGTTGTTCTAGTTGGTGTTCCTGAAAGAAGATAATGTGATTTGTTGTGGATGCTTTTGTGGTGATTCATGATGCCTGTGGATGTTTCTAGAATGTGCTCTATCTATTTTTTTGGTCTGCATTGAACAATGTGCTCGTGATTGGTGATTTTATTTTGTGAGTTTGTGTTTTTCATGTTCATTGCCGACAAGGTGATTGTAGCGTGTTGCGGATCTTCGAGGAATAATTTTTGGAAGTGTTTCATGTTCGAGGATTTTTTTGGGTCCTTACTATGTTTTGGCCGATAGTGTTTGGTTTGCATTGAAATTTTTTTATTGATTTGGGCCGATAATTTGTACACATTTTATATTTTGTTTGGTTGACATGTAGTTGATGGTATCCCTAGTTGTAGATATATATGTTTGATTTCTTGTGTGATGTAATTAATGTGTTCCAATGTGCAAAGTGTGAATAATGTTCTAATCTTTCAAAGGTAGAAGTCAAGTGTGAAAAGGAGTGAGCAGAAGAAAGATTTTATGTGCTTAACTAGAACTGTAACTAGGCATTAGTAGATACTATTTTCTCAGTTCAAAATCTTGTGGATGTAATTCGATTGTGTCTGTAAGAGAGTGAGTCTTCTTTGGGAAGTAAGCCTTTTTGTATTTGAGCAGTGAGCTCTAGGCAGTGTGCCTGAATTCATGTGCATTCCACATTTGATATTTTTATACTTTTAATAGGGTATAATCTTGTGGACTAACCTCCACCGCGGTTTTTCCCTAACAGGGTTTCCACATAAAAAATCTTAGTGTTATGTGTGTTTTTGATGTGGTGATGATTTATGCTTTCATGTTTTTTCATCAAATATGAGAATAACTTTATAAAGTTTAATTTCTGTGACAACTGATTCAACCCCCCTCTCAGTTGTCTGCCCTTATGTTTCCAACAAAAATATATGTATATATCAAATAATATACATATCTACGTATATAATGATATATGTATATATTCACATATATTGATTAATATAACAGAGTGGAAAATAATACAATCATAAACATAAGAATATAATATAATTATGTATATTATAAAAGTTGTTATATATATAGCACTTAAAGTAAGGCAAGAGACTAGCACATGATAGTGTTTGGAATGAGTTGAAACATAGGCATAAAGTGGCATATGGCACAACTTTTAGTGGAGTATAAACCAGTGCATAAAGTTTAGTAAGACCAAGTCAAAGCTAAGAATAAAGCACACAAGATTTTATGTTGCTGTGTAAAACATTTTAGAAGGAAGTGAATGCTGATTTGAAACCTATGGAATATGTCAAAGGCCATGCTATGAATGTGGCACCAAACATAAAGAGGTGGTGCCATATTTGTGTAAGACCCCACTTTGCATATGATTAATGTTAAACCTAATTTGTTACATGTTTCCATAAATAAATGGTCATTTCTACTGCAGGCAATAAATGATGTGATTGGGTGACCATATTCTCATATTTCACCTTGATATTTGTTTCAATGTCACTAGCATGAAGGTGTTAGGGACTCATAAATTGGGAATATAAAATGAAATTGTAAATGGAATTGTTGGATAATTAAATCTTTGTTTAGCTATCAATTTAATATGATATAAGATTGTTTTTACAATTGCTTTGGTAATGTACAAGAAAGCAGAGTGTTAGTATGAGGAGGGAAAACCATTGAGTAGATCGAATGACATCTTCTTGTGGCTACGAGTTTGACCCCTTTTGGGGCTTGGAAAGATATAAAGTTAATATGTTTGTAGAGTAAGGTGGTGAGGGTTGATGTAAAAAGGGATAATTTATATTTTGGGTTGAGAGGGTATTTATTTGTGTGTCACGTGAGATGTAAGATGGGGTTAAGGTTTAGAAACCATCATCCAAGTTAAAATTCGGATAGGTCCTTAAGAGGGTCTTTAAAGATGGATTTTGGTCAATTTCTTTGGTTGGAATGCAAAAATAAACCATCTAGGGTCTATACCATAGTGGTAGGAGTAAAGCGGGCATGCAGTAGCATGCTAAGGACATGATTTGACTCTTGAAAAGTGCTCATAATGAGGAGTGATGACTTTTGAGGAGAGGATGGGGGTGAAAATATTGAGGGGTTGTCCAAGTGCATGTTCCTCTCTTTAATGAGAAAAGACCCTCATTGATGGAGGGAGGTACACTTCACACCTCATCATTCAAGGTTGCAAGTTGAAACTCTCATATGTCTTGGAGAGGAAGGAAGAGTGGGGTGTTACCGACTTCTCATCTTGGAGAACTTGAGTGGAGATGGTAGAAATAATGAGAAGAGGAGAGGAGCCTACCTCTTTGGAATGATAGTGATCAATATGGCTTGATTTGGAGAGGAAAGATGGATACAAGAGTTCATTCCCTTCATCTAAAAGAAAAGAGATAAGTTCTTCCTATTTCTATTTATCCTTGTTTATTGGTTGTAAGAAGGTAACATAGTGTACATGGATTATGGTTGAAAATATAAAGTAGAAAACTTAGATGCATGAAATTAAAGCTATGTTAGTTTCATCCCTTTATAAAAATTGAGAAAAGACTCCATTTATCATCATGGAGCTTAAAGAATTCCTTGCTTGGGGGTATGGCTAGAGTCCATGAGGCTCCATGACACCATTATAGTAGGGTGGAGAGCAAGCCTTACTCATGTGTGTGTGATTCATGGCACCATTAAACATTATTGTGATATTGAAAGCTACAATTTGTTGAGAATGGAAGGTAAAAAGAGCAAGCCTTATTCATTTGTGTTTTCATTATATTCCTTATATTTTGTTGTAATATGGAAGGTTTACTTAGAGGGTTGCATCTTATTGTAAAAGAAGAATGAAACACTCTATAAATATGTGTTAGAAGAAATGATTGAACTAAAAGTTGTTTTTATTAAGAGTTGAGAAAATACTATGTAAACCCAAATGTACTATCTTGTAATTGAATGAATGCTTAGTATGTGTATTTAAATGTGTGGTGAACAAGGTGAAAATATTATTTAAATATATTATGTGTACTTTTAGTGCAAATGAAAAACTTAAACATCAATAAAAGTTTATGAACCTCTATGTTAAAGTTTGCTTTGCAGTTTCCTCAACCAAGGGTATGGAACACTAAACAAGACAATAAATTTAAGTAAATTGGTAATAAATTTGATATATATATAGTTTCCCTTTTTACCAATTTTAAAAGAAAAACATGCTTAATAATGAATATTTAAAGCTATGAGTGGATTGAACAAAAGATTAAAAATATGCAATGGATGTATATATATGTCAGCATTCTCTTTGTATCTTGCATTGTCTTTGTATTCTCAGCTTATTGTTGCTAATTGCAATTTGAATGCTTATAACTTGTATTCTTAGCTTATCTTAGTATATGTGCTATTGTTGAGGATTTGTAATATTTGTTTTTTATAACAAAATCTTTCTTCCAAAAAAAATTAAAATAAAATAAATAAATACATACGTACATATACTTAAAATGTATATACTCATTTCATCTCATATATGTAAAACTAAGGAAATGTATAGATTTAATAAATGATAAATAAATAGTTATACATATTCCAAATGTGTATATATATATGTCGAAATATAAAAAATATGTTCATATATATAAATAATTTTTTTTTAGAAGAAACCAAATAAAATAAAACTAAATAATAGAAAAAAATAATATTTATCTGTTCTTCTATAGCAGCAAGAACACGGGAAAATCATTACATTGTTTTAAAATTAAAATTCCCTGTTGTTGTATAACATTTTATTTATGCAATCTTAATATTCATATTTGTGTAAATGCCATAAAAGATTTAATTATTATTGTAGATAATGTTGCCTTTGGTATTTTGGAGATTAATTTCTATTAGTAGAGGGTATTAATGGATGTCATAATCATAGGGTTAGTATTGGAGCAGGGAGATGAGGTCCGCTTTGGTCTATGCACAAGTGCTCACGACATTCTCGGCCCAGACTGCATGCTAGACTAGGAGTGTGCATTGTTCAATCTATTGGTGGGATCACTTTCTCAATGAATTCTTTCGCTCAGGGAGGGGGTCTTTTTGCGCTTTCGCAGGGGGGGGGGTGTTCTTTGTTTGGGTGAGCTAGTTCTCGCATCATTTCTGTTGAGGTTTGTATTTTGATTTGTCTGAATTCTTTAGGCTTTGGCTTTGGAGTCCTACCTTTGGAGTCCCTTTGTGCGTAATTTTCTTGGAGCTTCTTTGGCACAGCGAATTCATTTTAGTGGGCTGGGGTGTGTAGAGGGTGGGTCGTGTTAGTGTTTGGATAGCCACGTGGAGTGGAGTTGGTAGCGATTGGGGTTTGAGGAGTGGTGTGTTGGGGAAAGGGCTTCCCGTTGGGGCTCTGATGGCTCTAAATGCATGAACAAGAGACCCTCGCAATAATACTCTAGAGAAGAAAATATTTTCCTATGCATGTGTCCTATGTGTGGAGATTGACTTGATTCAGCCTTTTCCTAACTCTGTTGATCTGACAGTGGGGTCTAGTGTCCTAAACTCAGCCGCTATATTATGAAACTCTGTTATTTAGATGTCGTTTATGTCGAGAATATGGTCATCTTCAAAGGAGGTGTATGGGTGCCTCTAGTGCGAGCAACCCAAGTAACAAGATGACTCCATCAAATCTTGGATTCGACAAGGGTAAAGGGACCATGTAGGGGATGACCTCGAATAAAGATGGGTTTATGCTTGTTAGATCTCGAAACAAAGGCCAAAGTTAGAAGAGGACTTTTAGGGATCGTCACGAGGAGGGTATGTTTAACAAGTTTGATGCATTGGAGGACTTAGTTCATGAGGAGAGGATTTATCCTAGCATACAGGTGGAGGCCCCCATTATTAATGCTCATAATCCTAAACCTGTAGTTTTTATGTCTTCAGTTCTTGGACATATGGAGGCCCCTAGGGAAGTGAAGGACTCTTTGGTCCCATCACCGAATGTTGGACTTGGAGACCCTTGTGTGTTGGCTGGTACTCCTCTGGTATCTACAGTTGTTGGTGATTTCCTTGTGGGAGGCTCAAGTTCTAGAGATTCTAGCAAGAGTAATGCCTCTGCTTCTACCCCTAATCTGGGTGTCTCTGAAAAAGTGTGCTCCTGATAAGCCTGAAAAGGTGGGAAGGAAGAAGGATCATGAGAAAGTTAAGTTGGCGGGTGAGACATTGGTTGAATCTGGGTCGGTGAAGACATTGGATACTCACTTCTCTCAACCCCTGTGATGATTGTGCTCTCATGGAATGTGAGGGGTATGAATAGCATCCCTAAACAAAAGGCTATTTGGGACTTGGTCCGTGCTCATTCTTTGGATTTGGTTTTCCTCTAAGAGAAAAATTTATCTATGGAAGGTATGATGCAAAGTACATTAAGATTTGGAATTGAGGATTATGTCAAAGTGTGGGTGTGTTGGGGTGCTCTGGGGGCCTTTGTTTCTTCTAGTATCCTTGGTGAGTCTCTCCTATTTGGTGGTTTTCTATTAGATTCTTCATTTTCCTTGTTGCAAATAGCTTTGAGATAGGGGACAAAATCTTTCTTTCCAACATTTATGCTCCAATGGATGTACCTGGTAAGGTTCTCTTGTGGTCTCATATCAATTTTTTGAGATCATTGGATCCCTTCCTTCCTTGGATTATGGCAGGTGATTTCAATGCAATTGTCTCTCTCAAGGAGAAAAAGGGGGGAGTGCTTATGTTGGATCACTCTTCTGATCTTCTTAGGGAGAATCTGGCTTGGCTTAGGTTGGTGGAAATTAAACCTAGGAATGGCATGTTTACTTGGAATAATAGGAGGTTTGGGGATGAAGCCATCTTTGAAAGATCAGATAGGTTCCTTGTTTCGAGATTTTTAGTTGGTGACAAGTGGTTGTCAAGCTCTAAAGTTTTAGATTGGCAAGGATTAGACCATTGGCGGATCAAACTCTCTGCCCATCTGATAGGTGGTTCTAGAAAATATACTTTTAGATTTCAGCTTATGTGGCTCAGGGAGGAGAGTCTTCTTGACTTGGTTTCTAGATGGTGGACTGAAGGACGACCAAATTTTGGTACGGCTATGTATTCCTTTGTGAAAAGGCTTCAATATGTGAAGTATAAATTAAAACAATGGAATAAGTATCAGTTTGGCAATTTGTTTCTAAAGAAAAGGGTTTCCCAAGAGCGCTTGAATTTGATTACTAGGAAGATTTGGGAATAGGGTCTTGTTGTGGATTCACACAGATTAGAGGATAGTGCGGTTAAAGATCAAGAGGAATTGGAGCTTCGTGAGGAAATGTTTTGGAAGCAGAAGGAATGTGTTGTTGGCTTCAGTAAGGGGATAGGAATACCTCTTTCTTTCATAATTCGGTGAAGGCTCATAGATAGGGTAACATTATTTCTTCCCTTCACTCTCCTGAAGGTTCTATCCTTACTTCCTCTTTGGATATTTCTCTTGAGGCAGTTAGTTTTTTCTCTAGTCTATTCTTTGAAGATACCCCACCTACCTATGAGGAAGAAGCTTCTATCTTGGCTTGTATTCCTCCTTTGGTGACTATGGACATGAATACCTGTCTTCTTAAGCCTATTTATTTGAAGGAGTTAGAAGATGTAGTGTTTTAGTTGAGGAAAGGGAAGGCTCCTGGTCCAAACGAGTTTCTGGCAAAATTATTTCAAGAATTTTGGGAAGTGATTAACCTAGACGTATTGGACGTGGTGCAAGAGTCTTTAAGTAATAATCATATGTTGAGGGCCATAAATGCCACATTTCTTGCTCTTCTCCCAAAATGTGAGGGTGTTGATTCTTTGGATCTCTTTCAACCAATTGCTTTGTGTAATGTGGTGTATAAAATCATTACAAAGCTAATTGTTGAGTGCCTAAAGCCATGGCTAGATAAGTTGATCTCAGAAGAACAAGGGGGCTTCATTTTTGGTAGATATATTTTGGATGGAATAGTTATTGCGGTTGAGACTATTAATTCCATGGCCTCTTCGAAGGAGAAGGCCATGTTTATAAAGTTGGACATGGCTAAGGCATATGATAGGGTTAAATGGGGTTTTCTCACCAAGATCCTAGAAGCCTTTGGGTTTAGTAGGGAGTGAATTGATTGGGTCATGAGCTATGTGATGACGTCCTCTTTTTATGTTCTCATAAATTGGGAGTCCTCAGATGTATTTTATGCCTCTAGAGGTCTCTAGTAGGGGGATCCCTTATCCCCATATTTGTTTATTTTGATGGTTGAGGGTTTGGGGAGGTTCATTAAGTCCAAGGTCATGGACGAGCTCATACAAGGATAGAGATGGAGAGACCCTCTCCCCCCTCAAATACATCTTCAATTCGTGGATGACTTGACTTTGATGGGTGCAACTAAGGTGGCAAAAGAGGTAACCTTTCGAAAAACATTGGATTATTACTTGGCGGCATCAGGCCAAAGCATAAATGAAAGTAAGTCTTGCATTTATTTCTTTAATACCCCCATTCTTATCTAACAGTGTATTGCCAGGATCTTAAGGTTTCGGGTGGGAAAGCTACCCTTCATCTATCTTGGTATCCCTCTGGATGTGCGCCTGATTCCTTGGAATTTTTGGTAGGATGTGATTGATTAATTTCTTAGGCTGGTGTCACTAGACCTATAGATGGCTATCTACAACTGGTAGAGTTACTCTGTTGAAATCTGTGGTGCAGGCCCTACCTTTATATAGATGCTTTGTGATGACTACTCCCTCAAGTTTCATTAAATATTTTGAGGGGATCTGTAGGTAGTTTATGTGGTTAGTTAATCTCCTTTCAAGGAAGTGGAGCTTAATTAAGTGGGAAGTTGTTTGTTGGCCAAAGAAGGATGGTGGACCGGGGTTGCGCAAGGCGGATTGGAATGGAAAATCCTTGGCGGCTAAGCTCTACTGGAGATGGTGCTCACATCAACAACAAAATTGGGCCAAGATCCTTACTTGCAAGTACCTTGGGGAGGTGGATGGAGCTGAGGTCCCAAGATTTAGTCTCTTGGGGAAAGGTTCTATGATCTAGGATACTCTCAAGTGGGGAGCCACGCTAGTTAAACAAGGCATGTTTTGGATCTATAATAGAGGTTATGATGCCCTTTTTTGGAATGACTCTTGGGATGGTTTCCCACGTATCCTCTCCTTGCACCCTCACTTGGGGGATTTATACAAGATTTTTTGTTTAGGCTGGCTAGAGTGGAGTGATGGATTTCAAATCCCCTTAGGCGTTGGGGCAGACTATTATCTACCAGTGGAAGGATATGCAAGAGTGGCCCCTAGGTGGATCTTTGGAGGATAGGAGGGAGTTGTACTCCATTTTGGATGACAGAGTCTATTGCTCCCTTTTGGGGTGGGATGTACTGGCTTGGGGTTTGGATCCCAAAGGGAAGTATACTATTGCTTCAGGGTATCGTGCTTTGGAAAAACATGCCTTAGGTAGTGCTGAGGTTCCTTGGTGGAAAAATATTTGGAATAAATTCTCTTGGCCAAAATGCAATTTCTTTTCTTGTATGGTGGTGTATGGTAGGTTCTTGACTTGGGATAACCTCTATAAGCGAGGCTTTCAAGGTCCCTCATTATGTTTCATTTGTTTAAAGGAGGGTTAGATTGTTCCTCACCTTTTCTTTCAATGCCCCTTTGCTAGGTCTATTTGGCACTTTTAGTGGGGGGCATGGAATTTGCAGTGCAGGAATCCTTCCTATCTTCGAGAGTTCTGGCAGAACATTGGGCCCACTTTGGTGAAGACCTCATTTTTACAAATAGCATGATCTATTGGCCCCAGTTTGATCATCTGGAAAATGAGGTTGGAGCGCAACTGTAGGATCTTTCTGGATAGGAAGTTGCTGGTGGGTCAGGTTTGGACTCATATTATTGGGGGCTTGCAAGAGACTTTGTATGTAAAATGTGATATGTCAGTCCCAGTGGATCCTAGAGATACTGGGGTGACTCATAATTTGGGGATCTCTGTTGGTGGTACTGGAAGACCCAAGATTGGGTGAGGCAGGTGTTCTAGAGGGAAGATCTTTAGGGGAGGGCATTGGATTCTTCCTCCTTCTGGTGTCTTGAAAATCAATATGGATGGGTCAGCAAGGGGTAATCCTGGACAGGCTGGTGTGGGTGGGGTAGGTTGAGATAGTTTTGGGGTGGTTGTGTTCTTCTTCTCGGAATATAAGGGACAACACTCTAATAACTTTATGGAGGCCTTGGGAATTATTTTGGCCCTGAAGAAGGCATATGACCTTGGCTGGCGGAGGATTATATGTGATTCAAATTCTCAGGTGGTGGTAGACTTGCTAAATAGGAAAAAATTTGATGATGTTAGTTGCAGCTTGCGGTGGTGGCTAAGCAAATCACTAGTCTTGGAGAGGTTCTAGATTCTATCACCTTTTATCATATCCCTCAAGAATGGAATAAGGTGGCTAATGGGTTGGCCAAATGGGCTTCTAAGAAAAATGGGACTTGGTTGGCAGATGATTGGGATAGTTTACTAGGGGATGGGTTACTAAAGATATGAGATGTTGCATGAATGTGGCTTGATTTTGAGTTTGAGGTTTCTTGGACCTTTAGGGGTTTTTTCCACTCTATTCTTTGTAATGCTTTAATTGATTAATAAAGTTTTTTACCCTCTTTTATTTAAAAATGGTTGTCATAATCATGCTAATATTATATTTAATGAGTAAGAAATTACTAGAATCTTAATGGTAACATTATTATTTTCTCGATATCACTACTTGTGGGTGATATAATAATGTTGATGGTTTTTATTATAATTAATGTTGATATTATAATTATAATATTAATAATAGTATTAAAAGACATTATTATCAAAATGATAATAAGAGTGAAATTAATATTAGTATTATTATAATTATTATTTGCTAATTGAAGTTTTTTATTAAGGGTAAAATACAGGTTTTGATGGGGCCCAGAACCCATAACAAAGGTAAAAAAGCTATAGTTAAAATGCATCATAAACCAACAACAGCCCCACAACAACCACTAAAGATAATTCATGACTACACATGCTGCATCATACAAACAATCAAGGGCCTAAGACCCTTAAACAACCTATTTTTAACCGAGACCAGAAACCCTTTTAGATACTCACAGACCCTTCCTACATCCACTAGGAATCAACAAACCCACCACTCATAGAAGACATTCCTAAGCCAAGAAAGATAATCTGCATAATGGTGTAAAACACCATCAACCCCTAATAAAAAAAAACAAAAACCACCTAATTTTACCCAATATCAAAAACCCATAGAGATACAAAGAAACCACCTGCATCATCTAGGCATCATCAAACCAGCCGCTCATGGAAAACACCATAGAGCCAAGAAGGAAAACAAGATTAATGGAGTATGACACCATCCAACCCCTAATTAGCTCAGCCTGCTGGGACATAGAGAGAAACTTAGAAAACCACCCAGCTTGCAGCAAAACATGTAACTCCAAAGAGCCTCAATCATCCATGGACAACTCTAGCATCAACAACTTCTTTGAAGCACTCTGGTAACAGGAAACTAACTCCAAAACCACCTCTAAAGGAATGAGCTCCCCTTTATTGAGGATGCTACAAGTAGCACAACCACTACATCCATAAATCACCAACACCCTCCACCTCCACCTCCATAGGAGAGCTTCCCACCTCAATGAGAACAACTAAGGGACCTGACCACCTCCATAGGCCAAAAGGAGAAAGCTAACACAATAGCTGAGCACGCAATCATAGAATCCTTCAGTAAACACTGCACTAGAAGAAAGTTGTGGATGAGGAGAGAAGTCTCAAAAGGATGCCACAAGTCCACCATAACACCATTCACATAAGAACACATCTGGGTTTCCATAGAAAAAAACCCAACAATAAGCCAAACACACACCCACATCTGAGCCTTTACAAAAAGCCAAAACACCTGAGCCAACAGGATATGAATATGAAACAGCTCATCCCAAGAGATGAACACAAACCCCATCAAAAACATCCTCAACAAAGAGGGATCAAAGCAACACAACCCAAGAGAAAAAGGCCACAATAGAAATTCAGCCAATGGGAACAAGACCATGAAGAGCACTTTGGCACAAAGACCCATAAGCCAACAGACCACCAATGACAGAGTCCCAGACTCAGAATGTATGAGAACATCCAACCCCCAAAAGGAACAAGGGGTCCTAAACATGATGAGAATCAAGAGAAGGGCCAACATATAAGACCACCAAGCAACCCCAACACGCCAGTCAGGGCCAGAGATAAGCCAAAACTCCCAACAACCAACCAAAGGGGAACAACACCACTCCACAGAGGGGGTAGAAAGAACCCAAAACACTCGAAGACCAAAAACCCCCAAAACAGAGCCACCCAAAAAATTGCAGATAGAAGCAAAGGGCAACCAAGAAGAATCCAGAAGAAGAACAAACCAACAATAAAAACCACCAAGCCTTCCTATTACACCGAATAGGAATAGAAAGAGCCCATTCTACAACCAGGCACGCTTAGAAAGACCAAAGCACTCCTGCAGCTAGGAAGGCGACCGGAAAAAAGCCAGGAATGACCAAAGACAAACACCAGCCAGAACAAAGTCGGCCACACAAATAGCAACCAAGGCATGAGCAGCCGACATCCTACCCAAAGACCTCCACCCACACTCAAGGCAGACATCTGCCAAAAAAAAAAGCGATGCCTCTACATCTATTGAGTCCCAGGAGGAAGGAAGGACCCAAATGCAGATAGCATTTGGCCAAAGCTACACCCTAGAAGGTGCCCACAACTCCATCCCTATCACCATCACTCTCACCCTCCTCTTCTCCAACTCCATCCGCTACAGAACTAGCGCTCCCGCTCCCATTCAAACCAGCTCTCCCGCTCCCATCCATGTTGTTTTGCATACAATAAATATTTTTTGCTAATTGAAGTTAATAGTATTAGGGAATCTTTTTTATTTAATAGGAGGAATATTAACATTTCATAGTTATAGTAAAATAATATAGAAATAAAAAATTACTTAAGGTAATATTGAGAGTAAGTTGTTTTACAATAGTAATGAGAAAAAAAATTAATTACCATCATGCCGAATAGAGAGAGATCATAGTAAAATTCTAAGAGTTTATTAGTATTATAGCATAATATAAGAATTAAAGAAAAAGATGGCATTAATATAAAAATAAATATCAGTATAGAAGGTAATATCAATTTAAACTAAAAGTAAGGAATTGTTAATTTACTGAAGGGGTAGTATAATATGGGATAAAATTAATGATAATATTATTGCTAATAGTAGTAAAATTATTATTGTAAATTGGAGAGTAAATATTATTATTAATATTTTGGTTAAGTAGAGACAATTATATTAATGTTAAATTGAGATTTAAGAATAATATAAATAGAAAAAAATAAACGATGTTAGTATTGGGGTGAAGTAGGTGAGATCATTTCCAATACAAACGTGGGATGGATGATTGTTTTTTTTTAAATAACAATAAATTGTCATGGATAGGATTTGAAGTGAAAAGTAAGGATAATAAATATTAAATGTTGAGCCTTCTTGAAGTTTATTTGATTGGATAAAATGACAATAATAGTTACACAAGAATTATGTAATAATATTATTACTGTTGGGTTGTTTGAACAATAATTATATTATTATTAAATTTTATTGTCAACTAGTTAATGATAATTTTATTTGGGAATTAATTGTCAACGATGAGGAGGTAGTTAATGATTAAATTTGTAGCTAAATAATAATTTCATTTTCGGGTTACTGAATAGTATTGGTATCAACATCAATAATTTGATATAATTTAATACTATTAATTCCTAGGTTAAGGAAGAATAATAATTTTGTATTCTATTATTATTTGATATTTAAGAAGAATAACATTACTAATTAATTATGATAATATATTATCATTAATTTAATCGATCATCGTTTACATATCCTTATTATGCTTATAAGTATATGATGAAGTTGTTCGATATGAACATGGTATACAAAATCAATCATTGCTTAAGATTTTATTTCATAGATTATGGTCATAAAAAAAATTATTAAATAAGTTTAAAACCTATCATTCTCCAACATAAATGTGCATGTGCCCATGCTTGAGCAAGCTAAATTAACTATAGAAAACCATCTTTAAAAGAAGAGATAGAATATAAAGATATCTTACGAAGTGACCACACTAGGGTGTGCAGTGTATACCATAGTTATATCCTGCACCATAAACACTTAGACAGTGTCAATTAGCCTAGTTAATGGGTTCAGAAAAAAATATTGTTGGGTTTTTCTATTGAATATTTTTGGGCATGACAATTTGCTAGTGTTTGGAATGTAAAAGAAGTCTTTGAAATGTGCATATGCCTGCAAATAGTATTTAGACTTAGTCAAGTGCAAACTTGGTAGCATTTTGTAAAGAAATTCAAATTAGGAAACTTGTGTTGAGCTTGTTGTCCCATATGTCAAGTTGACTCAACCATTTAAATGGTGAGGACTGTGATGTGTTGCAAACTTGTGAGTTAACTCGGTGAGTTGTTGCATGAGGTTAGAAAGGTGGCATAAATACTAACTTATTTGTAGTCTTTGGTTGCTCACAAATTAGTATAAATAGAGGTGCCCATTCTACTAATTGGTACACTTATCATTTTGATTATATTGATGTTATTTTATTGTGATTTTTGAGTTAATGAGTTGAGAGTTGTTTGCTAATTCATATTTGTGATTATTTTTGAGAGTTAGTGAGAAGTTAAAAGAGGGAGATCAAGTGGATCTTGAAGGAGGTATCAAGAGAGATTTAGGATTGGATCTAGGAAGGAATTTAATCAATTGGAGCTTTTTATACATGCATGATAGTTTCTATACCCTTGTTATTTATGTTTGAAAGAATAAATAGTTATGTATACTATGTTGGAAAGGAATGGTGTGTTGTGATGCTTGCTTGCATGTTTCTTGGTTGTTTATTATGTTGGAGAAACCTATCATATTGGTTATACTTAAATAGATGTATATGTACCCTATATATATGGGAGATTGTATGAATGGAATGTATTTATACTATACGTAGTATGTCTATACTTGATTGATTACTTGTGTCTCCTTGAAAGTAGGAAGAGAGTCTTATCCCTAGGGTTAGGGTATAAACTTGATGGTTATATCAATAATCAACAATAGGATTGATAAATGTATTATATGTTTATGTTATCTTGATTAAGGGTCTAATCATATTGATAAAATTCAAGAGGATATATATTCTGAAAACCCAAAGTCATATTGAGAAGAGGACTTGAAGGTGCAAATGCAAAAACCCTTCTTAGGTTAATTTCCTCTAGATTATATTCAAATATAGTGAATATTTTAAACGTGAGAATATTTTAGGTTTATGGAAAGAGATGTTTTATGATTTTTTTATGATCACTTGGTCATTACTTTACTTTGATTGAAACCCTAGGTTGAGAATAACCTATTTGGTTGGGTTGTGCACTTGGTTGTTGTTGAAAGCAATAGGTTGGGATTGGCCTATATATTATGATTGATCATTTGATTGTTGATTATATCTTGATTGAAGTCACTTATTGTTGAAGATTATACTTTTGATTGAGGCCATTTATTGTTGAGATTATACTTTTTGAAATAAGATTCATTTGATGTTGTGACATTATGAATACCATATGGTTGAATAGGTTATTCTTGGGATTTATCTGATCCATGGAAAAGGGTATAACCTATGAATTTTGAGATATTTAGTAGTTAAGTCACCTTGATTATGAGATGGTATGTGGGTTATTCTTGGGATTCGTATGATCCATGGGAAAGGGGGTAACCTAGGTATAGAATATGAATGTTCATTAATTCAAATTTATTTGGAAGGTGGGTGAACATGTGACGTCCACTCTAAGTTCAGTGTGATTGAAACTTTTGCCAAAGTAACTGTAAGTAGCCACTATTTACACTATAAGTTTCACTTTGATCTATGCTTACGTACTAGGCTGGGATGTACATACATTTAGGGGGTTAGCCACTGCATGTTAGTTCTAGAGATGTATAGGACACAACACCAAGCTTAGAAAAGGCTATTGTTATGAGCTTACCAAACCAATCTCTTTGTTGAATGGTTGGTCCATCTTAACAATTAGGTAGATGTGCAGGGGACCATAGTAGGTCTGTGGTTGGTGGAAAAGTGCTTGAGTGATGCTTCTCTTCATTAGTTGGTGGAAAATATTTGAGGGGGACTTCCTAGAACATTTTTACTTTATATATATTCTATAATGTTGTTTAAACTATGTTTGTAACTTGTATCCATCTCAATAGAAATTGAAAATATGAAATTTCATATGGAAATTATGTATCATCATTACTCAAGTGAATTAAAGAAAGGAATTCATTTGTATGCAATGGGAAAGTTTGAAATATGTTTCAAATGTGCATTTATTATTCAAAGAAAAAGAATTTTTTTATTGCTCTTAAAGGTTAGATGCACAAACTATTAACTTGTGGGTAAAACATAGGAAAAATTACTGTGTAGAAAAATGAGCATGTTACATTATACTTCATAGTATTTTAGTGGATGATATAATGTCATATGCATAACATTTTTTAAAACTACTTGATATATTCATAATTTCTTATCAATTTGTACACCCTTCTTGGCCTACTCCTATAATAGTTTTACCTTCAAATCATCCATATATTTTCAAGATATCCTTGAAAACCTTAGCCATGACCATTCGACCTTTTATTAATGCTAGCTCAATTTTTTCCTAGCTCTTTTTTGGATTTTTCCTCTTTAATCTATTTCTTAGCAATTTCATATTGTGTCTTCTATTTTAAATGTTATTTCAAAGATGATAGCCAACTAACCCTCTAGATATTTATTTCTAAGATTTGTATCATTCAATTTTTGCTTGACATGTTTTAAATGTTTTTTCTTTGACATGTTATTTCAAAGATGATAGCTACCTCCTTTGTGATTTCTTTCAATATCTCAACTCTATCACTTGCCTAAGCATCTTTAATAGTCACAATTATTTCCTACATCTAGTAATTAGTGGCTTAAATCTATATTTAAATATTATTTTCCACCTAAGGTGAAGTGGAAAAAATGAATCTACTCTTTTACTAGGTCATACTTTATTCTAACCCACCTAGTAACAAGGGTAGCCACTTTCCTACTCTTTCTCTTTTGTTATTTTCTCTATATATCTACCTAGATCTGGTAGATGGTAGAGTCCACCCAAGGAGAAGATGGGAAGGGGTGGTGAAATTTTTTATGTAGGTATGGGATTGGAGATGGTTTGAAGGATGAAAAATTAAACATAATTGGAAGGGAATTAAGAAGGAGAAATTCCAAAGGCTTGGGAAACTAAAGGGCTTCTAACCTTAGGAGGGGTACATGCAAAGGGGGGGATTGATAGCCTCCAATAAATTGATATGGTTGCATGGTTATTTAGTATTTCCTTATTAGAGGAGTGAATTAAGGGGTGATGCAAACATGGATACATTCTTAATAAAAATAGGCCATTCATGTAGCTCAAACTCAAACTAGAAAAATACCAAAAAAGTACATGATAGAAATAAATTTAGAAGACAAATGAGATGTTGCAAATTAGTGATATAGAATTAAAATTCTCAATAATTAGCACACATTCCAAATTCAAATCATCTTACACAATATATCACTACAAAGTTCATGAATAATAATTCTTGTTAAAATCATACATGACTATAGGCTATGTGACCATTACATCAATTAATAACCTAAAGCCCAAAATTATACTTATCTCCTCTATGTTCTCCCTATTACAAATATCTTTCTATCAATAATATAGGGATCCCTTTCAACGATAAGACAACCAAAGGGTCGTGAACCTTCTTACATATAGCCTTTCCTTGGACCAACTCAAAGTATTAGAACTGGTATAAACTTTAAAATTTGGCATTAAATATGAAAAGGGCCCTTTGCACATTACAATATACTAATTAATAGGACATGTATGGTGGATGTCATATGTAGTGAGATCTATGTGAAAAAACTTGATGTGGTTCTAGTCACAAACCTCTTTAGGACCAGTAAGTTTAGAAATTCATCAAATGATCCCACAAATATGGAATGATTTTTATATTATGAGATCTTTATTTGGGACTTTGAATGCATTGAAGTAGTGATTAGGTAAGAAAATTCCTTTGTAGTGAGAATCTAGTAAATAGAAAAACCACTAAAAGATTAAAAAAAAAACATGAAATCGAATGCTTTTGTGTATTTCAAGATTGCTTGATCCCTAAGATTCTCGTACACAATAGAAGGGGAAGAAATGGGAGAATCGATATTGGGGAGGAAAATTCATATATTAATTCATTAGTGCTTAGGTAGCTTCTAGCATGGAACCTTGTTACTATAGAATAAATGGGAATTTTTATACTACTAAAGGGAATAAGGAATTATTGGGGAGGAAAAGATAATAGTAGAAGGAGGAGGGACCAATAAGAGATACTTACAATAGAAGTCATTGTGGTCTATACTTGTTCATGTTGGTCTTCCTCTTGACTACTTTCATCTTTCCTCTACATCTTATTTTAGGATGGATCCTTGACCTAATGGTTTTTCTCTTATTTTAATCCTTGAAATCATCATACTCACCCCTAATGGTTTGAAATAGTATTTTCTTAGCAGTGGATTCTCCTTGGGATAAGGGTGAATTGATGACGTGTCCTTTTGTAGTTATGGTTATTTTTATGGTTGATTATCTTGTGAAGAATAGGATAACTAATGAGATAATTAGAATTTCCCTCTTATCCTTTGGGTGGGGACCTTTTGGGTAAGTTTCACTTCAAAGAAGAATTGACTTTATTTTTTGTTGGAATATATGTCATTACGGTGGAAGCTAGCCCTCACTAATCTCGAGTGCAATAGTTGGTTAAGTAGTTTAAGTCATTTGAACTTGATTTAGTACTAGCTACAATTATGAAACTTGTTGGACTTATTTGAATCCTGTATGGATTGGTTCTACCTCTAACTCATCTATTGATGAAATAATCATGGTCTCACTATGCATGTGTGATACCTTTGCGGTGAAGGATAAAGCAAGGCTATTATGAGCCTTATCATATAATTTTTGAAACTACTCATCTAGTTTAAAGCTTCTAGGAAGTGTTTTGAGGTGCTCTTTCTCCTTTTGATACCTCCACCATGCATCATATTTATGTTACTTTCCTCTATAGGGTTCATTTCCTCTTCAATCTTGATTTAGTTGAAGATATATCATTTATCCTTGCATAATTCCTCTTTATTATGAGAATAATATAAATTTGAGGCATTGAGTATTAGGCCTACTTAAGTATACCATTCCTAAATTTTATATATATCAAATCTACCTACCTCATGTATTTAAGTATATATATCGTGTTGGATAGAAACTTGGGGAGCTTGCAGCTATCCCTAGTGAAATCTGTAGAGGAGGGGGTCTGACTGCTTAGGACCCCATGTCACGAGAGGGTCTAGAAAAATAGGCTAACCTAATCTACCTCAAGATAATGGAATTTTTTAGGAGAGTTTGGACTTTAAAGGGTTGAAAAGGAAGGGTAATTTATCTTCCAATTTCCTTCTGCCAACCCAAGAGCTTCAGGAAGTTAGGTGAGCAAGTCTCTAAAGTCCAGACTCTAACTTAGGAAGCTCACTTCTAGAGGACTATAGCGCGGGACATGGATGACAGTGCAATATGTATTGGCATCTTAGTGGGGCATTGGAATCTATACAGACAAAAATAATAAAGTATAATAAAAAAACTAGGAAAAACCTACTAACAACCTAACTAATATAGTTTGATGCAATAACATAAATAGAAAGAGACCAAATAACGAAATAACATGAAGAACAATTTAACTTGATCTAATCTATGAATTGAAAAAAGAGGGTGAGGAACATACACCTTCCTACCCATGAGTTGATATCTTCAGTGTCTTCACTTGACAAGAAACCTACACACAAGAATGGAAAAATGTTGGGGTTGTGTATAGAGGACTGCCACGGTTAGTCCCCCGCTTTGGTGTTTCCACCTCCATGGACAACCAAGATAAAAACGATAGGAGAAATATGATAAAGAAAGATATTGAAGTGAAAGGACTAAGCGCTATGCTAAACAACAATTTGCTACAAAAATTATACAATAATGCAAGAGAAAAGGAAATGGAGTAATATCACCTTCAACCACGTGCACTCAAGGCAAATGGAAGGAGTGAGCTTGCAAGCTATCAAAGGTCAACGTTGCTGCAAAAACGAAGAGAGTGAGCCAAAAAAATACCAACTTGTAGCTTCAATGGAGGTGGTAGATCTTGATAATGCTATGAGAAGAGTGTGAAGATAGTTTTCGAGAATGAATGAGATGTAGAGAGAGTGAAAGAATGGAAGAGATAGTCATTTGAAGGGTGAAATTGGAGGCAAAAGCATTGTTCGGGGTTGGTTAAGGGAGAAGAGACATTACACTTTGTCGCCAATAGAGAATTGTAATACCTCTGTGGATTCTAGATAGAATATCCTCCACTGACACAAAAAACAACTTCCAAGTGGATGGGAAGCGAATGAAGGATGTGGAATTATATTACTGGGTTTAATCTTCTAATGTAAGAGGTAGCATAAATGAGGAATTTGCAAGGGGTTACAAATTCACGCCATTACATTTTTCCCCCACTTTAGCGAGAATAAGTGTCAATAAATGCATGGTAAAGTTGAGTTAAAGCTAAGAAATGTATACTTGAACCATTGAGGAAGTAGACCACAATTTGGAAAAAATGGGTGTAGGGGAGAGAGATGGATCCACAAGTACTCAATCCTAAGGAGAGTTGAACAAATGTGCCGCAGACCCTCGGACCTACAAAAGGTGAAAAAAAGGCTCTACAGGTGCTCAGTCCTATAGAGGAGGCACCATAGGTGCTTAGTCCTAAGAGAGGTTGGATGTAAAAGGATTTGCAAAGTCTGATAGGCCCTTACATGCTCTTGGTCCTACAAGGAAAGCTTGAGGTGCTCAGTCCTCCAAGCTTGATTTAAAAATTAGCTTCACAAGTGCTCAGTCTTACAAAGAAACATGTTAATCCACAAACAAAACATGTTAGATAGAAAAAATCCACGCAGGAAGACAGGCAGTCATACAAACAATCAACAATTGAAGGATAAGCTTTCAAAGGGGTCCCTTAGGAACCCTTGAAAAGAAAGGGGTCTGCTTAAGGGATGTTCCATTTGAAATGCGATGATATTTTTCATAAACGATTCTAGTACCAAAGAATCCTTCTGAGAGATCTCTTTCATCAAGGAATTCGAAAGGAAGAATACTCCCACACAAGGGAAAGTTTTCAAACTTCTTCATCATAAAAAGTACTGCCTTCTCTAAGGAAATTTTTTCAGATTCTTTCTCTATGAATCTATTTCGAAAGAAAAATTCAGCTAGTAGTCCTCGTTGAAGAATTTTTTTTTTTAAATAAGGGATTTTCAACGAGGGATTTTTTGGCCACTGAATACACCTTTTTAAAAATTGAAGTAGTATGATATCCCCCATTAGGATGGTGTGTGTTGAACAAAAAGGCATGTGACATCCTAAGGAAAAAGAAGAAAGTGATGTTGTAGCTTGTGATACATGATGAGATGTAATTGTGGACATATTGTCGGACATGTGAGGGGCAACACATAGACACCACAACATCACGAAACAAGAAAAGAAGAGAGAAAGATGAAAAGGAAACATAATAAAAGAC
The DNA here is from genome assembly GCA_007258455.2 of Sequoia sempervirens. Lineage (NCBI taxonomy): Eukaryota > Viridiplantae > Streptophyta > Pinopsida > Cupressales > Cupressaceae > Sequoia > Sequoia sempervirens. The sequence continues at coordinate 99,903,802 of VDFB02256132.1, forward strand.
AAAAAAATCAAGAGACATGGGGATCTAATATTTTGGGATCAGAAGTGCTCATAGATATAGATATATAAATATTATATAATAATATATATGAATTGTCATCAATCCCCTACTACATCAGATCATGAAGAAGGGTACGTGAAAGGAAAAATAAAAACAAAAAATTGGGTCAACATGGAAGGGAAGCTTAAATGCTCCCAACACTTTGCATCATCCCCAATTATCAAAAATCAAGGCACAAGAAAGAGAAGAATGATAGAACACATAGAAGAAGTTTTACAACACAAAAAACTCTTGTATCCAAGCACCTACAAGGGTGACAAGCATCCTCTAGGAACACATAAAACAAGCAAGGGGGAAACACAACACACACACAAATCTAATCTATAGGTAAAGAAGAGGTGCCCTCCTAGTCCTCATCAACCAAGAGTTCGTTGTTCTCCCAATCTAGATCATTACAGGGAGAGGGTGGACAAGCCTGCAAGGACAGGATAGCAAGGGGAGCACCCTATGACTCTCCTATGACAATATCCGAGGAAGAGGGCCTCTCAAGGTCTTCTTCACTCAACTCATGTGAAGTAAAGGTCATAGATTTTGTAAAAATCACTGACATAGCCGAGATATCGTCCATTGAGTTGAACATTCACTTGATGGGAGTGCCATGTGTCAATTGGGTAGGTGAAGAAGGAGGCACTTGAGATCCACCATCAATCTTGTCAAGAGAGAAGGTGACAAACTCGGGAGACGTTGGGTCCACCTCCGTCACTAGGATAGTGCAAGCCAAAGAAGAACCAACTTCTGAAGAAGGTGATCCCTTCTTTGGACCCCCATTAGAAGCAAGGTCATCCTCCAACTTGCGCTTCATCAGAGGATGTGAGATCCCCATAGAGGGAGTAGAAGGCAAGGAAGAAGAGGAGAAAACCACAATGGACACCACCAAGGTATTCAACCCACCCATGGGATTAAGAAAAGGTGGGATGTCTGGAAGGGACATCAAGAGATGAAGGTCAACCGAGGGAGCAATGAACACTTGCACCCCTTTAGGGTGAGGGTCACCCACACTACTGGGGGGAGTCGAAAGCAAGATTGAGGCAATGAGAACCAAAGAAGGGGTGAAAAAGGAGGACACAATAGGAGACACCAAAACAAGAGGCATCAACTCCCCTTCTGTATTCTACAGAGCAGCCTGCTTAGCGGCTAGAGCCTTCCTGCAACACTTATGATCACATGCAAGGTAGTTTCTTCAACTCTGACATCTAGAAGCTACAACTTGAGGAGGGGCAAGAAGATTCTATTATATCATGGGAGTGTCCATCACAGTTGTTACTAGTAGAGGGAGTGACTCCTAGATAGAAATAGGAGGAAGAGATGTAGGAATGGAGGCAACGACCAGTGAAGAAGTAGACTCAATTGCCTCAATGGTGGGCCTCTTCCCATTCACTACCCAAGGGGTAAGAGCTGTAGGAGGCCACGAGGGTTGAGACATAGAGACGAATCCACAAAGACCCTTACCTCTACCATATATGATGGGCTGAGGCACCATGGGTAAGAGAGGAAGGTTGAACACCTAACGCCTCGCCTTCTACCAAGCGGGCAACATCAGACTCTGCATGAGTTGCATGGAGGTGGAAGTCGCGACACCGTAGCAGGTCGATAGACAAAAGTAGGTGGAACTATAGAGGAAGAGGAAGAAGGCTCCTGGGAGTGAGCAGACTTTCCCTTCCCCTTTTGTGAGGAAAAGGCAACCCACTGCTATGAAATCAAAGAAGTTGTTGGAACAAAAATTCTTCCTCAGCATCCACCAACCTTCATTTCCCATCCATATTTCACCTAAATCAAAGTACCCACTGCCTCTAGTTTTACTTTGTGTTTGACATGAAATGCAACAATTTGTATGACAAGATCCATAAAATCATTGATATCTCCTTTTTATATATCCATTAATCCTTTTAGAGAGTCATTAATAAAAAAAATTATGCCTTTACTGTAGTACTGCAACATCAAAATATAGCCTGTGTGGGCTGGCGGTTCATAACTTATGTAATAAAGCATCAACTACTATACCACCAGAGGGTTATGCATCAGGCATGGTGATGTGGTACCCACTACCACACTGTAAAGAAAAGTTTAAAGCAAAGTAGTAAAGCAGTACTCACCACCACCTCACAAAGAGGAGATTAAGACAACGCGATAAGGCAGTATCAACCGCCACCCTACGAGGAGAAGTTCAAGGTGAAGTAGTAGAGTGGTAAGCATTGAAAGGAAGGTAGACACCACAACACCACATAAAGAGGATAGTATAGCTATGGCATGGCAATATGTACATAGTTGTCTTGCAATCATAAGAATAGAAAGTAGTGTATACAAAAGGGCATAAAAATCAACACTGCCATACCATAGCCAGTGTGATAAGTGACAATGGTAGTACAGTGGAACCTATTATGGCATTATTATAGACTATGGTAGTAAATGCAAAGATCGTGTCAAATACTATGACCCACGAATCCAACGGTGTATAATCAAATTCAAGAATATGTGCTTATCACAAAAATATTTGGTAGAAAGTTGGCATTAATGCTAATATGACTGAACTCAGCGCCATTAAAAACATGAGAATTTTCCTATCATTGCACTCAAATGTAACACATTGGCGTGGAAGGAGCTAAGGATACAAAGAGGACCTCTGCAAGTGTAAAAACCTGGGTAAGTGCATGAATAACCCTCTAAGGAAGCTCAATTGTTGTAGATATTTTACAAAGGCTCTGTCATCTTGAAGTTTTAGTAGAAATGTCACCTAAAAGGATATCATCAAAAGCAAAGGAAAGTAAAACCAAAATTAAGGATGAAGAACCTAAGACAAAAAAGAGGCCTCTTCACCAATCCATTGTAGACTTGCTTCAAGGGTCCACCAAGGAGGGTAATAAGAAATTCCTCATAGATATTGCACAGGGTTGTAGAGATTCCCTCATTCCTAAATCCAGGTGGGACTTGTTTTGGTATTTTTACAGTAAGAGAAATAGGAAAGTTCTAGTGTCAAACCCTTGGGTGTTGGAATTTCCAAATTGATTGTCCCTAGTATATTCATTGATGTGGAGTTTATTAGACTATTAGCTAAACATTATCATTCTGCTACCAAAACTGTGAGGTTTCCAAATGGTGTGGTACTAGTTGGGATAACCAGGGCAGCTATCATTGAGTGCATTGACTTGAACAAACAGGCCCTGACTAAGGTAGGCTTATAAAAAATTGAGTATACTAGTTGGGGTAACCAGGGCAGCTATCATTGAGGGTAGCTAGAGGAGTGATGAGCTCCCTCTATACATGAAAAGAGGAATTTGCAACAGAACAATCTCCATTTCTCCCTCCATCACTTAGCCAATCACTGTGGTAGACTTTCAATATTATTTTATGAATACATATCTAGCTCTGTGCCAAGTGATAGGGATGGATGCTCAAGAAAGGATGCCAGTAAGTTTAATGATGATGGCCGTGAGAATCTAGAATCCAAAGACCACTATAGAATACGACTTTGCTTCATATTTAGAAAGGGCATTGGATGATAAATTCTTGCAAGTCATAAAAGATAGGGCACCTATTACATTCAGACACTGTTCTATCTTGTGTCATTTGATACTATACCAGAATCGAGACAAATGGACTAGAGAAATGGACCTAGCCAGAATTGATGAGCAAGGGAACCCTACCCCTATATAGAAATGGTGTTATATTTGGGACAACCAGTGTAAGAACTCTAACTTTGGAATATTTTATGAAGATTTTGTGCACATAATCCTAGGAGTCCTTGGTTATTCAATACCAAGATTTCCAACCAAAATGATACAATTGTTGAGACCTCTGGTCTTAAAATAGGAGCAAGGTCATACACATAATTTTGGTGATTGGTTTTTCCTCCATGAAGTCACAATAATAAGAGTTTATGGGTGCCTTTTTGCTCAGCATATACTACCAAAATTTGTGCCCCTTAGGCTGGCATTTTTTAAGTTTATGTGGAAAATGATGTGGATGGAGAAAGATGTAATGCACAAGCAGAAGAAGGGCACATTCTTACCAAAATTAACCAAGTGTGAAGATTGGTCTATAGGCTTAGATACATTGGAAGAATTGCAATATTATTTAAAGACAAGATATTCACTGAACTCTGGAAAAGGAAGGGATTTTGATCCTGAAAATTATATGAATAACATAAGCATAATATTCTTTGTTGTCACTCTCAAATTTTTCAAATTTGAGATGCCCATTTCAAAAATTATGCCTCTGCACTTTCAAAAATGCACCTGATGAACTTGCCTGAATGACCTATTTTGGAGGGTCATAATTTGAAGCCCATTGATTTCTAAGCAAAATCCCTTTCCAGACACACTCATGTGTCCTATGTGAACGTGCATGTCAATTTTCAGCTTCCCATGATGAGTTTTGTCGAGGTTTCGAAAAGTGAAGTTGGAGGGTTTTGTCACATTTCTGTTGTTTGCAAACGTTTAGTTCTGCAAAGTTGCCTCCTGTTTGAGCTTGCATTTTGCAACCAGTTGACCATCATGTTAGAATGATTGTTTTTCTATATTCTCCATACCAAAATGAGCTCACATGTCATTTTTCAAGGCCTTACGAGTTGATTTGCTATTTTTAGCAGATCAAAACCAAATAGAATTTCTTCAGTTTTGCACTGAAACCTTTCTGAGAGGCCAACTTCGAGCGTCAATAACTTTTGATGGGTGATGATTCAATCTAATCCCTTCTGCACACGTGTTCTCTATACCAAATTGATCTACTGTATCCAGTGGCAGCTCGCTAAAGGCTGATTTAATATTTTTGCAACGAGGTGATTTCATCAGTTTCAATTGGTTCAGAACAGCTGTTTATTGCAGAAAGTTTGAGTAAGCAACTTTGACAGTTAATAACTTTTTCCTCGTGATTTATTTCTTTGATCCGTCTTTTGCATTGCATTCTTGGACCGAATTTCTACATGCTTGCAGCTTTTCATGGCCCCAGGAGATTGTTTGATCAGTTTTCACAACCGATTTTGGAGCTAACTTGGCCAGTTTTCACCATTCTTCAAGAGTGCCCAAAAGCAAGTTTTAATGCAAACCCAGTTCATGTTTTCATTCCAAATGCATTCAAAAGCTGTCTCAGAACAATTTGAGGAGAAAAGTTGTTTCAAAATGAAAAAAAAATTAGTCGGGTCCACATGAGGACCCGACGTGCTCTGCCAGTTATAAGTGTTGTATTGCAATTTGTTGAGGTACACCTTGGTTATGATAGGTATGAATTTCAGAGCATTATTCCATCATGTATTATCACTCATTCATTGTCATCACAAGCTTCTTCCTTCTATTTGTTGAAGATAGCTTTTCATTTGAGTTCCAATGGACAAGGTTGCAATAACTTTTGATCTTGTCATCAAATGTGATTTTGGTACATGATTGATATTGTTTATATTTCCTGATTTTGAGGATGCAAAGAAAAATATTACATAGACACAAGATCATAGGTAAAGGGGACCATCCAGTTCACTCGGTATATGGTATTCCTCATTCGGTTGAGAGTGTTGGAAAGGTCCAAGTTTAGATTACCGAATGGAGATATGAATGGTTTGAATATATTTTATGTATGCTACATTCAAGGAGGAACTCCTTTTCTGATCTTTATATGGAAGAATGGTATGAATATTATCTTGAAGGAGGGATATGCTTGATTGATCAGATTAATCAAGGCTGTAAGATGGGAGAAATAGGGGTGCCTGTTTGAAGTCCTAGGGTATAAAAAAATCATGACACTATTTAAACATGCTAAGTTGTTTGAAGACTTTAAAAACTTGAAAGAAAATGCATTTTAATTATCAGGCTCAAGTTGTATGGAGGAATATGGGCATGTGATGTGCCTAAAAGAATGCCTCAAAAGATGTACATGGTGGTTTTGTTGAAGAGGGCTCTAGAAACTTATAAGCAAATACAAATGGCACTGAAGGATCTCGATGAAGGAGAAGGCCATGTAACCCCAAAAAAATGTGTTCCCTCAGGCGCCAATGTAGCTGCAAATGCAGATCAAAACTACTGAAGATGGCACGCTACACCAACTAAAAGATGCACGCGCTGTTAGGGAAGAGGGCAGAATAACGCATAAATATCTATTGAAAGACTTTAAAACTTTCAAGCAAGTGGTGGGCATAATTCATGCAACATGGGAGATCCAACGCACCAGTCAAAGAGGAGCAACATACACATAAAGGTGAATGTATTGAAGAATATGTATGTAGCAAGGTCAAGTGAATAGTTGAAAATCTCATCAAACTCCTGGCAAGTGGCAGCCCCTGCCTTGAATGAAGCATAATGGAGACTGAGGCACGCATATGATGCATATGTTGATATGGCCTTTGAAATTAAAAAAAAATGCAATGTGGGGTGGCTACAACAGTGAAAACGTTTCAACATGAATGTCTAAAGAATGCTACAATAAGAACTTGTGTGCTGCTTCAGTGAGACAAATCAGTAAAAAGGGTAGTTTGCTGCTCAAGTGGTACACCATTACAAAAGAAAAGCTCATGTTGCCAGCATAGATAATGAGAGTCAATTTACACAAAAATAGATTTATTAAAAAGTCTTTAGAGGCTTTGACAAACGCAAACGGTGGGTGAATGACGCGTTGCCATCACTGCAGAGAACACACCAAGCAAATGGAAAGAGGAGTTTCAGAAATAAAGGCGATCCCATGGAATGCAATAAGCAGCAATACAAAATTTTAAATGCATGCCCCAAATCCAACGCAGCAAATGGAATGCCATGACTGGATAATGGATACAAAATGAAGTATGGGTGTTGGAAGCTTTGTAGAAACCCTCCAGCATTCAAATGATGGACGCAGCCTGAGTATGGGTGTTGTTAAAATCTGAAAATGAAGAGCCATAATTGTTGTGCACCCTAAATCAAATAGCCGTTAAAAAGACTCTTGAAACCTCCAAGCGAATGCAAGGGCTCGATGGTGAGATGGAACTCCATAGGCACGAGTATGCATCATGTATTGAAAAGAGGAATTTTTTTTTCAAGTAAATGTAATGGGCAGATGTGAAGAACGTGCTCCAAGCTCTCTGTTCTTTCCACTGCGCCAGCTGACGGGAAAAACTTTGCAAAGGAAGCAATGTTCTAAACGTGCGTACCCATCAAAGGAAACGTTTGGCAAAGCCCCAAATGAACACGGTCTCAGGGAATGTTATGACGTTTCCTGTGCACATAATGGTTTGTTAGAAGATATTAGAAACCCTCTAGCAAAATAAAATGTGAATGGATGAGCTTGAGGGTTGCCTTGAAGGATGTTGGTTGTGGCTTTGTCTGAAAAGCAAAGGATCAAACTAGGTAAGCTATGGCGCAGGAAATCGCTAGGGGAGACTTCCCTTGATCGATGGTTGATGAGGAAATGTCCTTATTGCAAAAGGAAATACCACCACGCCAAGTAATGGATTGAGCAGTGGCCAGCCTAAGTGAAATGCATCAACATTGCTCAGGAAGATGAGGCCGCCATGAAGGCCAAACAAGGGTTGCAGAGCAGAGAATACACACAAAGAACAAATTAGGGCAAGGAAAAGACTAAGAATGAAATCAACGGAGGACAAAAGAGATGAAACTGCAGTGAAATCTAGACCACACCCCGCTATCTGGCGCTTTGAAGATGCAAGTTTGTTAATTATCGTGAAATTGCGGGATGAGGCCACATGGAAGGTGGGTCCCTTGTGAAATTCTATGGTGAATGAATTAAAACTTTTAAAGTGCCAATGATTTGATTTTAAATGTTCTCAATGTTTTTTTTTAAAAGAAAGGCCATTTAAAAGGATAAGCTTGTCGATAAAATATTAGAAGAAGGTTGTTTTTAAATGGTAAAAGCAAGGGGTGGGGCCTGATGAAAAATTTCTCTACTCGATAATTTTCTTTAAGAAGGGGTTTTACTTTGTAAAATGAAATAAAGTAAAAGGAAAATATTTTAGACGGTGAAATATTTTTCCTGAGAATGAAAACTTTTGATTTTTAAAAGTTATGCTTTTAAAATATTGGAGAAATAAGATTTGTTGCAAAGTAGAATGGCACAAGGGATATATTTGTTAAAGTAAATAATTATTGACTGGGTAAAGTGTGGCTGCGACAAATAAGGGTGAACATTTTGTGCTGGGAAATAAAGTAAAAATAAAAGCCCAGGTATTAAAGTTGAATACTTTAATATGTGGAGAAGTATAATCTGTAGCAAGTAATAAACATGGAAATGTGGTTTACAAGGGAAAGGTGAAAAGGAAAATGTTTTAATGCTAAGTAAATGTTTTAAATAAAACATTTGAAACATTATTTACAGCCATGACATTATAGTAGAAGAATAGAAAAACAGAGTGTTTCATGACAAGCACGGGTATTTTTCACACAGCTGAGTGAAATGGAATTCCATCACATGGCATAATTTTTTGTTGCTTCAGAACAGACAACAAAGGCAAATGAAGAGGTAAATTCAGTTACAGAGAGAGGAGAGATGCTTTGCATTCTATTGATCAACGGTGAAGAGGATTCCAGATGGCATCTCTAGATCAGGTTTAGGGCTTCTTCTGAATCTTCTCTTATTCTATTTCTTGTCTTCTCTTCTAAAGTTCTAGGTTTTGGGGATTTTGTATGAGGCTAGGGTAGATAGAGAATTGTAAATTCTGAGTCATATTTTGAGTCTATAAGTTGTAATTTCTGATTTTATGAGCAAATACAACCAGTTTGTGCAAATAAATCATGAATGTCTTCAAAGTGTTTGCACATTCATGAATATCTTCAAATTTTCTCCATACTTGTACAGTTAAATCATATGAGTTCAATAATACAAAGTATCTTTGAGTTTGTCATCTCAAATTTCATGAGATTATGTTATTTGTTTATGGGTTTATTTCAAAGAAATGGTTAAATACTTTGAGCAGATAACAGTGATTTCAAGTGTGCAAGTTGGATTTGGTGAGGAGAGTTTTATTGATAACATGAGTGGGATTGTTGGTGTAAGACACTAACAGTTGATGCAAAGCATTAACAATTTAAATCCACTAGTTGAATGTCATTTGCTGATGAGTTCTTTTTATGTGTTTGAATCAATGACTCAGAATTAGGCACTGATTTATCTTGTAGCTTAGTGCATCTCAGAAACGTTTTATAAGTTAAAAATTATTTTAAATCCCTATGTGTTGTAGTTATCTCATGCTCCAAATAGTTGATATTACTGATGAACAACCAATTCTATTCAGTATTATCCTATTATGTTGAGATATTAAATGAGATTATCTGTTGTTGTTAATGTTGTTTATGATAATAGTGCAAAGATTGTAAAAGCATTAAGGGATCACCCTTCCGGGTCTTGCAAAGCCTAAAGTGTAGGAGGATTTTTAAAGTCCTCATCAGTTGGTCCAGGTCCTTCGAGTTTCCCTTGATTAGAATTGGCAATTCCATAGGTAGATTAGAAGACAAACCTAGTTGCAGTAAAAAAAAAACGATAGGACTGTGAAGATGTCATAAGAAACTGAATTACTTATCAACATGTGTTCAATAGAAGGAAAAAATGGGAATATATGAGGAATCTTGAAGAAGAAAGGAAGCAAAAACACAAGGATTTCCTAGGATACTTTGTTGAAGAAAAAGATCCTAGTAGAAGAATAAATTTGATAATTGATAGGTTTGAAAAATTATATGGCAAAATGGAGGCATATCTTCAAGAACACAGTGGTAAGGTAATATCGAAGCACGCCTCAGAGACAACCTCTAAATATCCCATGGAGCAATTGCCTCCTAAAAGAAAAAAAATAGAGGGCATTGAACCATTGACGCCTTATGAAGAGAGTGAAGGAGTAGGGGACACTGAACAAGTGGCCATTGTGTTGCAATCATTAAAGGGTGATGTTGAGGTTGATCAACCAATCTGTGAGACCAATGCCCATAAGTGTGAGGAAAGGATGGATGATACAAAAAAAGCATATACAGAAATACATGAGGATGAAAGAGAAATTGCAGCTAGGAGATTCGTAGAAGATGATGAATTTATTAAGACTCTAGAGTTTAAGGATTTTTGGACAAAAATGAAGGTGAAAGAATATGAGTAGAAAATAGAAATAAATGAAATGGGAATTGAGGAATCCTAAAAGGATCAAATAGTAGCACAAACCTTCAAGGAATTAAGGATTGATAATATTGACATAAGCCATCAGAAGGCTAGAGAAATGATTTTGAAAAGTAATATGATTTTGAAAAGTAATATGCCCATTTTCCCTAGTTTGGAACAAAAGAAAATGTTTTTACTTGACCAAGTATGGGCTCAAGAAGATCCAATGCTAGTTGCAGAGTTTGAATCTGATCAAGGAGTGAGTGGAATAGGGTATAATCCTAGGATTGAAACTATAGCTATATGGATCAAGCAAAAGAACACACAAAAGCCAAAACTACTGGATGTGATACAGGGAATGAAAGGGGTAGTTGTGGTAAGAACAATACCAGATAGCACCCCTTTGGAAGCAACCACAATGACTATGCATTCAGCCATGTTTACTTGTGTAACTATTAAAGGATTGGAAGATAGACTAAAAGAATATGAGAAGGAGCAAAGATTCCTGAATGATGAAGTTAATAAGTTATTTATGGAAAATGTTAAATTAAAAGAGCAACTAAAAGGAGCAGGAACCTCACAAGGTATGGAAATGGTCTTATATAAGCCTCCTAGTGCTCTAGTAGATGTTGTACAAAATATTTTTGTTGAACAAATGCAAGCTCTTGAGAAAGAAGTGGATGAAATGAAGAAAGCCAACAATAAAACACAAGATGAGGTAAAGAGACAAGTTTGTGAAGCTATAGAAAATATTCTTGATCATAGGGTAAAGTTGGTTGTAGATAAATTGGAGAATGTGTATGACAGTTATAATTTACTCCAAGAAGTTGTTGATCAAATAAAGGCACATACGCTTGTGTTTGAACCCTTGTTCAAAAGGTGGAAGCCTATGCACCACACTTTGTTGAAATTGTATAGGGTCCTACAAAGGAGTATTGATGCCCTTGCAACACTAAAACCAATTGATCAAATAGTCAAAATGATTATAGATGAATTTCAGAGTGCATAGGGACAAGACAAAATGGTTAAGACACAAATGGATTCTTTCCACACCCTAAAGCAGTGGTACATACAAGAAATAGTAAAAGGTGATGACCAATTGAAAGAATTTGAAGAGTGGAAAAAGGAGTTTGGTCAAATTATCAATAAGTGTGTTACCCACATACAGGAGGGTGGTGACATGAATCTTCACAAACTTAATTTAATTCTACATGGATTAATTGTTTTTTATGTTGGATACCTGAAGTTCGTTAATGATGTGAAAGCATTGTTGGATAGTCGGTGGTAGATGCATCTCACAAATATACCAAGGATTTAAGAGTACAAATGGCCATCAAATTTTACAATATATCAATGGGAGGAGAAATATTTGGCTTCTGAGAATGTTACATCCCAAATTATGACGTTACAATTTACCAACACATGATAGAGTAAATGTGAATTCTGGAGGTGAATTAATGATGCTTGTATCTTGTTATCAATAATGACGTTCTATTTAAATGATGGTTTCATTTGATTGTTACTTCAATTGATGTAATTTTGAATGAATGTTGCATACAATTATGGAATAATGTTATTCTAACTTGTGAGATGTTTTTACCTTGTTATGAGCATATGACTGCCGATGTCATGTCATGGTGCGCAGGTATGAAGACTGTTCCTCCGGACATAGGAGAGACATCATTCGGGGAGGAACTTGGTCGGGTAAACAGTAACAATTACCAAATTGAGCATACACACACACGTCAGTATAGTCTCTAAGAAACCAAGTCAGTTATGTTGGTTTAGATAAGTCATCCTTAGGCTTTAGGAGTTATGTTTACTTCTTTATGCTTTGAAAAGTGATGATTACTCTTTTGTCTGACTTATTGTGCTTTGACCATGATATGGAAAACGTGAATGGATATATGTTAATAGGTCAAGTGAGTATGTGTATACATATATATAATGAACACGTATATACATGTTAATACATATGTATACTCGGCAGATGGATGTGCCCATATATATGTGTCAACATGGTATACATACATTTACATGTACACTGTGTACAGTGATATACATATATATACATACCCACGCTACCTATTGCTTATGAATAATGATGCTAATAATAATAATATTATTGCCTGGTGACTTTACGTAAATATATATATAAATATCAGGTTGCTGACAAGCTCACGATATATTTATATATTTGTTAAATATATATATATTTAAGTAATTATATATTAACGATTATATATAAAATTATTATAGTTATATTAAAATATATATATATTTAAAATACTCGGGTATTTTAATATTTATATGTTAATATATTTTAAAAGACTATAATAATATTATATAATATTTCAAATAATATTGTCTAGGAGATTTACGTATATCTTTATGTGTAAATATATATATTAATAAAGTGATTATTAATATATACATCAATACATAAGGAATATGTAAATAATTATATATTTATATATTTTATAAAATATATGTGTTAATATTAAAATTAATATATTCTTATATATAAATACGTTTATATATAAAGATATATTAATATTTAATAGAATACATATATATATATATATATAAAATATACAAATATATATATAATTTAAATTTAAATGAAGGAAAAGAATTGCAAATGTTTAAAAGAATAAACATTATTCTATGAAGGATATAATTGCAATATATATATATAGAGGAAGTAAATATTCGAAAATGTAGCCGCATGAAATATTTAACTCATTAAAATACATTTCAAAAAGAAATGAACTTCATAAAGGAAGAAAATACGTTTTTCTTTGAAAAGCTCATGAAAACGAACTGGAGGAAATCGTGCGCCTGGTAAAAACACGTTTGGTTCGCACCTGGGCTGCGACCTAGTCTGAAGAATAACCAAATGCTGATCTTAGGGCCCCAAATGGTGACGTGGAAGCTTTTTAACCTTGACCTAAAAGAATAAGTCATTCATTTTCATGCAACTGGCCAAAAGAAAACGTGTGACGGTTTTGAAGATTAGAGTTGAAAAATTCTTAATTGCTGGCTTAAAAGGAAGTCAAATCACCTCCATTTTTAATGACTTAGGGTTTAAGAATCCGCCATGTATCATTTTGACTAATTCTGGGCACTTGTTGTCAATCCACATCAACATGCCTTCTTAAGTGGAAAACTGTTGCATTTCGGGTATATAAATATGCACGCCTTCCATTCATTGCATATACACACATTGAGCAATCTGAGTTTAGTATTTTGAGCCGTCCCTGTTCATTCTATAACACACAACTTATAAGTCAAAGTTTGCTCTCATTTTAAGAGTTCAAAAATATTTTTTGAGTGATTCTCTTTAGCTGTGAGTGAGTTTTATTATTGCTGAGAGAAGCTTTTCATATTTTCTGAGAGCATATTTCACCATATGCTGAGAGACATCCTCTATTATTATCTTCACCATTTCCGAGTTCACAGTAAGAAGTTGAGATTACTTTTCAGCTGTAGCAAGTGATTAATTTCTGAGGAAGAGTTTGAGACTGGTTTGAGAGTGCTGGAAGTCTTTTGTTAGAGGTCTGAGGAGCTGCAAACACATTCAAGGTCATCCTCTAAAAGGAAAAGGCATATACTAGGCATGTTGTTTCTTCTTTCATGTTCTAGAGCGTATTTCTTGATATATATCTAAAAGAGTAAATACTGAATGTGCATAGTTAGGGATTTGCATTGAGTTCAATACTTCAGTTAAGATAAACAAGAAATGGTTCTATGTTGCACCATGTAAGTAAATTACCTTAAGGAATAGCTATGCATGTTTTCCGAAGTGTATACCTGATAGCATAAGTGTGTGTTTTGCATTAAGTGTGAATTATGTATGAACTCCATATGAGGAGTATATAGGGATTCAATGCTTAAGGGATTGTGGAAAAGGGAATATATGAGTAAAGAGCTTAGGGGATTAATTTACTTATCTTACATTAAAAGAAATAATGGAAAAAGATAAAAGGGAGGGATTTATTTGCATTTTGAATGACTTCTGCATGTTGTGTATGATCTCTGTATATGGAGAATACGTAGATGTACTTATTATCTACTAGGATCGAAATGAAGGCAGAATCAAGTAAAGTCTTTTAGCTTAAGTTATTAGGATGACTGATGCAAGCTAAGTAGCCCTAAGATAAAGATTTCCTAATTAGGAGGGTTGATACAAGACACTTGTAGGATGTTTCATTTCTAGTAGGTTCAAATGATTGTAGGATATCTGGGGTGACGGATTTACCCATTGAAGGATAAAACGTATGCGTAGAGTAAGGAAGCCTCAAGTCAAATCGGCCCTGAGTAGTGTTTATGATAGATGACCTTCATTCGAAGTACTGAATGAGAATACTTTGGCCAAAGTAGTGAAAGGTACAACATCCACCTAGGTGTGAGATAGTTGAGACTACACTGTCAGTTCATTGTGATCCGAGTACTAGATCGAGATTGTGAAATAGCAAAGTTCTAGTTGTGTAGGACACAACACTATGCTCAGTTGGTAATCGTTAAAGGATACCCTACCAATCTCTTCTTCGAAGGGAGGGCCATTCATTGTGAAATGATCGTGCGGGGGACCGCATTATAAGTCTGTGGTTGGTGGAAAAGTGCCCGAGTGATGTTTCTCCTCCACAGCAAGCGGCCGATGTACCAAGATTTGAAAGGATGGACTCCTTGACCTTCTTACTTCTATTTGTGCAAAAGCTTACGAGCTATGTATGTAACTGTGTTACTTTTGAACTTTGATTTATATTTCCAATAAAAATGGAATTCATGTGGAAACATACTGTAACTTGTATGTATTTATCAATAAAGAAAGGAAATTTTTTATTGTATTATCTTTGTTACTTGTTACCTTTAAATGATTAAGGTGAGAATTGGAAAATTTTAATTTATGCAAGGAATAGGTCGTTACAGAGAAGTAGGTCACTAGGATGAGAGCATTTGGACGTCTATCATGGAGAAGAAGGCTTTTCTAGATCAATGATCATGAGCCTTCTACGTTGATTATTGGACTTATAACATCTAAATTGTCTTAAGATCTATTTTATTTCTTTAATTATGTTAATCAAGCAAGTAGTTAGTGAAGAGGTGTAAATTTGAAACTTTTCCTCATTTTGTAAAAGGGCATGTAGCTTGTTGCTTCCCATATAAAAGGGGAAACCAAGGTTTGATTTTGATAACATATCAATATCATCGCCATTAGTAGGAATGGATAGATTGCACATTCCATCCATCCATTTCCATATATCAAAGACTTATGTTATTAATGTATATCATTTGAAGTAATATAATGGAGAAGACTGCTCTTAAATGGTGATCTATTTTTGGTGCTCAATTCTTGTGTTGATTTTCATTCTTATCTATTGTTGTATTGTCTCCAAAGTGGTTCTCTTAAATTATTCAAATCTATATGATTTTTCTAGACACATTTGTTGTAATTGTGTGATTATTGTTATCCACTGAAATTGCACCCTGTCGAACCTGATGTTCAACGCCTTAGTGTAACATGGGAAGACCTCTAAAGTTGTGGGTTTCTTGTAGACAGAGGTCAACCTCTGGAGAAGGCCGGATTCCTTTGTGCTATCACCTAACTACTAATCTTGTAAAGGAAAAGAGTAGAAGGAGAATACTTAAAAATTAAAACTGATGGAAACACTATTTCTATGGTGATACACCAAATTGACAAGAGCAATGAGACACTCAGGTTACACTTGAATATTGATGATGGATATGGGACTGCACAACAAGTTTCTTTAGATTATGCATAAGTATTTCACAAAAAAGTTTGACATGCACACACTTTTAAGAAGGAAAAGCAATTTTTCACAAATTAAAAGCTCATGTGCAATTCAGTAAACACAATTTGTAATCTGCATAATACTACTTTTGCAAAGAGAAGCATGCTAACATGAGACAAAGCTATAAGGAAATAGAAAAATTTCACAAAGTAGCTTGATCAATCACCTGAAAATGTGCAGCATTTTACAAGAACTAGAAGGAAAATTGAACCATCAATGGTAACCAAGGTAAATTCTATATATCATGCTCCAAATTCCAAATGAGTTACAAAGCATACATCAGTTGAGAAAGGATTTGAGAAAAATCACTGAGTCTCCAGAATGCATAATCAAAACTCCTTTACAAAGAGGCCAAAATGCAACTTTATACAAAAAAGTGTCGGCCCCTTAGATCTTTTGGAATAGAGCTAATGTTGCATTCAATGTGCATCCTCGAGTCGATGTCGATGAAGGATCACTCCCAGGAATGGCCTCCAGATCTTTTGGAATAATCACATTAACCTCTGGCCTCCATGTCCACCCTCAAACTTCCATCAGAGCCGCCTTGAATGTGGTTGTTCTGATAATCATAAATGTCAATCTACCCCTCGCCAGCAGACACCACAGCTGTCATTGTGACTTGAGGTTTTTTTTTTCCTTTTTTCCTTTTTTCCTTTTTTCTGCTCAAGATCTTTCTGCAAGTTGATCGTCTTCGAGAAGTAGTATCTAACCTCCCCTGTTAGATCTCTTCACAGACAACACCACTTTCCACTAAACCAATCCATCATCCTTTGATCACAGAGCAGATCCATACCACTCGCATTTCGTTGATCTTCCACAGGGTGATCATATCAGTCAAACAGTCAATGGTTTGCCCTCGGCTTTCTCTGATTGGCTGAACACATGCCACTTAGGCTTTCCAGGCGGTCAAATGCTATTCAAACGGAATCGAATGTCAGTGAGACACTAGCCGTGTCTCCCCGATGCGATTAGACTTCATAGCAACAGTCAGCATAGCACACAACTGTCAGCAAGACCTCATAGCGAGCTGCAAGAGTCATACCGATATCCCCTTTGTCATCGCCTAGACTATCGACAAGATTTGTCGCTTTAGGCAAGAGGTCTTGCCGAAAGCACCTGACAGTAGATAACATTCCAACCAGACCATCAGAAAGACCACCACAAGTCGGCAAGACATCATAGCGATCCCCTCCTGTCAGCGAGACCACCATCTATCGGCGAGACGTCACAGCGAATGCGCAAGAGTAGACCTATCGCCATTGGCAAGACCATCGCTTGTCGGGGAGACATCATAGCGAGAGCAAATCATTTAGGCAGGAGTCTCCCCGATATCCACTTGTGAACAAATGTCGGTGAGACATTATCGGGTCGGCAAGACATCACTTCGAGCTCAACTTCTTTCAGCGAGACCATCCTCAGTCGGTGAGACATCATGTTGAACCCTTCATCTTTCGGTGAGCTCAGACCATTTTGGGGAGACCACCTTCGGTTGGTAAGACTTCACATCGACGCTAACCTCTCTCGATGAGACTCCCACTGGTCGGGAAGACCTCATAGTGATTTCCATCAGTTACACCGAAGAGTAAAATCGTCGGCGAGATTCCCGCGAGTCAGCAAGACATCTACCCGACGCCGGCCATTTCGGTGAGACCTCTATCAGTCGGAGAGACATCTCCCTGAAGCAAATCTTTCCCCGACGCCAACCTTGTGAACAACTGTCGGCAAGACCATTTCCCAAGCGGAGAGAGATTGAAACTCACAGCGACTGAAATGTCTTAGCGACCTTGATGCAAAAGTTAATCCATTTGGCCTTCATGAACACTTGAAAATATAGACCCCTACCTAATTGAGCCCATAGGTGAAAATCAGGTAACATTTCTGGCGACCTCAGTTGGATGTTTGCTTGCTAAACATGCAAACCAGTAGCCTAGGCCTGTCCATTGGGCTTAGAGTGACTTAGTAAAAACCTCAGAAATAGACCAAGAGCAGTTTTGTATATGGCTGTAACTCGCTTGAGACTCATGAAGTAGATCAGGACACTGGAAACTTATTGAAACTGGAGAGACTGAAGTGAAACTACCAAACTATACTAGAAAAACACTTAGGAAATGAAACAACAATTAAACTAAAGTGCAAAAACACTTATTGAAAGCATAAAACCTAACCTAATATGTACAATGATAAATCATACCTCAAAACAACATTTGAGGTGAATCCCATTAACTGGGACTGGTAACTTTTCTCCATCCATGTTTGATAATTGGAATGCATTATGCTCCTTGCATTCAGTAATAACAAATGGACCTGCCCAAAAAATCAAATTTTGTGTGCTTGCCTGGTCCACTCTTTAGCACATCCCACTTGAGAAAAATATCACCTTCTTTAAAAATTTTGGTTGTAGCTTTCTTATCAAATGTTCTCTTTGTTTGGAGTTGATGATACTCCAAAGTTTTAATTGCCTTATCTCTTGATTCCTCAAGCTCCATGAGCTCTGCATATCTTACGGACATCGGGTCATGTTCTTCATACATCTGCAACTGGTGAACAATGTCTAGAGCTAGAAGCTCCACAGATAGAGGTAATCTAGCCTCTTTACCATAAATGAGTACATATGGAGAATTACCAACTGATCTCTTGGGGGTTATTCTATCTACCCAAAGTGCAGATTTCAATGTGGTATGCCAAATTCTTTGATTCTCTTCCATAGTCCTCTTAATAATCCTTATCAGATTTTTATTTGTACTTTCAGCTAAACCATTACCTTGTGGGTAATAATTAGAGGAAGTATTCAAATGAATTCTGTGTTTAATAGCCCAATCTGTGACTCTTAATCCAACAAATGCAAGAGCATTATCTGAAATAATGGAGTCAGGAACTCCAAATCTGGTGATTTTATCTTCATAAAAACTCAAAACTGAAGATTCATTTGCTTCTTTCAAAGTTGCTACCTCTATCCACCATGTGAAATAGTTTGTAGCAGTAAACACCCACTTGTGACTAGCACTGGATGGTGGATTAATTGGCCCAATAAAGTCAATGCCCCATCTCATGAAGAGTTGCTCTACTTGAACTGGATGTAAAGGCATAGCAGGTAACTTTTCCTTTCCTACAAATAAAACACACTTAATACACTTCCTTGACCATGCATATGCATCTTTAAACAAGTTGGGCCAGTAGTAACCAGCTCTCATGATTTTCCAAGCAGTTGTCCTTGGAGCAAAATGACCTCCCGAAACTCCATCATGAAACCCATGAAGTACTTGCTCTGTTTGATCAACATCAATACACCTTAATAAGACACCATTCAGATCTTTCCTGAAAAGAATACTATCAATGAGGACATAAGGAATTGATTGTAATCTGAAGTATCTTCATTTTTCTCTATCTAGACCTGGTGGACATTCACCAGTACGAAGAAAGTGGGTCATTTCTTGAACCCAACCTGCAACTGATGTAGGTGCAACAGCTTGAACATTTTGAGGCTCATCAATATTAGCTAAAACAACACCAGTTTCTGATTTATGTACATCTTCAGGGGTTGAGGCAAGTTGCTCATAAAGTCCTCTACCCCTGACAAGTTTTGTGATGTTGATGTCAACATCAAATTTCATTACTTTTGTGATCCACCCTGCTCTTTTCTCACTCATCTCTTAATTCAACAAAAATTCCTTTACACTTGGGTGTGCAACCAAAATATGAATTTTATTGTTTGAAACTAAAGGTTTAAACTTCTTTATACTTTTGATCACAACGAGAACATGTTTCTCAACAAATGTATATTTCTGTTCATAATCAGAAAATCCTCGACTAAAGAAAGCTATCAGCTGCTCTAAATTATCACTATTTTTTTGAATAAGCATAGTAGAAATTGAACTAATGCTTCCAAAAGCATACAAAAAGAAGTCTTTAGAGAAATATGGATTTACTAGTGTTGGGGTTGTTGCTAAATCCTCCTTCATTTCTTCAAAACTATGTTTTGCTTCTCTAGTCCAACTGAAAACTGCATTCTTTTTAAGCATGGCAGTCAAAGGCTATAATAAATTTGCCACATCAGGAATGAATCTTCTTAAAAAGTTAATTCTCCCTAAAAATCTCTACAATCCTTTCTTGTGATTGGGTAATGGCAATTCAAGTATAGCTTTAACTCTTTCAGGATCAATGGTAACTCCGTCTTTTGATACTATGTGACCTAACAGTTTACCTTCATGAACTGCAAAAATACTCTTTTTTGGATTGAGAGATATTCCATATTCTCTACATTTTTCAAAAACTTGCTTGAGATGTGACAAGTGTTCATCTACATTCTTTGAATATACAGTTATGTCATCTAAGTAAACCAGCAGAAATTTATGAATTAAACTTTGAAATGCCATATCCATGGCACGCTGAAAGGTGGCACCAGCGTTAGATCAACCAAAAGGCATTCTCTTGTAGGCCATAGTGCACCATTTTGTTGTAAATGTTGTTTTATACTGGTCCTCCTCTTTAACTAGAATCTGGTTATAACCAGAAAATCCATCTAGAAGAGAAAATCTCTCTGATCCAGCAACAGCTTGGAGAATTTGTTCCATAGATGGTAAGGGATAATGATCTTTCAGAGATGCTCTGTTAAGGTCTCTAAAATCTACACATAATCTTATCTCCCCGCTCATTTTTCTAACCAGAACAAGGTTAGAAACCCAGGATGTGTGTTTAATTAGAAATACAATAACCCCCCTCAACTAACTTGGTCAACTCTTTGATCATTAAAGGTTTGAGCTTGGGGTTCAAGGGTCTTTGTTTTTGTCTAACATGCTTGGCACCAGGTTCTAACTCAATTGTATGTTGTGCAATATGAGGATCAAACCCTCTTAAATCAAAATATTTCCAAGCAAAAACATCATGATACTCCTGGCATAAAACAATGAAAGCTCTCTTATCCTCAACTGAACAGATTTTGCCTAATTTGAGAAGCTTACCTTTAAAGATTTCCACTTCTTCATAATGATCTTCTTTCACTTGAATGCCAAATTTTTTCTTTTTAAGCTGATCATCAGAATTGAATATGGATTCCAAGGTAACCAACCCTTTGGGAAGTTTATTTGTCTTCAACTGTATCACTTGATCATCATACTGTTGTTTAATCTTTTCCTGGTTTACTACAGAAAATTGATCTTCTTGGAGCAGAAAGGTTAAAATATGTTCATCACTTTCAAATACCTGTCAGTTAATGTTGTTATTAGGAATTGATGGCTTGATAACCACCTTGACATACTGTTATATTTTATCTTTTTTGATATCGCCTGGGATTTCAAACTGTACTCCAATTGTTGTAAGTGTATCAGCATGCTTATTCTGATTTTGTGGAATAGAAATCAGATTGAAGGCTTTAAATTCTTCAATTATGTTCCATACTCTGTTTCTGTAAGACTTCAAAGCATCATTCTTGGAAAAATTCATCCCTCTAACTTGATTAACTATCAATTCATTGTCTCCATAAGCTTTTAAACAATCAATAACTCTTTTCCTTGCCCACTCAAGGCCTTGAATGAGTCCTACATACTCAGCATTGTTGTTAGAACATGCAAAAGGAAAACGAAAAGATGAAAAGTACTTATCACCCTGTAGAGAAATCAACATCGCACCTCCACCTACTCCATTCTTGCTTTTGGAACCATCAAAAAATATTTCCCAAAGTTCACTTTGTTGTTGCAACAACTGATCTGTACCTTTTTCAAGATTTGGAACCTCTGCATCATGTTCAAACATCACATAATTACCCATACCGGCATCTTGAACAAGATCTTCAGGACTGTCCAACACATTTTCAGATGCCCATTCATGTAACAACACAATAGGAACAACTTCTGCTTGAAGTTCTTGAGCGGGAGCCAATTCACTGTCAGAAAAAATGACACAATTTGTGTCTACAGCAGTAGGAACAACATTGATAGGACTTGGGTTATACGGCTCAATGTGATCTTTAGCCAAGTTTTCAGATTTAATGGTAACTTTAGTTCCGTATCTTGTTCTAAACAACATATGTGACCAATCAGCTGACACATAACCACCTATCTTAGTTGTAAAGTCTCTTGAGAGGCACAAAGAAAAGAAAGGTGGGAAATCTATGACACATATGTCCTGAGGAACTGAAAAATTCGGACAAGCATGAAGGGTAAGACTCAAATCTTTAATAATACCCAATGTATTAACAAAAGTACCATCCAATTGAATCACTCATTTCTCTAAAGGCTGATACTTTAGTCCAAGCTTGTTAGCAATTTGCTTTGGCATTATAGAGCTACTAGCTCCACTATCTACCATATAGTTATGAACTAACTTATCACCTATGATTACAGACACGCAAAATGGAGGTGGTTTGACTACTTTTCCCGCCTCTTTGCTGGGTTGTTTATCATTTTCTTGAGGATTATTTGTCAACACAGTTCTGACTTAACCTATTGGAGACCCAGATTCATAAGACACTTTAAAATTTGACAAGGCTAAGTGTAACATATCTTTTTGACTTGGGATAGCCAATGAATCCCACATAGACATCGTTATGTTCATCTTTTTCATACTATCAAGAATATTATAGGGTACAGCTGGGTTCACTTTATGATTTACCTTTATGCCAAGATGATCAACTTGCAAGGGTGGCTGCTCCTTAACTAGGAGTTGCTGATTTCTTTGCAAACCACGAGTCACTTGAGATGTAGATGGTTCTACAACTATTGATTTTCCTTTATCAGCTACTTGATCCAACTCAAAAGCTCTTTTCTTCGCCCTTGTGTTAGCTGCAACTAGAGAATTATCTACATTCAATCCACATAATTCTTCACCTTTCTAGTTAAGTAGGGTAGTTTCATTGGTAAGCTGATCTTGGTGTTGTGGAGATGCATCATTGAGTGCATTCTGCTATGAACTTGAGGCATTCTGTACCATAAGTTCTTGATTAATAAGTCCGTTTGAGCAAGTGACCTGATTGTGAGGTTGGTTACAAGGGTAGCACCACTCATAATCTGTTGCTAAGTTGTTCTAAATAGGGACAAGATCTTTAACTACACTAACAGGTGCTGGAGCATAAGCCTGAAAAGGTCTAGTATTTACACTCTGTCTTGGGCCCTGGTAGTTTCCTTGATAAGCCTTTCTATTACCTTCATATTGTTGTTGCTGACCTGAATTTTGTTGTTGATAAGGCATGTTATATGATTGTTGCTTTTCCAAGCTCACAAGCTTATTACCAAATTTTTTTAATAAACTTTTGATCTCCTGTAACTCATTTGAAGATCTTGAAACAACAATTTCTTGTGTTACAACAGCTGGAACAACAGCTTATACTGCTTTAATAGGTGGCAAAGGTGTAAAAGGTGGCATCTCCAAAGGGATATTCAAATGAATATCTGGAAATATAGGCATTGGTGGCCTAGGCGCAAGTTTACTAGCTTGTATTAGGTTGTTTTCAGCTCTGATTGCTATTTCAAATGCATCTAGTAGAGAAACACCCCCCATTGATTGTATCATAATGGCTATATCACTGTTAAGAGCCTTCAAAAATTATAAAAATGCATATTCTAGAGGTGGTCTCACTGTTGCAGGGATTCTATCCCAGGTTCTTTGAAATCTGAAATTGAAATCATTCATTTGCTCCTGAGGAGCCCTCTTAATCGTAGTTAATTGCTCCAACAAAGACAAATTATCAGACCTGTCCTGAAATTGCTTGTGTAATTTGTTACCCAATTCATCCCAAGTGGAAATTGAACCTACTCCAAGACTCTTGAACCACTGTAATTCTCTTCCTTTGAATGATGCTGCAAGTAGTCTTACATCTACGTCTTCTTGTGTGATATGGTGCACACCACATAAGGAAGCAACGTCTCATATATGTTCAATCGGGGTAGTCTGATCTTCCCCAGTGAAAATTGACAAGCTTTTCAAAGTTGCCATTGAAATGTCATTGTGTTGTGCCAAATTTAATGGACTACCTCCATTAAATGGCACAAAAGGCTAATTTCTAGGAGCAGCCATTAGAGGCGGCTGAGGTGGGTTTACTTGCACTCTAGGTGAAACAAAAAATGGGACAGCAATATGAGATCTCACAGATGGAGGAGTAGATTTAGTTCTTCTAGAATAGATAAATGTTGTCCCTGTCCTTTCTGTTACCCTGCTTTTTCTCTTTAGTGGGGAAAGTTGTAAATATTCAAAAGGAACTAAGCTGCTCCTTGTCTGAACTCTTCTCATAAGTTGTAAAAGCACTGATTCTAAAGTTCTTTCTCCCCAGTGGAGTCGCCAAGTATGCAAAATTGACTTATGTAAAGTCTGAAACTTGTTGGTTGCATACCAAACCAACAATATAAGGTGGAACTTGTCCCACCGGGCGTGCCAGAATTGTTATCCACTGAAATTGCACCCTGTTGAACCTTATGTTCAACACCTCAATGTAACATGGGAAGACCTCTAAAGTTGTGGGTTTCTTGTAGACAGAGGTCAACCTCCGGAGAAGGTCGGATTCCTTTGTGCTATCACCTAACTACTAATCTTGTAAAGGAAAAGAGTAGAAGGAGAATACTTAAAAATTAAAACTGATGGAAACACTATTTCTATGGTGATACACCAAATTGACAAGAGAAATGAGACACTCAGGTTACACTTGAATATTGATGATGGATATGGGACTGCACAACAAGTTTCTTTAGATTATGCATAAGTATTTCACAAACAGGTTTGACATGCACACACTTTTAAGAAGGAAAAACATTTTTTCACAAATTAAAAGCTCATGTGCAATTCAGTAAACACAATTTGTAATCTGCATAATACTACTTTTGCAAAGAGAGGCATGCTAACATGAGACAAAGCTATAAGGAAATAGAAAAATTTCACAAAGTAGCTTGATCAATCACCTGAAAATGTGCAACATTTTACAAGAACTAGAAGGAAAATTGAACCATCAATGGTAACCAAGGTAAATTCTATATATCATGCTCCAAATTCCAAATGAGTTACAAAGCATACATCAGTTGAGAAAGGATTTGAGAAAAATCACTGACTCTCCAGAATGCATAATCATAACTCCTTTACAAAGAGGCCAAAATGCCACTTTATACAAAAAAGTTTCAGCCCCTTAGATCTTTTGGAATAGAGTTAATGTTGCATTCAATGTACATCCTCGAGTCGATGTCGGTGAAGGATCGCTCTCGGGAATGGCCTCTAGATCTTTTGGAATAATCACATTAACTTCTAGCCTCTGTGTCCACCCTCGAACTTCCATCAAAGCCAACTTGAATGTGGTTGTTCTAATAATCATAAATGTCAATCTACCCCTTGCCAGCAGACACCACAGCTGTCATTGTGACTTGAGGTTTTGTTTTTTTTTTCCTTTCTGCCTTTTTTTTTCTCAAGATCTTTCTGCAAGTTGATCATCTTCGAGAAGCAGCATTTGACCTCCCCTGTTAGATCTCTTCATAGACGACACCACTGGACACTGAACCGATCCATCATCCTTTGGTCACAGAGCAGATCCATACCACTCACATTTCGTTGATCTTCCATAGGGCGATCATATCAGTCAAATAGTCAATGGTTTTCCCTTGGCTTTCTCTAATTGGATGAACACATGCCACTTAGGCTTTCCAGGCGGTCAAATGCTATTCAAATGGAATCGCATGTCGGTGAGACACTAGCTATGTCTCCCCGATGCGATTAGACTTCACAACAACAGTCAACATAGCACACAACTGTTGGCGAGACCTCATAGCGAGCTGTAAGAGTCATATCGATATCCCCTTTGTTATTGCCCAGACTATCGGCAAGATATATCGCTTTCGATAAGAGGTCTTGCCGAAAGCACCTGATAGTAGATAATATTCCAACATGACCATCAGAAAGACCACCAAAAGTTGGCAAGACATCATAGCGATCCCCTCCTGTTGGCGAGACGTCACAGTGAATGCGCAAGAGTAGACCTATCGCCATTGACAAGACCATCGCTTGTCGGGAAGACATCATAGTGAGAGGAAATCATTCAGGCAGGAGTCTCCCCGATATCCACTTGTGAACAAATGTCGGTGAGACATTATCAGGTTGGCAAGACATCACTCCGAGCTCAACTTCTTTTGGCGAGACCATCCTCAGTCGGTGAGACATCATGCCAAACCCTTCATCTTTCGACGAGCTCGTACCATTTTGGGGAGACCACCCTCAGTCAGCAAGACTTCACACCGATGCTAACCTCTCTCGGCGAGACTCCCACCGATCAGGGAGATCTCATAGCAATTTCCATCAATTACACCGAAGAGTTAAATCGTCGGCGAGATTCCCTCAATTTGGCAAGACATCTCCCCGACACCGGCCATTTCGGCGAGACCTCTATCAGTCGGAGAGACAGCTCCCCGAAGCAAATCTTTCCCCAACACAAACCTTGTGAACAACTGTCGACGAGACCATTTCCCAAGCAGAGAGAGATGGAAACTGACAACGACCGAAATGTCTTAGCGACCTTGATGCAAAAGTTAATCCATTTGGCCTTCATGAACACTTGAAAATATAGACCCCTGCCTGATTGAGCCCGCGGGTGAAAATCGGGTAACAATTATCTTGATTGGGTTTTGCTGAGAGGGAATTAACAATCCTTTTAGTTAATTCATTTTGATTGGTTCCCTCAGGGATTAAAAATCCTTTTAAGGTGGCTAGTTTGATTGGTTTCCCTTAAGCTAAGAATTAAAATTCCTTTTGAATAGCATCACAGTAATTTGAGGGAATAACATTGGGATCTATAAAGAAGAGTATTGTGGCAAACAAACCTGCACATTTTCACAAGGTGCAAACATTTAAAAGTTCCCAACAGTTATAGGTAAGCTGAATTATAGGTTTACCTATCATACAAATCTATCTCCATAATCATCATCCATCCATTAACTCCATTCACCCAATAGATTAGGCACTATTCAACTTTAGAACAATTCCATTCAAACTTCACTTACACACTTTACTCTCAAAGAATACAAGTAGAAATTAATAATCAAATCTTGCATCTACTTCACCCCCATGTGCCATTGTGAGTAGATTGCCTAAGTTAGAGATCATTCTCAAGCCTTCAAATCTGCTTTATCACTTAGGTATACCCACCTAGATCTAGTAGAGCCTAAAGAGTAGGAGGTGATCAATCATATTTTCCTCATTTGTTGTCCAAAAATGTATTAAGATACTGACACCCTCTTATGGTCTGAAAACCTTTTTTTTAGACCTAATAGATTGGCAACTCTACTAGGGAAAACCTAGCAATTTCTAAATCCAGACCGTTCATCTTAGAGTCATTGAAAATCATCATATCAGAAGAATCCACTGGGAAATGATCCAAAGAAGTTGTAAACCTTTTCTCACTTTTCATAAAAGTGAGTGGTGACTCAATCAAGCTTGTAGCAACAAGTGCATGACTGGGAAGATAAAATACACATCAACAAGAACTAACCCTAGAGTTTAGAGCATTAAATCATCCTACGAAATGAACAACAGAATATCAATGCATCAAGAAAGTACAAAGAAGAACAATGGTAGGTGGACAGATAAACATGGATCTCCCCCTTCAAAGGTTGATACAAATAAGAATAAAGGAGCATCTAAATAGTCAGATACTACATTTACCAACTGTGAGAATATTCTAGAACAACCTCCTGCATTGCATAATAGCTTCAACCCATTACATGAATCAAAGTATAATAATGATGATCCATGCAGAGATCCCCGTACCCCATGTGAGCAAGAAAACACTAGTCGTCCTGTTCTTCGTTGGAAGGAAGATCCTCAAAAAATGAAGGAGTTTTTTTCCCAAATGGATGAAGAGAAAATCCAAAGGAAAAATGAGTATGACTACAAGATGTCATTACAACAAGGAGAAGAAACCCAACATGGATTGATGGATCACTCTGCGCCTATTGAGAATTATGATGAAATGACTACTCGAGAAATAGAAGAATATGTGGAAAGGTAGAGAGATGAGCTTAGGAAAAGATAGTAGTTGATAAAAGAGAGCCACGATATGAGTCAAAAAATTTCTTAATTAAATATCCATGCAGCAAAACCACCAAAGTATTTCCCTCCCCATAAACAAGGAGGTAACATCAATACACATGAGTCATCTCAAAATACAGGTGCTCCAGGTACTTCAAAAGCACCTCACAATACAGCTGGTAACCCAAAGCAACATTCCCAACATAATGTGCCACCATAAAGATCCCAACCACAAAACACCAACAACATTCTACAATCTAACCCACCACCAAGACAATAATATGTCCCACACTATCAACACCATCTGCCACAACAGAATATATATTCTCACCAGAATATCCAACAAAATGTTATTCAACCTCTACATGCATTCCAATATTATCCTAATCCACCACCTCAAAATCCTTATCTACAAAATCCTACTAGCATGAGAAAATAGTTTGACTTGACAAGATATCAACTATACCCATATCCCATTGATAGTAGTTGGAGAAATACTATCCCTAAATTCACAAGGAATAGTGCAACTATAGCAGAAGAACACAAGAAAATTCAATGCTTTTGTGCAAGATTTAGGCATGGAACAAGAGGATGTCCTTATGAGGCTATTCATGATGTCTCTAACTGAAGAAGCAAGGGATTGGTTCAATAGCCTGCTAGATGCCTTAATTACCTCTGTAATAGACTTCCAAGATCAATTTCTAGAGAAATATGGGAATCAATGTGCTCTTGAATTTTCTCTACATGAATTAATAAGTATCCAAAAACATTAGAATGAATTAGTTTATGATTTGAATTAGAGATTCTCTAAGCTCAATAATAAGATACCACATGGATCCAAATTAGCTGACTCAACAACTTTAAGTATATATTTAAAGGCCTTTGATCCTAAAATTGGGTATGAGCTTAGAAACAAATACCCTAGAAGCCTAAATAAAGCACAAAAGGCAGCCTTAACCATTGAAAATAATAGGAAAGTTGCTAGAATGATTGGAAAAAGGGATAACCTTAGGATCCCACAAAATCCCAACAATCCCTAGAATAGACAAGAAAGTCAATACAAAAATGAAAGGCCAAGATTGCATGACATGCCCTAAAATACCACTTGGAAGGATGGAAAAACAATAGAAAAACCAAATTGGAAAGAGACTCCTAATCTCTTGAAAAAAAATGGAGCACATTCAGTAGATACTACACCATGGTGTTCACCTTTCCATAGACTCCATGCCCCTGAACATTATGCAGTGGCTCAAGCTTGTTAGGAAGATGAGTGGTCACAAGAGCAAGAGAGAGATGGCCACACTGTAAACATGTTAAGATGGGGATCTCATCAAAGCAATCATGGATACTCATCCTTTGAGGATGGGTATGAATATGATGTCAACAATCAAAAGTACAATGTAAATGTGGAGCAATAAGTGTTTTTTGATTAAGAAGAAAACACACAAGAAGCAGCATATGCATACAATACAACACCACAATTCTAGTTGAGGACACCAACAAAAGAAGAGAAGAGGGCCATCACAACAAAAGTTGTGGCTAAGACAAAAGGGATAAAATACAACCTAAGAAGTAGAACCACAGATGGGGACCAAGGAACACCAAGAAGCATGTTCATAAAGGAATAGAAGAGTAAGGAGAACGTCCCATCTAATCAAAAGAAGGGTGAAACAAAGAAGCCTTAGAAAGTTGTTCAAAAGGAAACTGTAGATGTTGAATTTGAGAAAACACTAAGTAATAAAAAAGTTCAAACTGAAGGGAAAAAAGTTACTAAAACTGAGAAGGTTGAACAAGGGATCACTACCCCTTCATTTGACATTGCCCAAGCACTAGCTGAGACAAATATGACAGTCCCATTGATGGAGTTGATGAAAATTGATGAGTTCAGAGACACAACCCTCAAAATGATTACCAACACATCTTACAAAAAAAAGGATAAGAAGGAGGTTAACACCATTGAGCCAAAAATTACAAAGACACCAAAAGTGTATTTGGGAGACACACTCACAAAAAATCCCTCCCAGGTGGATCCATTTTACACCACATTGGTGATCAATAACAAATTGGTGAAAAATTGCATGATTGACTCATAAGCAACAATCAATATCATGCCACTAGTTGTCATGAAGGAACTAGGTCTGTGGGTGAATACTACATATGGGAAGTGTTATTTCATGGATAATAGATCAGTCCCTATAGTTGGAGTGATTTGGGATGTAGAATTAAAATTGGCATCATACCCTAAGGCGACATATAGGACATACATTATTGCGGTTGACACTCCCCCTTACTATGGGATGTTATTATCAAGGCAATGGATTGCAACAGTAGGTGTGAATGATTAGTTGGACTTGTCTTATGCCAAAATACTTGTGAATGGAAGGGAATTCAAGTTATATAGAGAACATAGATCAGAACATGTCATTGAACTTTTTGATCCCAATCAAATGAATTGTTTTTGTGACGTAGACCTGGGAGTTTTAGAATTGAACATTCAAACCTTGAATTACTGAACATAGATCTAATTTCTAGGGATGTCTCTAAAAATGAACATGGCATATGGCGAATGTAATTTGATGGAGCCTGTAGTAGAGAAGGGAGTGGAGATGGAATTGTTTTCATTTCACCCAAAGGCACAATGTATTCAAATACTCATTTTTGCTAACATTCAAGTGCACAAATAATATAGTAGAATATAAGGCCTTGCTACTAGGTCTAAACATGGCCACAAAACATGGGATCAAAATGTTAACCATTCTTGGGGATTTTGAAATGGTTGTTTTACAAGTAAGATCAAAATACTCCACAAAGAACAAGATATTGAACAATATAGAAATGTTGTGTGGGATACTATAGAGCTCTTTGACGCTTTCTCCATTGAGTGGGTGGATAGGTCCAAAAACTTGATGGTTGACTTCTTGGAAAATGTGGCTTTGAAAAAAGATGGTGTTACTTTGGCAAGGATCTCACAGGTAGAGCTCAAGACCAGACTTGCAGTTACTGACAATATTTACAATTGGCAGGTCTTTAATGATGAAATAGATATGATCACATTCTTACACTGTATTGATTAGTATGAGGCCCAAGATATTGACTTCAATCCATTTTTTGAAGGGGTGGATGGAAAAAAAACCGTGTTTTTCCAAGAGGTAGTGCAACTCAAAATAAATAAGATCCCTAAAGGACTGGTTGCACTAGAAAGGGTGTTTGATGGGAATGACAGAGCAATTATGAAACAAACACCAATGAGAAGGGAATACATTGAAGAAATTAATCTTGGGGCTGAGTTGGCTCCAAAAAAGGTATACATTGGCAAGACGATAAGCCCTACAATCAGAAAGATGTTGATTGCATTGTTGAGAAAGTACAAGCATGTTTTTGCATGGTCATATGATGACCTTAAAGCATATAGAGAAGATCTGTTTCAACATGAAATCCCACTGAAGCCTGATGCAAAGCCCTTTAGACAAAAATAAAGGCCAATAAACCCTACCCTAGAGCCCAAGGTGCATGAAGAACTCATGAAGCTTAGGGAGGGAGGTATTATTAAACCTATCAGGCATTCTTCTTGGGTGTCCAACCTAGTGCCTATTAGAAAGAAGAATGGAGACATAAGGTTGTGTGTAGCTTTTTGAAATTTGAATGTATCCTCTCTTAAAGGAAACTACCCACTCCCAAATATGGAGGCTATGTTGCAAAGAGTAATTGGGTGTGAATTATTGTCCATGATGGATGGATTTTTGGGGTATAACCAGGTGAAAGTGAAAGAGTCAAAATAGTACAAAACTACATTTACCACACCTTGGGGCACATATGTATATGTAAGGATGCCATTTGGTCTCACAAATGTTGGTACCACATTTCAAAGAGCTATGGATGTGGCCTTTGCTGATTTGATTAACACAATAATGGTGGTATATTAGGATGATCTCACAACATATTCTAAGAAAGCAAATCATGTTGAATATCTAGAAAAAAATCTTCCTCAAATCCTTGGAGTATGATATTTCCTTGAACCCTAAGAAGTGTCATTTTTCTTTAATTGAGGGAAAGTTGTTGGGCCACATAGTGTCCAAAGATGGAATCAAAATTGATCCAGAAAGGGTAGAAGCTATAGATAAGATTCCTATCCCTAAGACAGTAAAGGCTATCCAGTCTTACTTTGGACAAATAAATTTTGTAAGGTTTGTATCAAATTTTGTTGAGATTGTCAAACCCATTTCAAAAATATTGAAGAAATGATCAAAAATTGATTGGACAACAGAAGCAATTGATGCATCTATAGCTATAAAAAGAGCAATCAAGGAAGCCCCAGTGTTAAAGTCCCTTGACTTTAGCAAACCATTTCAGATCTTTTCATGTGCATCATACCACACCATTGTAACAATGATGATACAAAAAAATGATGAGGGACATGAGCATCCTATATCATTTTTAGTAAATCCCTTCAAGGAGAAGAATTAAAGTATGATATTATAGAGAAGAAGGCATATGCACTTGTCAAAGAAGTAAAATCCTTCGGGCCTTATTTGGTGGGTGTAAAAATAATTGCATATGTTCCTAATGTTGTGGTTAAGGACGTATTTGTACAAACTGAAGTTACAGGGAGAAGGTGTAGATGGATTAATAGAATTCAAGAGTTTGCTATTGAAATTCAAATCACTAATTTGGTGAGAGGACATGGGATAGCCAAGCTCATGGTTGAATCAAATCTTGAGTCATCTCAAATTTGCAACATATGGGAGGAAGAAGGTATGATTGCAAGCATAAAGAACACCTCATGGTATACTGACATAATGTATTACCTAAAAAATGAAAAAATAACTTTGAAATTGCATGCCTCAAAATATGTCTTTATGGATGGAGACTTGTACTGGAAGAACAAAGATGGAGTGTTGTTGTTGTGCTTAGATGAATCACAAGAAAATCATATGTTGAAAGAGATGCATGAGAGAGTATGTGGAGGGAATTTTTTAGCAAAGACCACTACCCACAAGATCCTAAGGGCTATATACTACTGGCCCAAAGTTTTCAATGATTCTTTTGCTTATGTACGAAAGTGTGAAGCCTGCCAAAAATTTTCTGGAAAAATGAAATACCAAGGAGCACTACTACTCATACTAATGCAAGTTGAAGCTCCATTTCATCAATGGGGGATTGATTTTATTGGAGAAATACCAGAGAAATCCAGTGGAGGTCACAAATGGATATTAGTAGCAAATGACTACTTTACAAAATGGATAGAAGCCATCCCTACAAAGCAGGCCACTAGTAAGGTAGTAATAAATTTTCTGATGAAGAACACCATCACAAGATTTGGAACACCTATATGGATAATCACAAATAATGGTATGTTCTTTAGATCAGAAGAGTTCAAAAAAATCTGTGAAACATATGGCATAACAATTTCATATGCATCTCCATATCATCCACAAGCAAATTGGTAGGCTGGGTCAAGTAATAAAAGTATCCTAAAGATAATTAGAAGAATGTTGGACATAAATAAAAAGGCTTGGGATTCCAAATTAAGGCTATCAGTATGGGCATATAGAATCACAATAAAAAAATCAACTAGCAGATCACCTTTTGAATTGGTTTATGAGACACAAGCAAGAATTCCCATGCAAAACCTCTTGCCAGTATATAAGTTCATGCTTCAAGAATACTTGGATATCCTTGAACCTATGGAAGATAGGACAAAGCAATTGGTAGAACTAGATGAAATTAGAAGTTTGGCCAAGGAGAAAAACACAAAAATATAGTCATGAATGAAGTACTTGTTTGAAAAAAGGGTGAAGGATAGAAAATTTGAGGTGAATGACATGGTCCTATTATGGAATGTAAGGTGCCAAGATAAAGGGAAACATGGTTATTTTGAAGCTCTCTGGATATGACCATTTTTTGTTATAGGAAAAGGTGGTGAAGATTCTTACTATCTTCAAAACATGTCAGGAGAAGATCAGGAATTTCCAATGCATGGACAATTCCTGAAACACTTATTTTCTTAAAATACAAATTTTCCATGCACAGTAGTTTAGATTTCCCCTGTTCCCCACCCCATCTCATCCAAACTCATCCATCCATGGTCTACTCTCCAGAGATTATTTCTAGATTCTTGCAATGGCCTTACATTCATTCATCCCCAATCAAAGCCATTGTTGGAACAAAAACTCTTCCTCAACATCCACCGACCTTTATTTCCCATCCACATTTCACCTACATCAAAGTACCCACTACCTCTAGTTTTACTTTGTGTTTGACATGAAATGCACCAATTTGTCTGAAAAGATCCATAAAATCACTGATATCTCCTTTGTATATATCCATTAATCCTTTTAGATAGTCATTAGTAAAACATTTTATTCCTTTACTGCAGTACCGCAACATCAAAATATAGCATGTGTGAGCTGGCAGGTCATAACTCATGAAATAAAGCATCAAACGCCATACCACTAGAGGGTTATGCATTAGGTACGATGATGTGGTACCCACCGCCACCTTGCAAAGAAAGCGGTAAAGTGGTACTCACTGCCACCCCATGAAGAGAAGATTAAGATAGTGCGATAAAGCGGTATCCACCACCACCCCGCGAGGAGAAGTTCAAGGTGAAGCGGTAGAGCGGTAAGCATTGAAAGGAAGGTAGACACCACAACACCACATAAAGAGGATAGTATAGTTGTGGTATGGAAATATGTACACCGTTGTCCCACAATCATAAGAATAGAAAGTAGCATATATAAAAGGGCATAAAACTCGACACCACCATTCTGTAGCCAATATGATAAGTGACAACAATAGTACGGTGGGACCTATTGTGGCATCATTATAGACTATGGTAGTAAATGTAAAGATCACGTCAGCTACTATGATGCACAAATCCAATGGTGCATAATCAAATTTGAGAATATGAGCTTATCACAAAAATATTTGGCTGAAGGTTGGCATTAATGTTGATATGACTGAACTCAACACCATTAAAAATAAGAGAATTTTCCTATCATTGCACTCAAATGTAACACATTGGCATGGAAGGAACTAAGGATATGAAGAGAAGGAGCTCTGCAAGTGTAAAACCCCAGGTAAGTGCACCAATAACCCTCTGAGGAAGCTCAATTGGTGTAGACATTTTCCAAAGGCTTTGTCATCTTGAAGTTTTAGTAGAAATGCCACCTAAAAGGAAACAATTAGAAGCAAAGGAAAGTAAAACCAAAAATAAGGATGAAGAACCTAAGACAAAAAAGAGGCCTCTTCACCAATCCATTTTAGACTTGCTTCTAGGGTCCACCAAGGAGGGTAATAAGACATTCCTCATATATATTGCGTAGGGTTGTAGAGATGCCCTCATTCCTAAATCCGGGTGGGACTTGTTTTTGTATTTTTGCAGTAAGAGAAATGGTAAAGTTCCAGTGTCGAACCCCTGGGTGTTGGACTTGGACAAATTGATTGTCCCTAATGTATTAATTAATGTGGAGTTTATCAGACTATTAGCTAAAAATTATCATTCTACTACCAAAACTCTAAGGTTTCCAAATGGTGTGGTACTAGTTGGGGTAACCAAGGCAACTATCATTGAGTGCTTTGACTTGAATAAACAGGCCTTGAATAAGGTAGACTTATAAAAAAGTGAGGAGTATACTAGGTTAAGGAGGACTTACAAGAGTGATGAGCTCCCTCTATACATGAAAAGAGGAATTTTCAGCGAAACAATCCCCATTTCTCTCTCCATCACTGAGCCAATCACTGTGATAGAATTTTAATATTATTTTGTGAATACATATCTAGTTTTGTACCAAGTGTTATGGATGGATTCTCAAGACAGGATGCTAGTAAGTTTAATGATGATGGCCATGAGAATCTAGAATCCAGATACCAATATAAAATACGACTTAATTCATATTTAGAAAGGGCATTGGATGATGAATTCTTGCAAGTCATAGAAGACAGGGCACCTATTACATTCAAACACTATTCTCTCTTGTGTCATTTGATACTATACCAGAATCGAGACAAATGGACTAGATGAATGGACCTATCTAGAATTGATGAGAAAGGGAATCCTACCCATGTACAAAAATGGTTTTATATTTGGGACATGCAGTGTAAGAACTCTAACTTTGGAATATTTTATGAAGATTTTGTGCACAAAATCCTAGGAGTCCTTAGTTATTCAATACCAAGATTTCCAACCAAAATGCTACAATTGTTAAGACCTCTTGCCTTAAAACAAGTGCAGGGTCATACACATAATTTTGGTGATTGGTTTTTCCTCCCTGAAGTCACAATAATAAGAGTTTATGGGTTCCCCATTGCTTTGCATATACTACCAAAATTTGTGCCCCTTAGGCTGGAATTTTTATAGTTTATGTGGCAAATGATGTGGATGGAGAAAAATGTAATGCACAAGTAGAAGAAGGGAACATTCTTACCAAACTTAACAAAGTGTGAAGATTGGTCGTAGGCTTGGATACATTGGAAGAATTGCAATATTATTTAAAGACAGGATATTCACTGAACTCTGGAAAAGGAAGGGCTTTTGATCCTGAAAATTATATGACTAACATAAGGCATAATCTTCTCACCAAAATGACAGTTGTGCACCAAGTGGACTATGAAGAGGATGTCATAAGAAATTGCATTACTTATCAAGATGTGTTTAGTAGAAGGAAAAAAATGAAATATATGAGGAAGCTTGAAGAAGAAAGGAAGCAAAAACACAAGGATGGCCTAGGATACTTTGTTGAAGAGAAAGACCCTATCAGAAGAATAAATTTGATAATTGATAGGCTTGAAGACTTATATGGAAAAAGGGAGGCATATCTTCAAGAACACAGTGGTAAGGTAATAGTAGAGCACACCCTAGACACAGCCTCTAAATCTCCCATGGAGCAATTGCCTCATAAAAGACAAAAGATAGAGGGAACTAAACCATGGTTCCTTATGAAGAGAGTGAAGGAGTAGGGGACATTGAAGAAGTGGCCACTATGTTACAATCATTGAAGGGTGATGTTGAGGTTGATCAACCAATCCATGAGACCAATGCCCATAAGTATCAGGAAAGGATGGATGATACAAAAAAAGAAAATACAGAAATCCATGAGAAATTGTAGCTAGGAGATTCATAGAAGATGATGAATCTATTAAGACTCTAGAGTTTAAGGATTTTTGGAAAAAAATGAAGGTGAAATAATTTGAGGAGAGAATGAAAATAAATGAAATGGGAATTGAGGAATCCCAAAAGGATGAAATAGTGGCACAAACCTTCAAGGAATTAAGGATTGATAATGTTGACATAAGCCCTCAGAAGGCTAGAGAAATAATTTTGAAAAGTAATATGTGCATTTTCCCTGGTCTAAAACTAAAGAAAATGTTTTTACTTGACCGAGTACAAGCTCAAGAAGATCCAATGCTAGTTGCAGATTTTGACACTGATCGTGGAATAGGGTATAATCCCAAGATTGAAACCATAGCTATATGGATCAAGAAAAAGAACACACATAAGCCAAAAATACTGGATGTGATACAGGGAATGAAAGGAACAGTTGTGGTAAGAACAATATAAGACACCACCCCTTTAAAGGAAGCCACAATGACTATGCATTCGGTCATGTTTACTTGTGCAACATTTAAAGAATTGGAAGATAGACTAAACGAATATGAGGAGAAAAGATTCATGTATGATGAAGTTAATGAGCTATTTATGGAAAATGCAAAATTAAAAGAGCAACTAAAAGGAGAAGGAACCTCACAAGGCATGGAAATGGTGCTATATAAGCCTCCTATTGCTTCAATAGATGTACACAATATTTATGTTGAAAAAATGCAAGATCTTGAGA
This sequence comes from Sequoia sempervirens, assembly GCA_007258455.2. Taxonomy (NCBI): domain Eukaryota; kingdom Viridiplantae; phylum Streptophyta; class Pinopsida; order Cupressales; family Cupressaceae; genus Sequoia; species Sequoia sempervirens. The sequence goes on from VDFB02256132.1 coordinate 99,941,549, forward strand.
AAGAAGTGGATGAAATGAAGAAATCCAACAATAAAACATAGGATGAGGTAAAGAGACAAGTTTGTGAAGCCATAGAAAAGATTATTGATCATAGGGTAAAGTTGGTTGTAGATAAATTGGAGAGTGTGTATGACAATTATAAGTTACTCCAACAAGATGTTGATCAAATAAAGGAACATACACTTGTGTTGGAACCCTTGTTCAAAAGGCACCAGCCTATACACCACACTTTGTCAAAATTGTGTAGAGTCCTACAAAGGAGTACTGATGCCCATGCAATAGTAAAACCAATTGAGCAAACAACCAAAATGATTATAGATGAATTTTAGTATGTATAGGGACAAGACAAAAGGGTTAAGACATGAATGGATTCTTTCCACACCCTAAAGCAGTGGTACATACCATAAATAGTAAAAGGTGATGACCAATTGAGAGACTTTGAAGAGAGGAAAAAGGAGTTTGGTCAAATTATCAATAAGTGTGTTACCCACATACAAGAGGGTGGTGATATGAATCTTCACAGACTTAATTTAATTATAGATGGATTAATTATTTTCAATGTTGGATACCTGAAGTTCATTAATGATGTGAAAGCATTGTTGGATAGTCGATGGCAGGTGCATCTCATAAATATACCAAGGATTCAGGAGTACAAATGGCCATCAAATTTTACAATATATCAATGGGAGGAGAAATATTTGGCTTCTGAGGAGTAGGTCACTGGGATGAGAGTGTTTTGATGTCTATCATGGAGAAGAAGGATTTACCAGATCAATGATCATGGGACTTCCACATTGATTAATGGAATCAATGTTTAAATGTCTTAAGTTTTGTTTTATTTCTTTAATTATGTTAATCAAGCAAGTAGTTACTGAAGAGGTGTAATTTTGAAACATCTCCTCATTTTGTAAAAGGGTCAGTAGCTTGTTGCTTCCCATATAAAAGGGGAAACCAAGGTCCAATTTGTATATCATATCAATATCATCACCATTAGTAGGAATAGATAGATTGCACATTCCATCCATCCATTTCCATATATCAAACACTTATGTTATTAATGTATATCATTTGAAGTAATATAATGGAGAAGACTGCTCTTAAATGGTGATCTATTTTTGGTGTTCAATTGTTGTGTTGATTTTCATTCTTATCTTTTGTTGTATTGTCTCCAAAGTGGTTCTCTTAAAATATTCAAATCTATATGATTTTTCTGGAAACATTTGCTATAACTATGTGATTATCTTGATCAAGGGTTCTGGTGAGAGAGAATTAAAAATTGTTTAAGTTAATTCATTTTGATTGGCTCCCTCAGGGATTAAAAGTAATTTTAAGGTGGTTAGTCTAATTGGTTTCCCTTAAGCTAAGAATTAAAATTCCTTTCATAGCATCACAGTAATTTGAGGGAATAACACTGGGATCTATAAAGAAGAGTACTATAGCAAACAAACCTGCACGTTTGCACAAGGTGCAAACATTTAAAAGTTCCCAACAGTTAGAGTTAAGCTAAATTATAATTTTACCTATCATACAATTTTTTCTCCATAATCGACATCCATCCATTAAATCCATTCACCCAATAGATTAGGCACTTGTCAACTTTAAAGCAATTTCATACAAACTTTACTACACACTTTACTCTCAAAGCATACAAGTAGAAATTAATCATTAAATCTTGCATCTGCTTCACCCCCATGTGCCATTGTGAGTATATTTCCTAGCTTAGAGATCATTCTCAAGCCTTCAAATCTTCCTTATCACTCAAGTATACCCGCCTAGGTCTAGCATAGCCTAAAGAGTAGGAGGTGATCAATCATATTTTCCTTGTTCGTTGGCCAAAAACGTATTAAGAGACTGGCACCCTCTTATGGTCTGAAAACCTACAGTTTTGAGACCTAACAAAAGCCTTAACTGAAATATCCTAAGGGGAAGGAGGTTACATCACTTTCAGCGCTATGCCCCCATTCTTGTATTTTATGTAAGTGCAATACAATAGGTTCATCCTTGGAGCAAGCGGACCAATAAGGGAAAGCTAGAAGCGATCTAATGAATAGGCCCCACACGACACTAGGGGTTTATACCCAGTGTCATGCACAACATGCACAAATCCCTCATTAGATAATTTCAAACATTTATGGATCATCGAAGGGATTGCATTCATGGAAACTAGCCAAGGAATTCCTAGCTTCACTATGAACAAGTCAAACTCTGGGATAATATCAAAAAGGGAATTCACATTCTTGGGATTTACAAGGACCAAAAGGGTGATGGAATCGATGAGAGAGATAAAAATCCCATCATGTGTATGTATCGTGCTCTTGGATTCATCGTATCCATCCTTATGTAAGAAGTTTATTAGCATAATCTCCTCTGTAATAACATTAACTCAACACGTAGGATCAACGAGAACACAGGTAATATTATTCTCGTTGATAAGAGTGGAAATGTATAGACGAGAGGGTTCTCTATTAGCATTCCTAGGCAAGTCCTATGATGTAAAGGTTATAGTAGGAGACCCATTCATAGACTGCACAAAAGGGATGGGAAGATGCATGAAAGAAGCCATCTTCTACATACACCAGAAAGCACTTTCTCACAAGACCCAAAAGGTTTAACAATCAGATAGTGACCTATTCTAGAGTTTGCTTCACAATGTTTAGGGAATCTTCTAGCTATGCCACTAGGGGTCATAGGTTGGGTTGCAATGCTAGGTTCCCTGCAACACACACACCTACAACACACCTAGAATATGAGAGAAGATTCCTTCACTACTACAAAATGGAACTAAATTAGTTCACGTCAAGTTCACCAAAATGTAAAGGAGGGGGAACGATTTCTCAAGACCCTAGGTCATGAGAGGGTCTAGAACAATAGGTTGCCCTGATCTACCTCAAGCTAATGGAATGTTTTGGGAGAGTTTGGAGTTTAAAGGGTTGAAAAGGAAGAGCAACTGATCTACCACTTTCCTTCTGCCAACCCAAGAGTTTTAGGAAGTTATGTGAGCAAGCCTCCAGATTATAGACTATAACTTAGATAGCTCACTATCATAGTACTACACATGGGACACAAACAACAGTACAATGCATTGGTATCTTAGTGGGGCGCTGACATCTATACAAACATAAAGAATAAAGTATAATAAAAAATTAGGAAAAACCTACTAACTACCTAAAAAATATAGTTTGAAGCAATAACAAAAATAAAAAGAGACCAAATAATAGAATAACAAGGATACTTTAACTTGATTGAGGAACGTGCACCTTCCTACCCACAAGTTCATATCTTCAAGGTCTTCACTTGATGAGAAACCTACACACACAAGAACGAACAAATGTTTGGGATGTGTATAGAGGACTGCCATAGTTAGTCCCCCGCTTTGATGTTTCCACCTCCACGGACATCCAAGACAACAATGATAGGAGAAATATGATAAAGAAAGATATTGAAGTGAAAGTACTAAGCACTAGGCTAGACAACAATATGCTGTGAAAAGAATATGATAATGCAAGAGAAAAGGAAATGGAGTAATATCACCTTCAACCACGTGCACTCAAGGAAAATGGGAGGAGTGAGCTCACAAGCTTTCAAAGGTCGATGTTGCTGCAACAACGAAGAGAGTGAGCCAACAAAATACCAATTTGTAGCTTCAATGGAGGTGGTAGAGCTTGAGAATGCTATGAGAAGAGTGTGAAGATAGTTGCCCAAAATGAATGAGATCTAGAGAGAGTGAAAGAATGGAATAGATAGTCATTTGAAGGGTAAAATTAGAGGCGAAAGAGTTGTTCAAGGTTTTTCAAGGAAGCAGAGATGTTATGCTTTATCACCAATGGATAATTGTAACACCTCTACAGATTCCAGAGGCAGGAATCTTGTCAAGATGACAACACACTGTGCAGACGTTTGTGTGTCGCGCTAGCATCCCAGACATAATATCCTCCACCAACACAAAAAACAACTACCAAGTGGATGGGAAGCAAATGAAGGATGTGGAATTACATTATTGAGATTAATCTTCCAAAGTAGGAGGTAGCGTATATAGGGAATTTTCAAGGGGGTGCAAATTCATTCCATTACAAAACCATGAAATTTAATAATGGTGTTGGTCTTACTAAAATACCAATCTCCCTTTTACTTGGTAGTTAGCATATATGTGCTTGCATTTGATCTCATTGAGATGAATTCTCTTGTGAAATTGGCAGTGGTAGGGACCATGAATTATTATATGAAATTGCAATGGTTTGATTTTTAATGTAAGGTAGGAAGCCACAAATTAATAGGGTCATATCCGTTGGCTAAAATAGTCACCTACAGGTTGAGATGTTGGTACAAATTAAAACATTGATGCAATATCATGTGAATTTAAGGTAAGAGGAGAACCTAAAAACCTTTAAAAAGGAACTAGTGAGTTTATCATGAATATGGTCCTTCAAGAAGTGTGATAAGTTAGCCTTTAGGTCTCCAAACCCACAAGATCTCATAAGCTTGTGAGCTATTATCAACTAGTCTAGGTAGACACCTTAGCTTCTTTTCATGCATATAATGAAGGTGATTATACTACACAAGTTAGTTGTGTTAGATTCAAAGAGCATAAAATTATGGGGATTTATTGGGCTGTTAGAATTCCTCATTTGGGTATATCTCTCTCAGAAATTTTAATTTATCTAAATCAATATTGACATAGTAGCTAGGAAGGCTCATAAGGTCCAAGGGTAGACATGTCATTTGAATGCATTATCTTTCCCATTCCCCTTGAAAGTATGGGTCTTGGGATCATATTTTTATAATATATGACAAGTTTAGGGAAATAATAAATGAAGGGAACCATACACCTGATTAAGGAGGGCATCCATATCTTATATGCATAACTCTCTTTGGATTTATTGGGGTTTTTTTTATGAGATATTTTAATTTTACCAAATGCACTTTCTCATAGGGAATTGGTGGTTCTAGACAATATAGTGTCAAAAATTGAATCTTTCTTATCTTGAATCTCTTAATAATTTGAGAGAATGATTTAGGTGTAGTTAGCTTTGATATAGGGTTATTTAGATACCTTGTTGTGAAGGATGAGCAAGAGAGACCAAATTCCATTGTAGTCATTGTAGTTTGTTTACATTTATTTGGCTACATCAATAGTGGCTTCAATGGGCCTTTTCCCATGTCCTTCATCTTGCTATTAGGATTTTTATCTACCTTGGAATCTTCTTGTACTTGATAACTAAAGCTTGTGAACTCACATATGCGATTTTTCTTTGCTCTTCTTTAACTCCTGGGTAAACTTTATCTCTTCACTTCTCTCTTACCTACAATCACTTAACTCTTGATGAAATAATGTATATACCATATCTAATTGAGGTAGTGGAAAATACCTAAGGTTATATTTTATATCATTAACTTAACAATTGTGGAAGGTAGATTATGCTAAATTAAAATTAATTTTTTTATTATGTATCCTTGATGATGTGGTGCAATGGTGTGGATTCATAGTATTGACATGTTCATTTTTTTCCTTTGATTCCTAGTAGTTTTAATGTGTGGCATTGACAATAATATGAGTGAGGTCCTGTTAATTTTGACAAATCTTTTTCATTAAAAATGATCAATGATCCATATTTTATCTTGAAGTTCATCATATGGTCACTAAGTGTTTACATTCTAATGATGAGCAAAAAACTCAAGAAAGTAATGACAGTTTCCAAATAAAGCTAATGTGACATGATTCGATGACTCACATCATTATCATAAAACAAAAGGTAAAACCCTTTCTTGCCATTTTAATTCAATTTTTTTGAAAAAATTACTATGCAAATAAATATTTAATGCATTGGAGGCTAATAATTTATATTAGAGGCATTCTAACATATAAAAATAATATATATTGACATGCAAGGGTTGTAATGAGGACCCAAAAGGTTGGGAGATTCATGTTCTTGAAGATCAAGTACTTTTGAAATTGAACAAAGGAAATAGGACTAAGGAATGGACAAGGAACAAATGGGGCACTTATGGTATATATGATACACATATTATACAAAATTCCCTATATTTTATAATAGGACATTAGTAGATAATTAATGAGTTAAAAATCACATTACAATTATAACAAAAATGTGTCATGATGCATACTCACACACTAGAGATTTCATAGTACAATACATCACTTTAAAATACATCATTAATGTATGAAGAATGACTACACAAGTAGATGAATTAACATGATTATGAGACAACCTCATCATGGTGGACAAATGAGAAGATAGAGTTTTGTAAAACATAATGCTAGGGTACTTGACCAATAATGTCATATCTCACAAAAAAGTAAGAAAACAAGAAAATGGTACTTCATTCTCTAATAAATGAAGACCCTAACACTCAATTCATCCTTTAGTTCATTCCTAGACACAGTAACACATCAAAATGATATATAAACAACCTAACCTTAAGATAACTCCCATATAAGGTAGAGTGGTCGAAAGATCCAAAATATCACCTTAATTAAACAAGTTACTAATAATCTACAATAAAAGGCACAACACAACAAAAAATGAACAATAACTAACATGAAACAACAAACTTCATCAAATCAAGTTGATGGGAAGGAAAAGAAAACCACAATGATCAATTCTCAACAATTTTTACAATATTGGCAACTACCTACTATGATAATTTCATCCCTTTTGAGAGAGAATTTATTCACATTATAGGGATTTCTATATCATTTTTATGTTTGACCCTAGACATGCATATTTCCCCTAGCATAACATGTGAACTTCAATAGGGAAGAAATCTCAATTTGAACAATATGATCCTATTTGACTCTAGAATTAGTTTCTAAACATGACCAAGGGATCCTAATAAAATTTATACAACACAATTAACTCCAAGAACTAGGTTCCAAACCTTAACATAATCCACAAGAGCCAAAAATCTAAATTTGATAACAAGGTCAAGCCAATACAAGCTAAAATAATAGCAAAAAAAAAGCTAAAACTCCCACATGTTTAGGATAAAATATAAATGAATCAAAATAATTAAATGTGACAATCCTAAGTATCATATGTCATGGTTATGAATACACCTTTAAGAATAATTTCAATTATAGAGAAACATACACTATTCACAAGCATGCAAAGCCCTTCTAATAATGCAATGAAATAATCAAACATACAAGAATAACTCCAAACCATAAGATAGATAAGAGTAAACACATACTACTATTGAATTCAAATAATTCAAGACATTAGATTTAATTCATATAATAATCATCAAGTTACTTACAAATTTTAATAAAATTTAGGTCTAAGAACATAAAATTAAAGCTTCACAATACATGAGATTTTAATAAGGAGGTAGAATAAAAAGCTAATTTAAATAATAACAATGGTTAAAAGAAGATACCTACATGCCCAAACATAGATAGGTAATAATCAATTACAAGATAGTTCAAGGTCATCATACAACATACAACATGGTTTACACAATAGCTTGATTTACAAATATTCAATTCCAGAAAGCTATGAAAGTAAACAATCAATACATGTGAATTATGAGAAATTTACACATGCTCCAATATTTTTTCCATGGTCCTAGACATGTAAACTAATAGAGGTGAATTATCTCCCACTTGAGCAATGTGAAACCTTGAGGCCTACCCCATTATATTGATGCAAATGCCATGACCAACAAACACATTCATAATACATAAATTAGCATCAAGAACACAACACAATCAAGCATGGTTTTAACTAATAAATTAGACCTACACTAGAAATTCAATTACATAAGAGGACAAAAAAGGGGGGCCTAATACAAGGAGTGTTTTTACCTTAGTTATCTAGGACAAAGTGGATTCGATATATATGACTATATCAATTATCAACCATGATAGTAGGTGTATTTCATAAACACCCACATCAAAACATGAATTTAATCCCATATAGTTTGGAAGATAATATTCTCTTGCCTAAAAAAATTGCATCAAACTCTATATTATCCCATAGGTTTTGGAAGAATTGTTATAAATTTTTTCTTTGTTAATTAAGTAAACATCATATTTTATTACTTGAATGAACTCATTCTTTTCTTGGTCCTAGATGCCATCAAATAGAGTCATAGGAAGCATGGTCACTTCAATCCTTTACTTATTTATTGATACCTAGCATAATCTTGAAGAGACTTCTCATCCAAATGGTTGTTAGGATAAGACAATTTAGGTTTTCACACACTCCCCAACATAATTCCACTTGTGAATTTTTACTAACCTTATTTATTCATTAAGCGATAAAATAAAACACTTAAAAGAAATCATAAATTCTAAAAATATTTTTCAAGTAGATGAGTTTCTCTAGTAGAGGACCTTAAGATTTTCACCCAAAAATGACACTCAACAATTCAAAAAATCTAAACATACCCTCTTGATCTAAATTTGAAGGGAATACATTTTTTAAGTCATGGGAAATTTAAGAGAATTTCTGAAGGGTTTTGTGGCAATTTTGTATTTTTACTAAAATTTTAAAAGCACACAATTAAAATTCTAACACTACTCTTTTAATCCTAAATAACCAACATATAATATCCATTCAATTTATACCCATCATGGGGTTTAACATCTAGTTGAGAAAAATAACATAAATACACAAATTCCTCATATCACACAAAAATAGAAAGAATACATTACTTTATGGTGGACCACCAAGAAAGTAACATGCTTTTAATTTTATTTCCAAAAAGAAAATAGCACTCTCTCCCTTTTCCAATTTCAAATATATAATAAAAAAAATTAATTTAAATCTATAAATTGTAATTAAAAATTAAATAATTTGAGAATAACCAACCAAATTGGAGATGTAAAACTAAAAGAACCAATCCAATATTCTTTCAAGTGAGAGATTTAATTGAAAAATCACAATCCTTCCAAGCTCCAATCCTTTAATATTTTCCAAATGTAAGCTATTTTTTTTAAAGAAAAATGAACTTTTTTTATTTTTACAATTTGCATAAGATAAAAACATCTAGATAAAATATTATAGATGAAAATTGAACCCTTTTGCATATAACATAAAACCTAGAACACTTGCAACCACAATATTTTTCCCTAAGGAGAATTTAGATTTCCATATATATATATATAATGACCCTCTTAATTTTTCATAACAAGTCCTTTTTCATTTCATAACAAGTTAAAAATTAACTCCCAAGGTATATATGCACATAAGGCCTTTAGTTTTACATAAATACAATGAAAATAATATTTTTGGAGACCTTCAAATTCTTTATTTCAATTCCAAATGTCCCAATTAATATTTCAAGTGAAATTAATCATTTCACTAGGTTATTAATTTAATCTCAACTCATAGCAAACAATATGCACATATAGAAATAATACAAGCACATTATTAGTTTTATACAAATGGATGCTAGAATTGCACACAATTCAAATAGGATTTTAGAGGTACAACCATCTCACATCTTATTACTCCATATATCTAGATAATTAATACTTAAAACATACATCTGCATGATATAAATAGTCAAAGCATGAGATATAATAACTAATTGATGTAAGATAAATAAGAAATATTCAATAAGTGATCACATCATTTATATTTCAACATGAATATTTCAATTAAAGAATCATAAAGTTAATATAAGTTGTATTATTGAACTACTTACACTCAAATCACTAAATCAAAAATATTATAGTTAATCAATTAACACCACATGAATGTTATAAAAATAATGAAGATGAAAGAGCTATATAAGTTAAACCATAAATTAATAACATAAATCTAAATATACAAATCAACTATCCAAGTAGAATATTATATAACATCTAATACAAAACTACACAACAAAGAGAAAGGTGCAAACACCTATGGGCCTTACATGACACATATTTCAAAGAAAAAAACTAATATGAAGAATTATAAAATAATACATGAAAAAATATGGAAAAAAGTGGATCTATTTATAGGGAGAATACAATAGGGTTTAATGTGGGGCTTTAGATATATCTCCTTGACTAAGGTCAATGATGCATAGCCACCACAAGTTAAATCAAATAAATTAGCCTAATTTTTGGTTATGATAACATATATAGTCTACTCCAAAGTGATTCAAAATCTTATACAATGTCCCAAATGCTAGTATCATTTAATAACAATCTCTTGAAGCTTTCTCATTATATTTTTGGATAAATCTTCATTTTTCTAGTTGTAGCATTTGTATGAGCTTTATTGACAAAATAACATTGGTGGGTGACTTCTCAAACTAGTAGCTCAATTAAATTAGTTTCCATTAAGGATAAATAGTCTCCTCTACACCATTTAGGAAAAATTCTATCAACCCTTAGAGCTTTCATTATGTATATGTTCCATCCCTCTGGTAGTCTAAACTAATTCTCTTGATAATTCTAAGTAGGTTCATATTGGTTGAATGTATAAGTCCATTCAAAATTTGAGGAAGGTTATAAATATATGTTATATTTTGGGGTAAATTGAGTTATTCCTACTCTAAGAACCCCTTGGATATTATTAGTTAAAATTCTATCAAGGATGCTAAACCTAGTGAATATGCCCTCTAAAAAGTCAATGATGACTGGTTTGATTGCATCCTAGTCGTTATGAGCTAATATGGGCCTTCTAGACTCAACAATGATGTATGTTTGGATCTATGACACACATATGATAGGGATAAGTACAAGATTCAACTAAAAGTTGGAAGGAATTTTCAATTCCTGGCTTTGGCACCATGTTGGAGCAATAATAAAATTAATGCAATATCCAAAATGCTTCCACAAATGAATTAGCACACAAAATACCAAAAATATCATAAATATTTATGAGGAATTTACAATGAACTTCTTATATATGTAGGACAATAAGGAAGAAGAAGGAAGGTGAGAGTGAAACATTAACTAATACTCTAAGAAGTGTGGCATGTAGAACATTTGGGATAAGTGCGAGAGAATGTGTTATATGTCTATGAGGTGAGATAACAAAACCTCTAAGTGGACTTAAGCTAGTGTGAAGAGGTCTTCTAAGAACTTTATAAAGATAAGCTATTTAAATAATATCTATTTTGAAACTACCAAATATTAGATGTTATATTATACAAATTGTAATAAAGAGATAGCCTCATGAAAATGGAAATGGTTATCATATGTAGGAAAATTCAATGTTGAATACATATTCCAATTACTAATAAACAACAACAAAAAAAACTCTTGTTTCTCCTTATACCAACATTACCAAATGCTCAAAAAGGCATAAAGTTGAAATTGAACAATTTCATAATAATCTGAACCAGAACCTACTTCTTTGACTACATATATCAAGATTGAGTCAGATGCATATAGTTTCAAATACCTCTAAGAAAATACTATGGCACAAAAATTTACCAACAATTTTGAGCCATTGCAAGGTCACTTTATTACATTTTCATACCTCTGATAAAAAAACACATCCAAACTTCAACTTAAAACAACCAGTTTCACTTATTGCATTAACAAGCCACACAATTGGCATAGTTCATGAAAGATAACCATGGCAGAAAATCACAAAATCCCTTTATCACAAACATTATATTGCAAGTTGTTGCAAGGAAAATATCATCTAAGCAATCTCTTCTCTTCTATCCATCCCCTCAGTAAGTTGGTTCAAAGACTTCTTTGGTGGAACTCTTGGTGTATTGAAATGATCTCTAAAATGCCTGTACAATCAAACTATAGGTTTATATGTATATTTATAAGTCCTTGAGAATTAAGAAAGACTTATCATAATTAGGTACATTAGGTCCATGAGACTATAAGAGTATAGTTGGCTTAGAATAAGCAATAAGTCTCCCTGATGTCTCTAAAGAAGTGTTAAGAGAAATGTGATTCTTCTAAGGTTTAGTTATGCTTAAACTATAGGGAAACTTAAATACTATACCATACCGCTCATCCAATTCTACATTTGTACGATTTTCACCATCAGAGAAAGCTGGAAGGATGTAGTAAAATAGCTTTGCTAGAGTAAAACTCAATGTCAGGAATCCTTCAAATACTAGGTAGTCAGTTATAGTAATTTTACTCACTATAGGATTCTCCCTATTAATTTATTGTCCATGGAATCCTTAGGTGTCTAAAAGAAAATTGGTTGAGAAGGACCTGTCTCCACCATTAAATCTGAATTTGGAAGTTTTTAAAGGATAAGCTTGAACTCAATTCAATTGAATGTAAAGCAATATGAGTTTAACTTGTTTTTGTGGGTTCAATACGCTTCCCAAATTGGCTCAGATTGATGTTTTGATTTTGGCCTGAGTTGACTTTGAACTAGGGAGTTCCAGCTCCCTCCATCATATGTTCTTTGCCAAGTCCATCTAGTGTAATATGCTTTCTTTTTAGTCCAATTAAATCAAACTCTAAATTTAGTAAAAGATATAAATTCTTTTTCAATGGAGGAATTAATTTATTAATTTTTGTTGACACCTTTTGGTTACTAGGATTGAATCATCCTTTACTGATCCCAATTGTTCTAATGCACGGGTCTCCTTTACTGATCCCAATGGTTTTGATGCAGGGGTCACCTTATTAGATTTGATACTTTGACTTGCAGTTGTTTAGTCCAATAAATATGAGTAATGCGTATTAAAATAGACGTCTGACATTAAATTTCTCAAGTGTGGACTATATAAATCATGAGAAACTTTCGAAATGATACATATCTTAAAAAAATTCAAATATGTATAAATCTCAAGAACTCCTAGTGACTGTATTTCACTATTTTGCATTGGAGTTTTTGTTTAGTATTCACTAAAAAATGCATTTTACCATCACTTCTAAAGGAGAAACGAAGCATGACCTGAAGGCACTGGTGTTAATCTAGTTAGATTGAAATCCCCATCCATTTGTTGGTTTGGGGTATCAATTCTAGCCATCAATATATTTTCTCTAGAGTTGAGCACAATTACTGCTACATCATCATTCATGTTGATATTTTCCTGAGTCTCATTTACAAGCTCAACTTCACCCTGCATAACACATTAAATTATTATTTCAATTGGACTAAAAATTCTCCAAACAACTTTTGAATGAGTAACCAAAAGAGTGAAGTTAAAACCCACAAAATTTATTGGTTTGTCCTCATCATCTCTCCTTTCAATGGTCAAAAATGAGTGTTTCTTCCTATTTCCAAGAGTTTCTATAAGAATGAATAAAAGGAAAAATAAGTTAACAAAATTCCTTTTTAATTTGGATGTATGTTAAAAGCAAATCAAAACACAAAATTACAATTTTGGAAATATGTGTAGTTCAAGCAAATTTTAAATGAACATGCCTTGTATTTTCTCTTTGTTTCATCCAAGAACATTTTGGTTCCACAACTCTAATAAGGGAATTGTGCAGCAAGGTTCAGATGAAACTTTGGCAAATGTGGAAAAGAATGAAGTGGGTGGAAGCCACATCAACTTCTCTCCTATAGTGGATAATCGACTCCTTGCTCGCTCCTTGTAGAAAAAGAAGAATAGTTATATGAATATCCTGAAACTATCAAAATACTTTGATAATAGGAAAAAATATACTGAGTATTAAAATATACAATGTCTAAAAGCTAAACTATAGTAGGTCATCTTGAGCAAAACCTTTTAACCCGTGCAAATAAATTCACAAGTACAGATTTATGGGGGATTATTCTTTATGATATTATAATGAGAATTGACCAAATCGGAACCCCCGAAAAAATATATAAACATCTTTGATCAATCCCCATTAGGTACACTATCTAAAGTTGAGCTATATAATTAAATGGTGGTAAACTGTAATCAATAAGAGAGATTACCTTTCTAATTTTGAGCTTGTGAGTATTATCTTTGACGATGTCAGACGGATCATTAAGTCATTCCTGATACACTCATGTGACATCATCCCCAACGAAAGGAAGAATTTTCTACGCAATTTTTTTTTATCATTGTAAGGAATACATGAAATTGAACTAACAAGTAAACAAGGCATGAGAATCAACATATACTTCTTAATCATCATGTCAATATACTTCTTGCAATTAAAAGCTTACTTCAATAACCAATATTAGATTGTTACCATTAATGAAGTGCAAATACCTTAAATGTTTTACAATTTGAGTAGGCTCCATGTCCATGGATTGCTCTGGATTATGGTGGGGTGAAAAATGATTCCAACCAAAGTGAATTCAAACCCTATCCACCCCTCCAAGAAAATTATGTGGCCCATGGTGAGAGAGAGATTTTTCATTTTAAACCCATAAGTAATGTATAGAATACCTTCCTAGTGACCAATCTTAGGATGAAACTACTAGTGGAAAAATCAAGATACCCTTTCCCCACCATTATTAGGATACAAGGTGATTTATATGTTACCTACTTGAACTTGTTAGGAACTTTCTTCTTTGTAGTCCATCAAACGGCTAAGTAACAAGCTTACCCATCTCTGACATAGAATGCTCCTTGAATACTATCCATCTCGAGCAAGTATAGCCCCTAGACACCTGTCAATCTCGAGCACTAAGGTACTGCTCCTTGACTACTGTCCATCTCGAGCAAGTACTACCCCTAGACACCTTCCAATCTCAAGCTTACAAGTTTTTCTCCTCGAATTTTGTCCATCTCGAGCAATTACTACTCCTAGACACCTATCAATCTCGAGCACGAAGGTACTAATCCTTGAATTCTCTTAGCACTATGATTGGAAGATATGTCCCTCATGCAATTAAGCAGGTTCCAAACTTAGTTGCAGCCATGAATGGCATTGATAGACATTTCCTATGGTAGCATTACTCACTCTTAGACTCTTCTCGATTGGAAGTAAGGTAGCTCTCTTCCCCATGATAGTTGGTGGTTGATTTCCTAACTATGTTTAACCCTTAATATACAATTTCAGAAAAGGACCTATGGGTGACTAATTTCTCCTATCATAACAAGATTTTGCTACTTGGTCACATAATATTGTCTTAGCAGCCAACAAGCATATCAAAAAATAACCAAGTGGTTAACTATGACAATTTTGGCAACCGACATTACTTGACAAAAATTAAATGTGTGATTAACCATGGCTGTCCTAGCAGCCAACAAAACATATCATAATTTAGGATAGACCTAGCAGCCAACAATGCAATATGGTGAGGAGAAAATTTAGCATTCTTTAAGAGCATGAGCGATAGTAATGTAGGTATATAATTCCTAATTTATTGATCAGCAACATATCCTGTCAACCTACCTGTCTTTCCTTCTTCTTGCATATGAAATTATTGAAAAGGGTTGTTTAGAGGTGGAATTGAATGTATAGCTAGTAGTTGGGGTGATTTGGTAAGCAACATCTATATCACTCATGTTGTGACTTTGGTTAAAGATTCATGGTTTCACACTAAACATTTTTATTATTTTATTTCTTACTTCTAATGCTAATAAATATATGAATGGATTTGGGGCAGCAACCAATGACCCCCTTTATACAAATTTATGTATTACAAGTATGATAGGTGTTATGGTTAATTAAGTAAAGCAATAAATGTTTAAATGAGAGTTTTTAATGAACTCTAGTTGGTATGAAGAGTGGTTAAGAGTAGATTTCTAACAATAAGGTTCCAAATAATGTGGTTGTGAGACCACCCATTCTCAAACTCATTTATTCATGGCACCCATATTTGGGCAGCATAGCGCTAAGGTTAAAGAACCAAAAACTGTGACATAGACACCATTATCACATTTTAGTTATAGCCAGGTTACAAGTTTGGGATTTGAAGAGTATTATTTACCACCTGCAGTGCCAAAGCAAAGGTTTGATATGCTGGTCTAAATAAGTTTCAAGGAGACTCTTGTAATTGGAGTTTTGAGTTGTCCTTTAAATCTCTATTATCAAACAAGCTTTCCTAGACTTACTTTGTACTCCAATATGAGCAGAGAATGGATAAGTATGGTCTAGAAAAGAAGGAAAAATATAATGCTTAGGCTGCAAAGACAATAATTCAAAGAAAACCTCAAACTATAACCCTCATTTATGGAGTATTGTTATTAACAGTAAAATAAAATAGTTTATAGAAAGACAATCATAAGAGATATGAGTTTTTTTTTGGAATCTTAAGACCATTCCTAGCTTTTCTCAGATGATTTCAAGCCAAAACTAAGATTTTATTACGAATATTGTGTTATAATCAAAACTTGTGGCTGGGAAGAGGATTCAAAACCTGAGATTGAATCGTCCAAGTGTAAGACATCTGAAATAGCACTAAAAAAGTTACCCTACCTACCTCTACCTTCCCAGATCTACTTAGCTACCTTTCCTTCTCTTTGCTCCTTCACAAGCTTTTGGCATGCCCTTTTTTCAAGTTTGCTAGTGATTATAAAGGCAAGCATGATTTTTCTTAAACCTCCTGTAGACTAAGCACCAGGAACTGGGGAGCCATGCCCATTAATGGCACGACCTCCTTTTCTCCTCTCCTCCATGCTTGCTCCCATACCCATTAAATTTATTGATCCCCAGATGTGGGTGGAGAGCTGCACCATAATGGTTTTTATTTTTTATTTTTTCCTGTTCGAATGCCTTCTATTCCTTTTATTTTTATTTTACTTCTCTATTTTGTTCATGGGGAATTTGATGAATAAACTTTATTTAGCTGCCCACGATTTTTATAAGGTGCCTAGTTAGTGATAAAGTTTCGTTATTTAATTTTCTTTTATTTTAAATACTCCATGGACTTACATTTTATAATTTATAATTTATTTATTTGCTTATTCTTTATTTACTTATTTATTATTATTATTATTATATTTAATTTTATTTATCTATTACCATTCTTTAATAAATTATGACATTATGCAATATCCTTCATTAATCCAAAAGAGATATGTTATTTTGATGTCTTCTAGCCGAACGAATGACTATGGCAGTTTAATGGATGACTAAGGTTCTAGGCTTAAATGAACTTCAAGTGGACAAAATTACAGGCAAGGTCTTGACATTAGAACAACATTACCAGTTGTTTGTTTCTCATCCAACATAACCAAAAAGTCTACCTCATCATGCACCTTGAGTACCTGCAACCAATGATAACCTCACATAGGTCCAACAAGTCATTAGTCGAAGTCAGCTTAACAACATAATGCATCAAATTTAGAATAAGATAATAAACTTAACAACCACATTCATTAATGTTAACATCAAGGTTCACAATTAAAGCACACACACACACATATGTCTACATAATAAAATCCAAAAATCCACCCCTAGTTCAAATTACATCGGGGCTAGGGGTCATGACAAAAGATTTAGCAAGGTATCTAGGGGATATGACAACTCAAGGAGGAATTACAGTAAAATATTCATCCAAAATGATGGATTTCTTCTTTCTCTTTTTATTAATCACACGCCTATTAGTACGCTTGATGGAAGTTTGAACACTTTGTCCATTAGGGTTCAGCTTCATAAAGAAAATAACAATGCATAATCAGTCCACTAGCAGAAATTTAAAATCACTTTCCCTGCACTTCCCTTAACTATAGTACATTATATTGTTAATTAATGCACGATACTGATTTAGGACTGTTAGGTTGAGCCTCCCCTTGTTGCTGTACTTCATGTGGAAGTTCATTAATGTTAAATCTGTCTCGTTCTTTTAGAATTCTCCCATCTATAAGTGAAAGAGTGTCTTAACAATTAACACTATTTACTATACAATGCCTATTATAATAAAACTTTTCTTGGCTGAAAAAGCATTGAAATTGGTTAATATAACCTTGTTGTTGCTCTGTATTTTTAGGTTCTTCTACCAGCCAATCTTCATCAAACCTGAAACATTTTTTTCCTATCTATGAATAAAATTTAGAGTTGTAATTTACCTTCCACATGTTGAACTGATGTTTAAGAATAGCCTATGTTAGCACCAACTAAATTGAAAACAATATAGGAATAGGAATGTATGAAATTTACATGGGAATTTGATCGTAGCACTGCTGTTCAAATCTCAAATTATCAGCTGGCAGTGTGATATCTTTGAAATTAGCTACACATAATAAGAGAGAATTAATTATGTTTATTTTAGAGTAAAAATATATTCACTCTAAAATGTAACCGAATTACCTTAAAAATTCTTTGGTTTGAGTGATGCAGTTGGTTCTTCCTCAGGAATTAGGAAGAATTCCTCCTACAAAGCACAACATAAATTAAACTAAGTTGATTATAGAAATTGCACAATCCAATTTTATTTTTGTGAAATTGATCACTTACCAAAGAGATTTGATGGTGTTGCTCGGGTTGCGTCGTCAGCTATTCAATGTCCTTTAACTCGTCAAGGTCGTAATTTAAAGTTATATCCTCGAATCTGTCCAAGAAAATTTGATGATCAAACATAAAAGAAGTGGAAGATTTTTTCTATGATATATATTGGTCCTTGCTTACTTGGCTTGGGATCTTCCCTTTGGCAAAAGAGTGGTATCCATATCGACCCTAGAAACGCGACTTTTTGTAATGTCTTTCTTGATTTTCATCTGTTAAGCCACCAAAAACATTATAAGTTATTATTATTAAGTAATTTCATTATCAATATTTCATCTCAAAGCCTCCAGATCCCTCCATAGAGCTTTTCCTACAATTTCACATGAATTAAAAAAATGATTACAGTATAAGGAATTCAGCCATAAAATAAGTATCAATGTTGTGTGGTAGTTGTAATAGAGTAAGCAATGAAGCAAATGAGATTTATACCATGAGCCTGGTTGCATCATCTAC
This sequence comes from Sequoia sempervirens, assembly GCA_007258455.2. Lineage (NCBI taxonomy): Eukaryota > Viridiplantae > Streptophyta > Pinopsida > Cupressales > Cupressaceae > Sequoia > Sequoia sempervirens. Next base: position 99,960,282 of record VDFB02256132.1, read on the forward strand.
AAGCACGACAAACATCAAAGTAGAGTAATGTTACTTGAAATTCCAAAAAATGCTTCGCTTAAGAAAAGGAATTCCCAAGGAAAGGTGACTCAACATTACTTCCATAAATAAATTTGACCTTCCTATTGTAGATATTTACTACACCTCCTACAATTTTTTGTTTCAATTGCACTGTAAGAAGTTTGAAAGTTAAAGTCTAATAATAAAAGGTTGTGCAAATAAAGACAGATAGATTGTATTTACCCATGAGTATTCCAGAAATCCTTAGTGATAGGGGAACTGCTAGATTGATAATTTGTTCACTGTACAAGCCAAAAAATGCAATGAAAAAATTCTAAATTATACTTAGTAATAGTTTTTCAATTATAATTCTAAACAAGCTAATAATTAAGCTAAGTGAGCATAACAAAGAGCATATTATACTAGATCTCCACAATGTAAATTTTGTCAACTTTCTTCTATTGATTTTGGTGTGCATTGTGGCTACAATCCTACAAAAATGCACCTATTGAAATAACTAAACATAATTATAACTACTCATAAAAAAGGTTGGAGGTGGAAGACAATTTATACCATATTTGGCCTAGAGTAGCCTTTTGGTCAATAATTGATGAGAGTAAAATGTTCTTTTAAGCCTCTAAATCTCCCTTCCAAATAGCTGCTGCAAATTCTTCTAGAAAATAGAAATTGTTAAATGTGGTTAAAAAAATGATCAAATCTCAAGCATAATAACTAATTTTCATTTTCTTGCACACATGAACAAAGTATACCAATTAATATTGTCTATGTTTCTGAATAACTTTCTCTGGGATGTTTGAATGCAATACAATACTAGAAAAGGTAATAAACAAATTAAAGTTAAATCTCATTACATTTACAAAGAAGAGCTGGCAAAGGTAATGCAATAAATTTACTATTAAGAAATTGAAAAGCACAAGTTTGTGATTGTTGTGTAATTTTGAGAAATGTCACCAACTTGAGAAGTAGTGAAGGAAAGTTATTTTATGTAAGGCCACCTGATCAATTCTCAATAATGTGTCTAGGGATCTTTCATGTTTGGATGTTGACATTATATTAAATATGGGGATTTTAATTCTAAACCATGTGATAATGCTTATAATGTAAAATTATTCTTAGGTCATAAATAATTATAGGAAATATTAGAACTTCCAATGGACATATTATCAATTGACTTAGGTGGATAAATTTGACTTTAGAAATACATTCACTAAAATCAAAGTATCTGTGAATAGTATATGTGAGATAAAAGTTAAATATATGTTACGACATATACCCTATATGGCTAAAGATCACATATAAGGATGTTAAGAAAATAATCTTACATAGTGGTTTAGGAAAAGATATTTGTATGAGTCAACATAAAGAGTTTAATATAAAAAAAAGTAAAGATAATCTAGGTTGTAAATTGATGGGGCCCTTGTGGGGGTTAAGGCAATCATGGTAAAGGTGGAATAAAATATTTTATCCATCTTCACTAGAATTGTATTCTAATAGAAGTAAGGTTGTTCACTATGTATGCTATAAGCTGATTAGTAATCACATTTTGGGGAATAAAATCCTTATTTTCCAATTCTATTTAGGACTCAAACCCCATAGTGTTTGCTTCACAATTTTAAATTACATATTATTTTGTCACTATAGCTATCATAAAGCTTGAAATTGTCTTGTTTTAGATATACTTGGTATATTGCTTTCTCTCGTACCATTCATTTAAATTTTGTAAATCATCAAACTTTCTTCATATTAGAACATTTCTATTTACACATAAAATACATTAAGTTGTCTTTGAAAACATATTAGAGAACATTTTTATGCACTAAAGGTGTGTTTAGAGTCATTCATAAAGAGTTATAACATGGCTCAAACATTCTAGTTTTATATTCATGACACCAAAACGAAAACATAGAAACATAATACTTGAAATCAAATTGAAGTCAATGTTTACAAAATTTTCAATCCTTCAAAATTTATTGGAAATTGAATACTAGCATCTTATAATATACTCTTGATTAGGCACTTATATACAATACTAATTTGTCATGCTATCCATATCAAACTTATTTTACACATTTATGAAAGTAAAAGGTATATTCGAAATTAGCATTCATCCTATTTTCACTTATAGAACATTAAATTGCTTTAAAGTCATATGCTTATATTAGTCTCACTTATTGCTCCAGGTAATGTTAGTCCTTACACCATAATAATATAAAAATCATAAAAATAATGTGTCGCATCCTACTCAGTCAAGTCTAAAGTGCAGTAGTTGAGCGATCAATGTCATGGTTATGGGTTGCGTGAGTGTCTCTTGTGAGGGCCTTTATTAGAATGGACTTGGGTATGAAAACAAATAAGTAGTTCCCTGCCATCGCATTAAAGAAGTGAGGTGTTGATTATTTATGGTAGATAAATGGATCAACAGTGCATGGCATGACCAAGACGAGTGGTACGGTAAGCAGAGTAGATATGCAATCAAGGGTTCGAATCTGGTGACAGATACAACGACATCCAATTAAGTCTAGGAATTTGAGTAGTCTTTAATGCCTACACTGATATGAAGTAAAGCATTAGATTACCTTTGATTGCATCTGGCCAATTAATACATTTTAAGTTGAGTAGTGTCGGGAGAATTTCATATTAACTGCATTGCTAGGAAGCTAACATTACGACTGGTAGCTACCTTCACCCATTTTTGGTTTGCAACGTCATCACTATGGTGGGGAGTTATGCTAATGTGATGACTGAACTATGGGGGGGCGCTACTGGATGGTTCATAAAAATGACCATATTCGAATCCAATCAGAAATATATGTTTAAATCAATTAGTTTGTGGAGGCGAGTGCAGACAGTGGGAACTTCGTAGAAGGCTTGGTAGGGCTCGTCGTGGAGGAGAGCAGAGGGGCCTGTGGAGGAAATGGTTTGCTCAACCTTTTGGTAGTAGATCGGCTATACTCCTCTGCATTAAGCATACCCAATATGCAGTGCCATCATGGTCAAGAGGAGGAGAATATGACAATCCATTCAAGTGGTGGCTGAGATATGTTGTGAAAGAAACAAAGGATCTCACCAGAAGCATGGATATAGATAATGTAACGGAAGTGGGAAACGTAGCTAAAGAGATAGACTTTAAAAAATGATTGTAGAAGATACAGAAAGTAGTCGAGGAGCACCATTTATTTCTTTTTAAATGTAGAAGGACGCTGGAAAAATGGTGGAATCAGGCTTTAAAGGGATACCAATTACATTTGCATGCAAGTTTCCAGAGCTTTTCAACAAAATTTTATGTGCATGTCCGCTAACCATTGCATAATAATCCTCGATGGCTTTGTAAGTCACATAGCAACTTGTACATAATCTGAAGGTAAGTTCATTTCCATGATCTCGGTGTCTTTTTCAAATAATGGGAATCATAGATAGTCGCATCACTTCTTTTGTGCTTATTTATTTTGAAACAATGATATGCTACCATCTATTTAATGAAAGCCATTCTTTTGTGTTTTAACTGTAAGTGTTTTCATGTGAGACATTATTATAGTTACTTATTTATTCTTCGAATAGAGATGCATTGAATGGAAATGGAGTTTATGTTCATTTGGTGGTTTAGACCTTAAATATTTTTGATTTCCATGAACCAGTTGACAAAAAAAAATCATGTGCCTTGTATTTGTTCTCTCATTTGCATACATATTTACCAGAGCATCTCCAACTATAATTTCTAATAAAAAAAAAATTTCCCTTCCTTTATGCGTCGATGTAGGTCCATATCATGCACGCTGGGAGGATGTTGTTAAATATTAGGGAATTATGCATTCACCTATTAAATTTCATTTTCTTGAAATTTCTAAAACCACTGCAGTATATCTGTTTTGTGCATATCCTGCAATTATTACACTTCCCGAGACCACCTTCCTTGAGTTGTTTTGTCAGAAGATCACGTGCTTGGTCTTTGCTTCTTCATTTTGAATACATGTCTTCTAGCACATTTGCAACTAAAATTCCTGACAAAAAAATATAGCTCCATCACTTTCACTTTTAACGCGATGGACGCCCCATACCTTGTTTCCAAAAAAGCTCCCATTTAGGTGCAGGCAGAATGGACGTTGAAAAAAAAGGATGTAGAATTTCACTTTACACCTGTCATTTTTCATTTGCTCAAAATTTGTTTTAAAGCCTCTTTAATGATTTTTTTTTGTGCATATCCTGCATTTATTGCATTCTCTGATACATCATTTCCTTGAGGCGTATAGTTTAGTACCTGGAACTATGTAATTGAGGAATAAATGATGAAGTTATAGATTTTCTAGTTAATGCCTTCAATCAAGAATCGGTTATGAGGGTGACCACCGCAAACAGTGTTGGGAAAATCCCTTTAGGTATAGTTGTTGCCAAAATAACTTAGAGCTAATGGTAAAGTTTGTTTTTTTAAAATTTTAGAGCAACTATGCGGTCGTATTTTAATAAACTAAACACCAACAAGCTTTTATGTAAGGTTTCATTTAAAGGAAACACAGATTTAGTAGGAAAGCTTTGGAGAGGGGAGCAAGTTCAGTAGGTGTGGATTGGACGAAGAAAACAACTCTGCATCGCATTGCTAATATGTATATATGCATTGGAATTTTGTGTTGGTGTTGTACCAAGCGTGAATGAACGTGTAGGGCGTCCTTAGAGTGCTTGCACGAATTAGTATTGGTAGCATTAAGGTCATTATAATATACATATGATTAATTCATATTGAATGAAAATTGGGTTAGTTATGTATGACAGTCTCCTTGGTTAAATGTTAATTTTGTGTGGTGTGTTATGTATGCTAATGTGAGTTAGGCATAGCTATGTATATAATCAACTTGTGTACATGCCCTTGTTTATATATATTCTTAATAGGGTTACATTACATGTATGTATTGAATTTTTATGGTGTGCTTAGCATGCTTGTATGTATTAGGATATAGTGGACTAAATGTGATGGTTTGTATAACATGTAAATGAGGTTGTTTCATACTAAATTGTTTGGTGTACACGATGTGGCTAGTGTGCTTGGGCACATTTCAATTAATTTCTATTTATGTAATGGGTCCAAATGAAATGTAAATGATTATCATTCATATTAAAGGATTGGAATAAGTTTGGTTATGAGCTTAAGAACTTCAAGTGTCCTATATATTATCAATGTCTTCTTAATGCAAAATATCATTAGAGAGGCCATTTATGAAAAGTAAACATGATATATTTATTAGGATTACTATTCCTCTCTCTTCTAGATTTAGTATTGTCTAGCTAGTTATTAAGGACTAAAGAAGTTATATTATTTAGAGTGTAATCACATAACATTATAAAAGCACATTTAAGTTGTTAGTCTAGTTTAATGAATTAAACCATATCTATGGTTATGTATTTATGCTTACGACTGAAATTGATGTTGAGACAACTTTTGAACTTAGTAGGTTACACTATTGCTATTCAACTAGTTAGGTGATGAGTGAAATTCAAATTAGCGATAAAGAAATTGTAGTGTACTATTGATAAGAGTATTGTGAGCCATCTTAATTATAGTTGTACCTTGATTACATTAACCCAAGGGCATTTCATTAGGACATTGAGGACATATTGGTCAAACGAAAAACATCGAACCAAGAAGGTTAAACCTAGGACATAAATAAACAAGTGATCATCTTTTATCTTGCAAGCTTACCATTCAAGAAAATCACCTTGGAATGTGTTGCTTAGTGAATCCTTAACTAGGTTTTCGATCTCTGGCTTCATCTAAGTGGGTGACAGCCGACTGAGAAACCGTCTGGGGAAAAGGACCCTAGAAAGGGTTGCATACCCACTCTTATAGTTTTTAATTAATGGTATAGAGGTGAAGATGAACTTGAGAAGAGTATCGAGTTTAGCCCATGTCAGTATTGATGTTAAGCCATATTTTTAACCTAGTGATTATATTTCTTTGTTATCCAACCATGTGGGAGATGGTTGAAGCCTAGTTGTCGAACTACGGTTCCTTTGCGAATTATATACGTAGGAAAGGCCGTCAGAGACGAGCCCCCGAGGAATTAGGTTTGGCCCCTAGGCTTGTTCTCTTATTGAATATACTTAAAGATACTATTGAAATATATATATTATTTGCATAACTTGTGACTTGATCTAAGTTTGTGATTATTGATGAGTTTGTGGATCTAATAAAGCCTACCTTGGTGATGTGGATTCCATATCTCCACTTGAAACCCAACCTTGAATGCCAAAAACAAATGTGTAGATGGTTGAGTCCTTATAATTTATTGGTAAAATGTTGTTATGCTTTCATAAAGGGCAGGTATAGGGAGTAGTGTTTGGGTGTTACGTTAGTGGTTATGGTCGAAATTTGAAATTTGTGTTTTGTTCTTAACTGTATTTTGGTGGAAATTTTTGGGCATTACATTTTAGATGGGGATCAGAAATGAAATGAAGAAACAAAGAGGGTCCTTGTGGAACTTAGTGAAATGTTGAAGCTTATTTCACAAAGGCCTGCCAAAATGGGACGTCATCATTGTATTTTCATTTTTTATTTTTTATTTTTTATTTTTGTTTTGTTACATCTAAGGTTTAATGAAGTCATATGGTTGGACATCACCCTCTCTCTCAATATAGAAACCGACCTCTTCTATCTTCTATCGAAAAATATATATTTCTTTGACAAGCACAATCTCTCTCACTTCTCAAAAATTTGTATTGATCAAATAAATACCACAAAATTATCCTTAATATCTCCTATTTTGTTTTTTAGCATGTACTCATTAGACCAACTAATAAGAAACATGATAAATGAGGTAGGGTTTTTTAACACCATCTCCTTAATAATATTCTTAGTGTTATTGTCGAGTGTGACATGTCTAAAGAAGACCTTTATAAGTGTGTTCAAATGAGTTGGCTTTGAGAATAGGGGTCATAAAATAGAGGATTAGGTAAGGGTTATATTTCATAAATGTTTGGAAACATTGGTTCTACAATATGACACATAGATCATATGTAGACAAATATGCTTTTTGTAAGCCTATAGATTTGATTTCTATATTAAAGATTCATCTATCTCATTATTCATTTGGGTGGAGTTCATGTTCCTTAACCTTACCTTTTGATCATTTTTTAAAAGATATAGCAAGCTAGCTTGGGAGGATCATTTGGTGTAAAAGAAATGCAAATAAATTTGCAATTCTATGGGTTTAACCCTATGTTTTCCATAGAATGGACCTCACCCAACTCCTACCTAATTTTATTAAACTCCTTGGGAAAAACTTTTAAAATCATTTAACTCATCAACTTCCTCAATAAGCCCAAAACTTGCTTTTTTGTAAAAATAATGTAATTTTATCAATGATTTTTCAATCTACAAATGTAAGGAGAACCATGATAGCAAGGGAATGAGAAAGTGAAAAACTTGTCTTTATAATCTACCACTCAAAATGCACCCAATATGGCTTCATCCATCTTTAATGCTCCTTAGTCTAGCTAAAAGAAAAAGCTTCATAGCCAACATATGTAACTCTTTGATCTAAAAACCTCCTCCACCATTGATATTAACCAACTCAATAACCTTTCGACAATTACCATATTCTCACTAGTTTATCTCACTCCTAAAAGATATACAAAGCTTGAGCCTCACCAATAACCTTGTCATTGTTTCCTTTAAAAAAACATGATACATCTTAGTAACCATATTGCACTTTGTATAAAGATGTTATTGCTCCAATAGACAAGTAAACAAGATTTATCTTAGGAATGCCTATTAAGGGTGAAAAACCTAGATTGGTAGAAGCAATTACTCTTTTACCAAAGTCTATTGCTTAAACACACAAGTACATATGTGCATTACAACCTTTATCAATATTATTTCACTACTCAACTTGTTTTTATATTTATTAGAGACATAATCACTTTAATTCTCCTCCTCCAATGATAAAAACCATACTCTCCACCTCTCTATATAGCATTTATAATGTCCCTCACATGCTCTAGAATGATCCAAATGGAATTGGAAGTGGAAAAGTCAATTATTTGTTTCAACCACTTTTTATTTTTCCATGGCAAGTGGTTGTTACATAATTGTCACTAAATGGGAAACTGTTACACCCCATTGAGTATTTACTGGTTACTATTATTTTTTATAAGTAAATATGTTTAATACATGATTGTTTTTTATTAAATTCCAATGAATGAATATGAATTATGATGTGATTTCTTTCTAAATACTTAAATGATGCAAATGATATATGATGAATATGATTTTCATGTTATCGGCTAACTTCGTTCATGATGCACTAAGTTGAATGCAAAAAAGAATCGAGCCCTCTAGTGAGGAGAGGGAGAGTATCACCTAGAAGAGGAAGTTGGTATGGAAACCGCTAATGTACCTACCAAATTTAATGCACACACTCATGGCCTAGGTTAGACAAGCTTTTTCAAGTCAATTTGGGCTTTGATTTGGTAATTAAACCTTGGTGATAGCTTTTTGGGTTAATATGAATGATTGGGTGATTGTCTTTGATTCTCTATGATTGTTTAGTTGGTTTGAGTCATAGTGTTAAATCCTTGTATTGAAACATGAGATATAATTTGTGTATTTAAATATATATATATATATACAATAACCCATATATATAAGTTTATGTATGCATGAGCATGCGTAAGTAGAAATACCTACGTATACACATGGTTGGCATGGGAAGGAAATGTGGCGAATTTCATAGATATATTTTAGTTTTGAGTCTCTCTCTTAATTAGTAGAAATAGAGGTCAATGGTTTCTTATTTCATTGTTCATTGTGTTCATTATCATTGTTTAAATTGTGACTTATCATTGATGTTCATTCATTATTCTTTTGCTAAGTTATTTTTTGTGAGAGCATTGCGAGAGTTTGAGAGTAATTCCTTATGAGTTTGGAGGAGAAATTTCATTGTGAGTAAGAGCAGATTATTGAGAGTTAAGAGCTTAGATTGAATGGTTAGATTGGAGATAGGTTGTGTTAGAGAAGGAAACATGTTGAGTCTTTGGAATTGAGCATAGAGTTGCAAATTCTTTGGGAAAGCTATATTTTCTAGGCATGCTTATTTATTCTTATTCATTACTCTTTTATATTTTTGAAACTATGTTTTGCTATTGATTGCAAGTGCTTGTGTAAATTGTTATTGATTATTATAGATGTTGAATAGAACTTGTGCATATAGCTAGAAATAAAATAAGTTGGTTGAGGAATCTTAGTGGAATGATATATGTATATAGTAGCTATTATAATTATCATGTTTGTATGACGTAATTATGTGAAACTATTTAGAAGGAATTATGATGATATTTAGCTTATAGTATGTTTATGTCATCATTGTTAGGATATGATGTTGAATAAACCATGTTGGTAGTGTATCCTTGAGTGGAGAGCCTAAGTTCTTGGTTACTTGAATATTTCCTTGAAAGTAGGAAGTCAATTTATTCCTTGGTTAGGATAAATTAGAGGTTGGGATTAATCTATTTGGTTAGTTAGATCAACTTAAGGATGTCATCACTTTTAGGAATGGAATCTTGTTATGTTATATTGAGGTCAACTTATTCAAGAGTTATTTATGGTCAATAGAGTCTCCAAGTAGAGCGAGGGGGTGGGTGAACATACAACACCACTTCATATAAAGTGGATAAATGATTTATTATCTATCAAAAATTTGTCCAAATTAAGTGTAGATGCCACTATGTACACTTTGTCAGTTCATTGTAAGCCAAGATTGCATAGCTAATAGGGAGTTTCAGGCATGTTAGGCAAGAATCCAATGTATGGAAGCTCTAGTTGATCAGAACCAGTGTTTCACCCTAGCTCGCACCAATGATTTTTGTGAAGAAGAAGGATGGTACACTACGCTTGTGTATAGATTATTGTATGCTAAATAAAGCAACGATAAAGAACAAGTATCCTTTACCGTGAATCAACGATATTTTTGATAGATGTGAGGAGCGGCAATGCTTTCAAAAATTGATTTGTGATTAGGATATCATCAACTAAGGATCAAGGATGAAGAAATTTATGAAATGACCTTTAGGACAAGGTATGGTCATTATGAGTTCATAGTCCTACCTTTTGGATTGACAAATGCACCTACAACATTCATGAAACTAATGAACAACGTGTTCAAGGATTGTTTATACAATTTTATGTTAGTTTTCTTAGACAACATTCTTATCTACTCCAAGAGTGAGGAAGAACACCTCTAACATTTGATGATTGTTCTCCAATGTTTGAGGGAGCATAAGTGTTATGGAAAACTTTAAAAATGCACTTTCTTTTAGAAATAGGTGTAGTATCTGGGTCATGTGATTTTAGTAGATGTGATTACGGTTGATCCATCAAAGATTAAAGTAGTACTTGAATTGTCAATATAAAAGAATGCACCTGAAGTCTGAAGCTTTATGGGTTTGGTAGAATATCATAGGAAGTTTGTAGCTAACTTTTCCAAGATATCTTTTCTCATAACATCATTGCAAAGGAAGGGGAAAATTTTGAGTGGTCGACAAAATGTCAAGTGGCATTCAATTAGCTTAAGGAGAAATTAACTACAACTATGATACTAAAAGTACTAAATCCAGAAGGTGATTTTATCATCACCATGGATGCTTCAGGAGAAGGTCTAGGTGGAGTGCAGATGTAGGATGGGTGAGTAATTTCCTACAAATCTAGAAAATTGAAGCCTTATGAACAAATTTTTGCTTCACATGATCTAGAATTGGTGGCAGTTGTCCATTCTTTTCATATGTGGAGGAACTATTTTCTAGTGAAACCATTTGAATTAAAGACCAACCACCATGGTCTAAAGTATTTGTTAACCTAGTCAAATTTGAATACATGGAAAAGGAGATGGCTTGAGTTGATATCAAACTATCATTTTGGGATCAACTACATTAAGGGGAAATAAAATCAAGTTGTTGGTTCCCTAAGTTGAAGGAGACATATCTCCTTGATGATATCAATTCATGCTGATTTCAAAAGTTAAGTGTTCTATAAATCCAAGGGTGATGAGTACTACAAGAAAGTGAAGCAAGAACTCTTGGATGATTCACAAGACTTAAGGTATGATGGATTTCACTTTGAACTTGATGGTTTACTATTGTTTATAGGAACAATCTATGTACAAGACTTTGAAGAATTAAGGAATACAGTGTGGAAAGAGGTTCATACCACGCCTTATTTTGAATGTCCTGGAGTAACTAATTTGTTGGCTAATGTAAATCCATTATATTTCTAGAAAGGAATGAAGAGGGATGTTATAAGATTTGTAGCAAGTTTTCTAGAGTGTCAAAGGGTGAAGGCATAACATCATCACTTGGTAGGACTATTGTATCCTCACAAAATTTTAGAGAGGAAATGGAAAGTCATTAGCATGGATTTTGTGCAAGGTCTTCCAATGTCTAGGAATAAGCATAATGCTATTATGGTAGTGGTGGATAAGCTTACCAAGGTAGCTCATTTTATTCTAGGGAACCTAACATATGGAGTTCCAGTTATAAATCACAATTTTATGGAAGAGGCACACTTAGATTACATGGAGTTCCTAAGAAAAATGCCTCTAATAGAGATGCTCGTGTAATGTCAAGGTTTTGGTAAACCTTATTTTCTTCACTTGGGACACAATTGAGCATAAGTTTAGCATATCACCCAAAAATAGATGGTAAAAAAGAAAGGGTAAACAAAGTGTTAGAAGATCTACTGAAAATATATTGCATGGATCAATAATATAAATGGGAAAACTATTTACCATTGGTGGAATTTGCATACAATAATTCTTATCATTTCGTTATCAAAATGGCTCTATTTGAAGCATTGTATGGAAGGAAGTGTTGAACTCCTATAAGTTGGGATAAGCTAGAAGATAGGATTAGCCTTTGACCACATATGCTATCAAATATGGAGGAGCAAGTAAGTATGAAAAAGAAAAGGTTAGCAGAGACAAATGATAGACAAAAGAGTTATGCAAATTCTAAACATGTGCCCAGACATTTGTCAGTGGGAGAAAAGGTTTTTCTCAAATTTAAGCCTCACAAGAGTTCTATTAAGTTTGGAAAGTCATCCAAACTAGCCCCACATTATTTATGTCCCTTTGAGGTTCTCAAAGAAGTTAACCTAGTCACTTATCAAATTACTTTACCACTAGCTCTTTCCAGGATGCATAATGTCTTTCATGTGTCGTACCTTAAAAAGTACATACCAGGAGGTAATCATGTTATTGATTGGAATGATTTATAGGTATAGGACCTAGGAGTGGTAATGATTGATCCCCTTAGAGTATTTTAAATGTGTAGGCTTCACCTATGTAATAGAGAGGTGCTTCAATGCAAGGTCCAATGACACTAGTATGTAGAAGATTCTACCACTTGGGAAGACTATTTGGAGATTAAGTAGAAGTTTCCACATGTTTTGTAAGATTTTGAGAGTTCATGAAAAAAATATTTGTTTTTTTTATGTTTATGTTTGATACTTCAAATCATCGGGGATGATAATTCATAAGGGGGAGGATATGTTACACCTCATTCTATATTTACCAGTTACTATTACTTTTTATGAGTAAATGTGTTTAATATATGATTATGTTTTAATGAATTCCAATGAATGAATGAGATGGATGAATACGCATTATGATGTGATTGATTTCTAAATGCTTTAATGATGAAAATGATATATATGATGAATATGATTTACATGTTATCAACTAAATTCATTCATGATGCACTAAGTTGGATGTAGGAAAGAATTGAGCCCTCTAGTGAGGAGAGGGAGAGGATCACCTAGGAGAGGAAGTTGGTATGGAAACCACTAATTCACCTACTTGAGTTAATGCACACTCATGGCCTAGATTAGAAAAGCTTTTTCAAGTCAGTTTGGACTTTGAGTCGGTAATTAAACCTTGGTGATAGCTTTTTGGGTTATAGGAATGTTTGGGTGATTATCTTTGATTCTCTATGATTGTTTAGTTGGTTTGAGTTATAGTATTAAATCCTTGTATTGAAACATGAGATATACTTTGTGTATTTAAATATATATATAGATGGATATGTATATATAATAAATGTATATATATGATAACCCATATATATGAGTGTATGTACACATGAGCATGTGTAGGTAGAAATACCTATGTATACCCATGCGTAGAAACGTCATACATATTTATATTCATATGGATTCAAATATATATGTATGTTATATATATACCTATCGATATATAATATATATATATATATCTTGTAAAGATATTAAAATAATAATATGTATGTATACATTAATATATTAGTATAAATGTACTTATTTAATTAAATAATATATATAAATATATATGTATATATTAATATATAAGTATATGTGTTAAAGTTGATGAATGTATTATTATGAATATCTATATTAATGCATATATATAATAATAACAATTTATTATAATATATAAATATTAATATATATGTGTACAATGATATATTAATATGCCACTCACACATATAATGCAATGGATAAGAAGTGTTTAAAGATGAAATTCTCACACATGAAGTAATGCGGTATAAGAGAATGGTATCATATTTTATAAGCAAGTAAATATTGCATAAAGGTGTGCATGTTATGCCACACATATGGCAGTGACCCAAGCTATTGAATTAGTCAAACCACCATGTGAATGGAAAGATGGTGAGATAAGTTTGTTTTTGTTTTGAAGTGCATTTGTAATATGATTGTTGTGCAAACCGTAGCTCCATTGTAGGCACCATAAGAAAGCTAGAAGGATGGAAAAAGCCACGATAGGAATATGAGAGAAAATGAGATTGTGAAAAGGCCATGCACAACTCCATATTAAAATCTTTGACTAAGTATTTCAACATGTGCAAGTTATAAAATCTCCATGACTGACATTAGTAGCAAACTGGGAAGTATGTGGACTCCATGCACTATGAGAAAGGAGTTTTCTATTGAGTCAAAGTAGAGCAGATCAAAGGGAAGGAATTGTCAATGGGTCATGGAAACTTGAGGATGATTATGGAGAGTTGTTGTTGTTGGAAAAACAAGGACAAACAACTGAGAGGGGGGGTGAATCAGTTGTCACAAAAATTTAAAATTTTCTAACTTAACTTAACCTTAATCTCAAATCTGATGAATAAGCAATTAACCACAAGCAAATAACACATCAGAGAGGCAAAGAACACCAATTTTTTTTTATGTGGAAACCTTGTTAGGGGAAAAACCATGGTGGATGTTAGTCCACAAGATTATACTCTGCTAAAAGTATAATGGAAAATAACAAGGGGAATGCACATGCATTTAGGCACACTGCCTAGAGCTCACTGCTCAATTAAAAAAGGGGATCACTACCCAACAGAGTTGGATTAAAAATCCGAAGGGTATGAACTGAGAAAATAGCTTCTACACAAGCCTGATTATAGTTCCAATTAAGCTCGACACTTCTTCACACTCTTCTCTACAATCGAATGATATTCACACATACACACATGGGAGCACATGAAGCATCTTCTTCATCAATGAAATAATCACCCTTATATATCCACTACATGAGATTCTGACACAACTACGTCAGCCAAGAAAATAAAATATATTTGCAATGTCAGCCCAGATTTACAAATAAAATTTTAATGCAAATCCACCAAGGTCAGCCAAAACATAGTGAGACCCAAATTAACATCTCCAATATGAAAAAAACTTTAATTAATTTCACCTCAAAGATCCACAACACACTACCACCAACATGTTAGCCAGAAACATGAAAAACTAAACATGCGCAAGAAAATATCTTCAACCATGAGCACACTGATTAATGTGGACATACCACAAAGATAGAGAATGATCTAGAGACATCTGAGAGCACCAAGAAACAACAAAGAAACATCCGCACCAACCGAGATAACCAGAATCACACAATCTTCATTCAAGAATACTGACAGAGACCAGCAAAACACTATCAGACCACAACATAATCAAAACTTCACATGGACCTCTGAAACTTCTAGTCAATGATCTAGATAAACTCAAAAATAAACCCTTTAATCCACATCAGCTAATCTTTAGTGTACAAAATAGGACATCACATGACCTGCACAGTTCCACTAGGAACACAAAACACTTTCTCTTAAAATTTTCTCAATATCCTCAACATATATAACAATTGATACACCAAATGCTAATAGTGTTGACATCAATGACATTCGCATATCAGCAACACATCCAATAGTTGTGATTTAAATTTTCTAACATTTTTACCAGCAAAACCCATGGCTGGCATGGGAAAGAAAGGTGGCAAATTTCATAGCTATCTTTCAGTTTTGAGTCTCTCACTTAATCAGTATATGTTATAGAGGTTGATGGTTTCTTATTTTGTTGTTCATTGTGTTTATTATCATTGTTCATTGTGACTGATTATTGTTATTTTGTTGAATTATTTTCTGTGAGAGCATTGTGAGAGTTTGAGAGTAATTCCTTGTGAGTTTGGAGAAACAATTTCATTGTGAGTAAGAGCATATTATTGAAATTTGAGAGCTTAGATTGATTGGTTAGATTAGAGATAGGTTGTGTTGGAGAAGGAAACAAGTTGAGTCTTTGGAATTAAGCATAGAGTTTCAAATTCTTCGAGAAAGCTATAATTTTTAGGCATACTTAGCTATTCTTATCCATTACTCTTTTCTATTTTTGAAACTATTTTTTTTCTATTGATTGCAAGTGCTTGTTTAAATTGTTGTTGGTTATTATAGCTATTGAATAGATCTTGTGCATATAGCTAGAATGAAAATAAGTTGGTTGAGAAATATTAATGGAATGATATATGTATATAGCTATTATGATTGCCATTTTTGTATGACATAATTATGTGAAACTATTTAGAAGGAATTATGATGATATTTAGCTTATAGTATGTTACATATATGCTTGCATAAGCTATGATGTTAGTGATGTAGATGGATTAATATCATGTTAGAAGTATTATGTCATCATTGTTAGGATATGATGTTGAATAAACCTATGTTGGTAGTTTATCCTTGAGTGGAGAACCTAAGTTCTCGGTTACTCATATTTCCTTGAAAGTAGGAAGTCGGTTTATTCCTTGGGTTAGGATAAACTAGAGGTTGGTATTAACCTATTTGATCAGCTAGATCAACTTAAGGATGCCATCACTTTTTGGAATGGAATCTTGTTATGTTATATTGAGTTCAACCTAGTCAAGAGTTATTTATGGTCAATAGAGTTTCCAAGTAGAGTGAGGGAGTGGGTGAACATACAACACTGCTTCATAGAAAGTGGATTTGATTTATTATATATTAGAACTTTTGCCGAAGTAAGTGTAGATGTCATTGTGTATACTTTATTGGTGGGTGATCCCACATAAGTGGGTTACAACTGCATTGACGAACAAAAATTTTTTGGGCGCTAAAAAAAAATTAGGGGGGTTCCTTAGAACCCCCTAAGGGGTTTTCTAGAAGGAGGGGTTCACTGAAACCCCCTTTTTTTAATCCTATTTTTAGAACCCCCCTTCTAGCGAAAGAGGGAGGGTTTAGTAGAATCTCCCTTTTCTTCCCTTTCCCCCCTCCATTTGCAATTTTATACATAATTTTGGGTTTTGAAGCTCAAATTGAGGATCAAAATGGAATCAACTTGAAAAACCTAGCTGGAGTATTATAGTCCTCGAAATGAGATCTCCATCAAGTATAATTTTAATATATTTTGGTTTTATTATGTATTTTTTTAGTTTAATTAAACATAGGGTTTTCAGCAAAAACCAAACTCTTTGTTCAGCACATGTGGAAAAATAGATGATTATAAAAAATATATATATAAAATATCTAAGTGCTTGGTATTGATGTCCTTGATCCAACAAAAAATAAAATGAATTTCAATACAAACAAAAAAGTTGTGTTATATGGTCCACCTATGTCTAAATTGTAATTAGTTTGACTTCAAAACTTAATTAAAAAAAAAATCAATAAAACACTATGAAACCAAATGAAGGTGCTAGATATTGTAGTTATAAATCTAAATTTGAAAAAAATAGAACTTATCCTTCATAGAAATAAAAGTTATGTTTTATATAGTCAACATCACTCTTTAAAAATGGTGTTTATTGTTAAAAACTAGTTATCGAAGGAGATGGAAAAAGAAATGAAATTTGATTCGATTTTTTTTTATTTTAAAAAGTATTTAGAATCTACAAACAAAATTCCACAAATCACTAGTTTGCATCATCTTCGAATTCCTCATGGTTTAGCAGGTATAGGTGTCCAAAAGTGAAGATTTAGTTAAAAAAAAATAGATTAATGTCAAGTTTGGCCAAAAAGTGTAACCCACTATTGTGGGATCACCCTAGTTCACTGTGAGCCTAGATTGCATAGCTAGTAGGGAGTTTCATCATGTTAGGCAGAATCTAGTTTATGGAAACTCTAGTTATGTAGGACACAACACCATGCTTAGGTACGCATTATATTAGAGGGTTTCCATGCCAAACTCTTCGTTGAAGGGTAGGTCCATCTTACCCATTAGGAAGATGTGTGGGGGACCACATTAAGTTCGTGGTTAGTGGAAAATAACTTGGGTGATGCTCTCCCTCATGTAGTTGGTAGCCGAAGCTTGAGAAACAGAAGAAGATGAAGATATGTGTCCCAGTTGTGGACAACTTCACCAATATATTCTTGTACCATTAAGCTCTTGTAAGCTATGATTTGTAATTATGATCTTGCATCTATTTGTAAATGTATATGGAAGATGAAATCAATTACTTGGGATTATGTAATGTTATTCTATTCATGCAACATAATATGAAATGGGTTTATTTCAAATATGCAAATGCATCATTAAAAACAAAATTTTTATTTCTATTTGTGAACTTGAGTCTTTTCACATTTTGAGTTAAAACTTAGGTGAAATCAATAGGGTAAACTTTGGGTATGTTACAAAAGTTAGAATAGTTTTTTTTAGGTAGAAACTAGAATAGTTACAAAGTGAATCCTTGGACAAAACCAATGGTTTTGTAAAGCCAAGTTTTATGGGTGGTTTTTTTTCCTAGAATTTGTAAAAGTGGTTCCTTTAAGGATAAAATTTTCTCCTAGAGCCAATAGGGTTCGTACCTCCATTCTAAGCAGAGAGATTCTACTTCCACAAAATATTATTGTTGATTGCCTAGATTTACCACTTAGGGACATAACCTACAACCTATAGTAAAATCAAGTATGGATAGTCTTGCAAATGTGGGACCTTGACCTATAAGGCAATCACAAGGGTTGAAAGGTCAATTCCTTATTTATTCTAGCTCTAAGCCTATCTTAAAAAAGGAAAAGGGAAAGATGTAGAACATAAAATTATTACATTGAATATATATTTATTTTTAGTCCTTCTCAATGCTTTGTAACTCACCAAATAATAGTCAAGAAAATTAAAAAAGAACATTCAAAAGCTACAAAAGGTAGGGGCCAACACTAACAAGACTAAACATTGAAGGAAAAGTGACAGGATCACTTGGTTGACATGGACTAATGGTATGGATCAATCATAAAATTTCTCCACTATCAAATGTAAAATCCTCGTATTTTAATGGATGTGACATGATGGGGTTGAACCTTGAAGCCTTAATTAACTACCCCTCACACACCACCAACTATTAATTTTTTTTAAAGCAACTAGATTTTTCCTTTTCCATAATCAATGTTGATCAAAAATTTAAATGTGATAGAATGATTTTTCACTACTCCCTTCTAGTGAAAAATCATTACAATCTTAGCAACTTGTATTGGTTCTTCCACTTATGAAAAAATAAGGAACCTATACATATTTTATCCATTGGGCACATGGGTACCTGAGCCAAAACTTTCAAAAACTAAACCTTTGGAATCTTCTACAAAATTGATCAACTCTCTAATGAATCTTGAAGATCTTATCACTCTTTATCTACAAGTATCTCTATCTTTATTGGAGTTTTGAAGTGATTCTCCAACTTAATAATAACCCTATAGGATACCCTACACTTTGGCCATAGTCATTGACACAAATGCCTCCAACTCCACCAAGGTTCTAAGGCCAATTGTATATCATCAATGAAAGGAACCAAAGACAAATTCTCAAATACTAGTTCATCTTGGCCCTTTTCTTCTAGCAACCATAAAAAATTTATTATGGGATACCAACCTCTAGTTTGCACCAAATTTTGAGGGAAACCCTTGCTATGAAAATTGATTGATGTGTTTTCATTTCCACTTCTATCTTCCCTAGTGTGTTCAATCACTGCATACATTTTTAGGTAGTTCATCTATGTTGATAATTTCATTGATCCCCTAGGTAATGTTAGTCACTCATTATACCAATTAAGACCATCTTGTACAATAACACACATAGAGCTTCTCTACATAAATCTTGGCACTAGAAATGATGCAAGGCAAGGTGATATAAGGCTCAAACAAATTGATTTGAACTTGTTACCAAGGTCACAATCACCAACTAGGTTATCTTCCTTTGTTAACTCACCTATTGGCTTGTAGCCAAAGGGACACACTTATTCAACTATATCTTTCTATGATGATCTTTTCAACACTTGATACCCACACATTTAGGAACCCATTATGTTTTATTTCAACATATCAAACCCTTAGGGTTATTTTGGACCAACACACCAAAATATGACTTGCAACACTGCTCCTAGGCCTAATTAGGCCTCTTTTCCAAAGGAGGTCTCTGATTTTCTACACAACCAACCCAAAAGTATTCACACACACCTCCAACTAGTCACCAAACTAACGTTTTCATCATTAGTTTTGATAGTTCCCTTCAATTTTGTCTTGTCCTACACAAAAACTAGTAATTTTTTTCTTGACACTCAAACTTTTCAAGCTAGGGCACATGCAAAAACAACTTGGACAACATCACCTTGCCTAACAAACATGAAAATCCTAAAGCTAACAACTAATAGGCCCATTCACCCAATTTTCAAAATTAATCTATGGTGGAGTGGCCTAGAAAACCATTTTTCTTGTCAAATCCTAAGAAACCCTATTCAAACAAGCAACTTTTAGAAAAATTGTTAAATCTCCAACAAATCTTGATGAAACTCCCTATAAATGTAACCAAATGAAATATAATAAATTTCAACAACTTTCCACACAAGTTTCATTCCATTATCTGAATGTACAAAATAGTACAAAGTTGATATTTGCAGAAAAACACCAAAAACAGAACAATTTTATATTGAAAGTTCAAAATATCCAGAAGCCAAACTACCTCAAATGTTTGAGAGGATTTTTAAACATGCTTTCATACCTTTCCAATGGACAACTACAGAATTTCAAAAGTCTGACCGTTTAACTTCCAACTACCATCCAAATTGGCATTAAAATGCATTAAGCAACTTTACAAAAATTCATTTATTGACAACTTTGACACCAAACTCCTAAAACCACCTAGAAACATTATTTACAACATATTATGGTCACATGACCTTATTACATAATGAAAATGATTTTTTTCAAACCTAGACTTCTAATTCCTTTGCAAAACCCAAAAATTGTAAAGGTGCTCCTGCACCATTCAACCAAGGAGGAAAAAATTTCATCCTCCAGATGAAATGAGATCTTTGACAGAGGCACCATGTTGCTTGATTTATTCTTAACTCATCCACTGATCATCTTTAATGGGAAAAACTTTCCATTTAACCAAATACTCATTGTAGATCTTATTTTTTGTTCTTTTGACCTCTCTTGTATCAACAATGCTTTCAAGCTTCATTGGCTGGCTAGGAGGTAAATCCTTCACCCATTATTCATCTTCAGCATCAACAATACTTGTAACATCATCACCTACATTCACAACACCTTTTAATGGATACAAGTTAGCTACATTAAAAATAGGAGATATGGCAACTCCTTGAGGCAATTCAATTTCATAGGCATTTTGGCCAAATTTATGCACTATTCTGCAGGGACCTATCTTCTTCATCATTAACTTTGTATATCTTCCCTTTGGAAGTCTCTCTTTTCTAAGATGAGCATGTACTAAATCCCCAACTTTGTATTGCACATCCTTTCTCCTCAAATCTTCCTTCTCTTTATATTTTTCCACACTCTTCTTCAAGTTTTCTTTCACCTGATCATGAATGTCTTTCATTGCAATTGCAAATTCTTCACCTGTTGCACTCTTCTTTTCCATGTCCCTCAAATCTCTAAGATCATAGATACCTCTAGGATTCATTCCATATACCACTTCAAAAGGAATCTTGCCTATGCTTCTGTTTATTAAGTCATTGTAAGCATACTCTTCTTGAGGAAGAACAACATCCCATGATTCACCATGTTCTTTAGTTAAGCATCTCAATAGATTACCAAGTGACCTATTGACAACCTCTGTTTGGCCATCCATTTGTGGATGGTATTCTGAGCTGAATTGCAACTTTGTGCCTAACTTTTTCCACAAGGTCCTCCAAAAATGACCTATAAACTTTGAGTCTCTACTAGAAACAATGGTTAAGGGCAGACCATGAATCCTAACAACTTATTTGAAAAACAACCCAGCAATATGTGTTGCATCATTAGTGCTTTTACATGCAATAAAATTTTCCATTTTTCTAAATCTATCTACCACTACAAAAAGACTATCATTCCCCCTTTGAGTTTTTGGCTGTCTTAAAACAAACTCCATACTAATATACTCCCATGGACAGTTAGGGACTGGTAAAGGTTGATACAAACTAGCATTTGGAATTGTTCCCTTTTCCATTTGACAGATTCCACAACCTTCAACAAACCTTTTCACATTAGCATCCATCTTAGGCTAGTAATAGAACCTTTTGACCTACTCCAATGTCTTATCAATTCCAAAGTGACCACTCAAACTCCCACTATGTTTCTCCTTCACTAAATTGGATCTCATGGAGCACTTAGGTACACACAATTGGGATCCCTTGATCAACAACCCATTTTGCAAAACATAATCTACATAATAACTATGAAAATTTCCTTGAAACTAATTACAAACAGATACCTTTGAGTGAATCAATACTAATTCTTTGAAGCTGCACCTCCTGCACCAACATTGTTCTTCTACTAAGAGCATCAACAACTTTGTTTGCTTGACATTTTTGTGCTTAATAGACAAGGTATAGGCCTACAAGTACTCCATCCATTTAATATTCCTATGACTTAACTTGTCTTTGCTATTCAAGTAACTCAATGCATGGTTGTCAGTAAATACCACAAACTCCTTTGGCAATAACTAATGTCTCCATTCTTTTAGAGACTGAACCATAGCATAGAGTTCAAGGTCATAAGAAGAGTACCTTCTCTTGGAATCATTTAGTTTTTCACTAAAAAAGGCCACTGGTTTTCCATCCTTACTCAAAATTGTCCCTAGTGTTGCTTTGCTTGCATCACACTCCACTATAAAAACTTTGTCAAAATAAGGAAGAGTAAGAATTGGCATTTGAACCACTCTTGATTTCAAATATTCAAAGCTTCTATCTACATCTGCAGTCCAAACAAACTTATTCTTTTTCACCTCCTTGATTGTATCAATTATTGGTGCAACTATATGACTAAAGTTGTTGATAAATTTTCTATAGAAGCTGGCCAATCCATGAAAACTTCTAAAATCTCCCACTGAAGTATGTGTAGGCCAATTAAGTATGGCCTCAAATTTTGTAGGATCCATCCTCAAAGTCCCCTCTAATATCACAAATTGAAGATAGATTAAATCCCTCTCCATAGATTCACACTTTTTGAGGTTGATCATAAACTTCTCTTCATTGAACTTATTCAAGATGATCCAAGTGATCTTCTTTGGTCTTTTTGTACACAAGTATGCCATCTAGATAAACTACCAAAAATCTGCCTATGAAGCTCTTCAACACCTCATTCATTAGTCTCATGAAGGTACTAGGTGCATTTGACAATCCAAATGACATCACAAGCCATTCATACAAGCCTTCATTAGTTTTGAAAATTGTCTTCCACTCATCACCTTCCCTAATTCTTATTTAATGATGACCATTCTTTAAATCTATCTTAGAAAAGTATCTAGCACTAGCTAAGCTATCCATTAAGTCCTCCATTCTAGGGATAGGAAATTTGTACCTTATGGTGATTTTGTTTATTGCTCTTGAATCAGTGCATAACCTCCATTCTCCATCCTTCTTTGGGGCCAATACTATTGGTACAACAAAGGGACTTAGGCTTTCTCTGATCAAGATTTTTTCTAGTAGCTCTTGAACTTTCTTTTTGATCTCCTCATTCTATTGAGGGGTCTTCTTGTATGTTTCCTTATTAGGTAGGCTTGCACTCGGTATCAAATCAATATGGTGACTGACCTCTCTAATTGGTGGTAATGCAGTAGGCATCTCTTTTGTCCCTATGTGCTCATGCTTTTCAAGCAAAGTCTGCACTTCACTAGGAACCTCTATTTCACTACTGTATTTTACTCTAATTTTTGACAAAATTTTGTTGAATTATCGACAAATTATTGTCAGAATCTTGACGAATCAATAAAATATTTTTCGTCGGTCAATTTGCGTCGCTTTCCCGACGCGCTCTAAAACATCATAATTGCAACTCAGTTTCATCGGTTGTCACCATGGACAAGGGAACTCTTGTTCATCTGAGTATCAATGAAAGTTTCGTTGCTCTAGCGATGAGAAAAATCCAGAAGACAAGTGGCATGTTTCTGCCAAAGCGTCGGAAGAACATTGGAAATTCGTTGATCATCTAATGAAATAGACCAATCATTCCACCGAAAGTTTCTTTAGAAGTATTGTAAGTGCATCGAACGGTATTGAAGGTTTGTCAAGTCATTCCGATGAAAGTTTCATCAGAAGTATGGAAAATTCGTCAGGCGTTATTGGAGTTTCATCAGTTTCTTTTGTCGAATGTTCGATGAAACAATTTAATTTAAAAAAAAAAAAAACTATTCGAATCTCCACACTTTCCTAGTGCCCTGGTGGACATGGATGCTCAATTTAGAGACAAACAAGGTTCCTGAACTATTTTATATGCCTAGAAGGAATTCCATTTTCATGGAATGATATAGTGCAGGGTATGTTTGAAGTGGATACATTGAAGATGTAGTTGCAACTACCCTATTAGACATGTATGCAAAATGTTGAAGCATAGACAAGGCGTGTGAACTATTTGAAAAAATGCCTCAAAGAAATGTGGTCTCATGGACTACAATGATTGCAAGATATGTACAAAATAGATTTGTTCAAAAGGCTTTAGAAATTTTAAAGAAAATGTAATTGGCTGGTGTAAAGCCAAATTTGACAACCTTTGTCAGCATCCTCCCTTCTTGTGCCAAAAGGGGAGCTTTGGAATAGGGTATGGAAATCCATCATAGCATAATGGAAGGGGGATTTTTGTCAAATATTATAGTTGGAAATGCTCTAGTAGACATGTATTCAAAATTTGGAAGTATAGATAAGGCATGTGAACTATGGAATGGCTCAAAGAGATGTCATCTCTTAGAATGCAATGATTGTAGGATATGCACAAAAATGACTATTTAAATAGAAATTTTTGTGATAGATGAAAAATATTTCCATCATTTTAAATAGGGACAATGTTCTCGAGGAGATGATTGGTGATGCTAAATGAAGCAATCTGAAAATTAGGCTTGCAATATGTTGTAGTGGCAACTGCCCTGGTAGACATACCAACGAAGAGTCTATAATTCACCTTCAAAAGCTGCAGTCATGCCTATCTTATCCTATTCCCCACATGAACATATGTTCAATTAGATAATAGAATACAAAATAAAATAAATATTTTAACTAATGAATTGTAGAAAATAGATTTTTGTAGTTTATATTCATATCGTTGATTACATTCATTGCATTGCACACCTTTCAAACTCAAAGTATTACTTCACATTGCATAACTAATAACTAGATGTTGATAGATGATGAAATTTCAATTACAATATAGTTTATTATGGTCAACCTAAGCAGCTATGCAATTACTTCACATTGTGCAACTAATAACTAGGAGCAACTGCCAATTGCATTAGCTTGTCATGGCATTCCATGAGACAACATTTATTTGAGGAAATTTTTCAAATAGTTCACTACCTTGTCTATGCTACAACATTTTTCATACATGTCTGCCAAAGTATTCTATCAAATAGTTCATTGCCTTGTTGCTATTATCTACTATTGTCCTACATCTCATGGAATCTTTATCACTATCAATATGTCTAGACAGTCATGACGATATGACTATCTTTAAATCTTACTCGTCGTTGAGGACATTCATGACTTGTCCTTCCTATGACTTCCTTTAATGGACCAAGGCTATCCTAAACTCTGCATTCATTTTCATTGTACTAAACATTATCATGACTATCCTACAATATTGTTTCATCGTCATTTTATGGTGAGTATTAAAATTATTGTTATGATTATCCCTAGTTTTAAGAAATGGTTGCCTCTTTCATTTGACACTGCACTTGTCACTTTTCACTACCTTCAATTATCTTTGCACAGTCTATCTCTTGAGATGAAGTCACTGCCCCTTGACATTGTTAATGATCATTTGGCATTCATGACTATCCAATGATTTCTAATGGACTATGCTCTATCTTTTAACATTGATTCCTTATCTTGATTGTCACCAACTTGTGCTTAAGATCTCTACCCACATGTGTCTCTTGTCCTTGCCATAGTAGCAAATGCTTGATCACTTCCCTTTGATATATTCCTACATAGTTCACTATCCTTGATTTGTCAATCACTTAATGTATTCTTTCCATGTCACAAAACAAGAATCTTCTATCATGAACAAGGTTGTAGTATGAAGGCCTATAGCATACTCTAGGATCTACTCATTTTCTATCAAATTTCCCCATAATAACCCTCGTTATTTTCATGATGGACATAAGCTAATGCATTATTCTTCAATTGTGACAAAAACTTTATGGAGTTACCCTCTCAAATGACACATGAATGCATAAATTTGAGAGAACTAAATAAATACCTATGGAAATATAAGAAAAAAATCTTGAATCCTACAACATTGACATTAGAAAGGTGGGTGCAGATTTCAATGATTTGATGATCTCATAATCACATAGCAAAACCATTATTTCTATAGGAAAACTCAAGATGACTTGGAATAAAGAATATTTTTTGGGATGATTGCATAACTTTTCTATATTGGTGACTATCTTCTATATTGGTGACACCTAATAAGTCTATATTGGAGAAATTGGCTTGGCACATGGAGGCAACATGGTATTTTTAGTTTCAAGAATTTTACTTAATGTTGTGGAATAGAAGAAAAAAGAATCATTTATCTACCACCATAGTGAAAAGTTAGTAATTTCATTTGGTTTTTTAAACATGGCCCTTGGTGTTTTGGTGAAGGATAAGGTATAGAAGGCAGTGTATGTTGTTTTTAATGATTTAGGTATGGTGAATCTAATATGCATGAATGATGACTTGATTGCAAAAAGGATAGTAAGTTGGAATGGATAGAGTTGTGAAGTAGATGATGAACCTATTGTCTTGAAGGTCTGATAATTTGTTATAGTGAGAAGGTATAGATGGTTGTTAATGTGACTTGGTGATTTGGTATAGGTGTTTGATTGTTTTTCCTTGAAGGGATACAATTACAATGCAAAATGATATGATGTAAAGTAAAGGATGTGAATGGTTCTCTAATCAGGATTTGATGTTGTAAAGTAGAGGATGTGAATGGTTCTCTAATTAGGATTTTGATCCAATGACATACAAAAGGAACAATGCTGAGAGAACAAATGCAAGAAAATAGATCATAGAGCAGGAGTCATAGAGCATGAAGTCTTTTGTGGAAATACTTATGCCATGAAATTTTTGTGGAAAGACTTGGAGGCATGAAGCATATGAGGACGGGAGTCTTAGGTTTTACATGCTAAATTTCAAGACATAGAAAGTGATCATAGATATGAATTTGTAAACAATCCAAAAGACTATCTTATGCACTTAGCAAAGGTTATGACTGTGATGTATTTTCAATGGTTTTATGCACTGTGAGTCTCTAATGGATTGGTAGACTGTAGTTTATCCTCCATAGGTCTTTATGAAATATGTTTACCCTTAGTAATGTATTAATGACTATTATCCTTTTTGTCAAGACAAAGATTAATGACTGAGATTGAAGCATTATGACAGTGTGCTAGTTATGGTTGTGGCTTAACAAGGGTAGATTTTGGTAACGAAGACAGTAAGTTGAATGAATGCAAGTAGAGAAATTTTTGCATACCTGTAGATGGTACAAAATTTCATGGTTAAGTGGAAGCCTCCCATAAACAACAAGATCCAAATATCTGTGTATCTATCTCAATCAAGCCTCTAAATCCTTCAAAGATGTCAATTTTTCCACTAACCTGTTATGCACAAAAGTCAAATTTTAGAGTTATGTCACCACTAAAAACAAAAGAAATAGAGCTTTGAAACCAAATCCACACACAACATAGTGTGGTATTCATACAAAGCCATACAAACAAACTAAACTCAGAACATTGGAATGGAAACAACTTCAAATTATGATGCAGAGCATGGATTTAGTTTACTCAACTAGAGGCACATTTCACAATAATGGGTTCTTCATCTAAAACATCTATACGAGGTTCAAATAGTAAAGAGATTGATGAAAGATAGAGGAATTAAAAAGATACTTGGAAGTAGTTGGATTGAGCTTCTCTTTGTTTCAAGAATAGTTTAATATTCTCTACTTAACAGGGCCAACCACATGACAATGGAAGCTCATTTGGCCCCTCCCCCCTCCCTCACATTACTCTCAATTCCCCATACCCGATCATATAACATTAATCATTCATTCATCCATTAATAAAATATAACATTCATTCATTAACATATAACATTAATTCATTAACATATTCACATTCATTCATTAACATATAACATTCATTCATTCATTTTTTACATATTATCAAAAATATGGTTGTCATAATATGATTAAAATCACTTTTTTCTTGTTTCTTTTTTGAAGCTAAAAAAAGCTGAAGTGGAGTATCATTTTCTAAATCATCTTCCCCCCTTTAGTTGTTCTACCCTCTGCTCATGGTCTTAATGTACACCTAGTCATGTACTGATCATGACGTGGAGGCCGCTACAAGGGGGGTCTACTGCAATAACAAAGAAATATTAAATTGATATGGTTTGTTATTATTGTTATAAGTATTTTATTAATTAAAAGAACATTAGAGTGGTGCTCTTTACCTGATGGGTCCACATCATGTTCCTAATCTTGTCTTATAGCCTCATGCTCAACATGTTGAACACCCTCTAAATCCTGATCTGGAGTTGAAACATGAAATGTTACATTAATTAATACACCAATTGCAATTAGGTATGTTTAAAAGAACATTAGAGTGGTCCTTTTTACCTGATGGGGCCACACCATGTTCCTATTCTTCTCTAGCATGATCATGCTCAACATGTTGATCACGCTCTACATGCTCTAAAGTTGAAAAATGAAAGGTTACATTAATTAATACACCAATTGCAATTAAAGATGTTTAATTGTATTAATCCATACTGTGTTTTGTATAGCACATGAATACATCTAGTACCAGGATGCACACCATGACCTTCATTTGTAGGTTGTGCTCCACCCTCACCAGGTTGCATTCCAATATCATGTGCAATATTATCAGTGCTTGTCTATTTAAAACAAATAGACACATAATTACTTTATGGTGGAAATTAATATTGAATAGATTGCACAAGTATTCAATTTTAAATAAACTTTATTGAGTTTATTTACCTGCGTGTTGGATGCAGTGGAAGATTGTGTTTTCCCTGTCAAGACTCTTAGGTGTTCAGCCATAGCTTCATAGCCTTGCTGGAAGGCAATCTTCATGTCCTCTTTTGTGGGCACTCTGTTGAATTCAGAGCCCTGCATTTTTGCATAAGATCATGAATTTTTCTTCTATTGTGTGATAAAACCAAAATTGTTTGCAATTTATTATTTGGATGCAATATTTCATTTATTGATAGTTACAATTCATGTGGCTAATTTCATATAACCACCAGAGCCAAGTTTGTGTTGCCCGTGTTTTTCTAGTCTTGCCTTTGTTTCCTTCGATGTGTTAGGTAGCTTATGAAAAGTTTGAAATACGCTAGATTATGTAAAAAGAAAGAGTAATCAGTATATAATTACATTGTTGATAGTATCACATACCTTCCTTGGCCCGGTGGTGTCTTTCCTTTTTTCTTTTCAACCTTCTCCTTTCCATCCGACACCAGGTCCTTCCACTCCCTCTCTGGAATCATGGGAGGATGCTCATACTTTTTTTCTTCTCTAAATGTGACCTATATTGGTCCCTCACATACTTTAGATAGGTACCAACTTTCTTAAGGACCTTGGTTCAGTTGAATGTTTTATCACCGAACAACACAACTAAACGATTAATGAGCTCATCTTTTAAATCTTGATTTTGGGCATTCCACTGTGTACATATGGTGGGCCCAAAGAGCTCCAATGTAATATCACCTAGATGTTTATAAAAAACATCATTTCCTGCAAAATGATTATGGGATCATTAGTCTAAAAAGAGTGATCAATAAGTAAATTTCAATTGGATTATATATAATAATAATTAAAAAAATTTAAAGTACCTGGGACCTTCTCTATCTCTATGGGAATGAAATCCTCGGTCACCAAAAATGTGACCAGTAATGTTCCCATACTATTAATACGAGAAGATCCAGGAAATATTGTTAAAACATCACCAGCACTAGTGGCCTCTGCATCCCTAGGTACATGTCCGACGCATGTTTTGGCATGTGTTCGCTGCTAGAGGGTGCACTACCTGATGCCTTGCTATGTGTTTCTGACATTTCAGTTGACAATATAGGCATGGATGATGGGGTCGAATGATGTGTTGTATGTGCAGGAAGATCAGGATGGAAACTTGTACCAACCCCTACTTTGTAGGCAGCACCTACAGTACCCTGATCATGGCTAGCAACATCATGAGGATGCAAAAAATCCTGTAAAAACAACACATTTTAGTTCATGACATAAAAGAGTACAAAATATAAAACCATAAATGAACTTATGTTATAATTAAAGACCTCATGACAACTTACTTGCAAGTTTTGTGCTCTCTTAGTCAATATTTTAACCCTCTCTCTTATCTCATCTATTTGAGGGACAATGAATAACAATTGATGGATTTCTTCATTGCATTTTTTTTTGTGTCTTCCTTATCATATCAAGAGGGTTTGTTGAATATGTGATGTCATCATCACATAACAGCGACTACACCTCCCTATGGATGCTCTCCTCTACTACTGGTGCCTTTCCCCAATCAACTGACTACAACAAGAATATTAAAAACATTATTGAAATTAACCCAATAAACTTATGAAAATAATAATAATAAAACATTTTGCTTGTATCTAATTTGTACAATTACAATGAGGTAAACCTTTTAGGTAGAAGCACCTGAAGATGCATCATGATCTATGGTCTGAGCCGGAGCCATCCCCATATGATCAATGTCCCATTGTGACAAAAATTAAATATAAAAAACATTACCGAAATGAAATCAATAGACTTATGAAAAAAAACATAATAATAAAATGGTATATTGGAATCATTAATTGGAGGTTGGGTAAAATGGTATATAGTACGTACCACCCCCATAGTAACTGTATTTGTATCTAAGCGAGTCAAATTGTAATCAATTAGCAACTCTTCCCCTGCAGTTATTGATTTTATTGCACATACGAATACACGGTTTCCCTCACGTGCCTCGAATATGCAATTGGGTTGCTTATTTGTTGACCCAGGTCATGTACTGTTTATATACCTTGTAATATTCCTTGATACTTTTGGCCTTCTGTCAATGTACATAGCCACTCCTTTATTTTGATCCTTATCTTTTAGTTGTATATAATTTGCTGACAATGCATACCTACGCATACTTCATGTATATCGAACGAGTTGCATCCAATCTTTGTAATTGTAATAGGGTCTGACATACTCCATCAATTCAGTAGCTTTTTTGTAACAAACCTTTATGTCATCCATGCAAAATAGCCCCAAACCATGTAATGACGATGGTGCTATGTGATATATCCTCTCGTTGACACAAAAATCAATGTTTATTGGAGGAAGTTCCTTGGGTACCCATTGTTTCCGTAGATGTTTGTACCTCAAGGGCACCTCAATGTCTCCTATTCTCTCATCAACATAAGAACATGGCCCCCCTTCAACAAGAAAAAATTCCATGCGTTTATGAAATTTTCTTCTAATATTTTGACCTCTAGTTGATCTCCCTCTTTTAGACCTACTACATGTCTCACTTTCCTCTTCTCTTCTTGAATTTCCCTCGCTCGAGGAAGACGGATTTGAAAAATACCTATTTGGTGGTACTTGTACTCATAAGGATGTTGGATGAAGTTCTTTCATGGTGATGTGATCCCAAGGTGACATTATAATTAATCTATCATTTTAGCTCTAGAATTTGACTGGTTATAAGGTAATCAAGTCTTCATAGATTGCAAGTTATTGTTACTACCATCCAAATGTGTCCATCCCAAATCAAATCAATGTATGAAGGATACTATCCCTTGTAATTAATGACTTTAAAATTTCATTATTTTACAACCTAACACAAACATGGAGTTTGGGAGATGCATTTCATAGTAGCTAAGGCTATGGAAGCCTAAAAAACCTACACTCAGTGATGAATTTTCCTACATGAATAATGTATGGCAATGTTCCAAGGATTTTTGCATGAAAATTGATGGGAAAAGGTAATGAATGATAATTATTATCAGTCTCACAGTCTTAATCCAAGTTATTTGATTTACTAGACTTCTACTTAACGTTTTAACTCCCAAACTTTGTAACAAGTGTTAAATGTGACTATGGTCCACCAATTACACAACCAAGGCCTCAAATGTATTGTGTAGAAGAATGGTTTGACCATACATAATATTTTGGTTTAATTTGTCTTAAAAAGATGAATTAGAACACTAATAGACATAATTCAAGTACACGTGTGAGGTGGTTCAGTTGTCCACTGATAAACTCCATATGTCTAAGTGGTTAATGGGGAGGGAGTGTGTACTAGGACTGGTTAAGTCATCATAAGTTTATACTTTGGCAATAATTTATTTTTAAGTCATCTTAAATCTTCCTATGTCTAATTTCTAGGAGACTTTTGGTATGTTTTAAGGAAGGATGAGTTGTTGCATCAGTGTTCTAGTTCTCTATGAGAAGGTTTCAACATCTTTAAATAGTGAAAGTTAGTTCACATAGTCATTTGAAACAACAAAATTTTGATTATGTATGATGGTAGGATTTGATAACTTAAAATAATTGGCTACCCAACAAAGTTAAAGTTAAAAGAAACTTTTTCAGTTTAAGGGGTTAACATTAAAAGTTGTCAAAATTTCAATTTTGCAAAATAATGGGTTGTTAAGTGTTTGTAAGTCAGTTATGGATGTTGGTTGAAGGTAGTTGGGGTCTGAGATGATTTTAAAATTCTTACAAGGCCCAAGAAAAGGTTGTTGGAGGATTTGATAAAAAAAATTCATATCAAATACCATGTTCTTGAAGCAATTTTCTATGTTTTTACTATTTTTCTGAAGTTCTTTTGTATTGTATGCATCCATACAAGCTTGAAATTCTCTAAGATCATTGGTGTAGATAAATATATGTGTTCCCTTTCATTTTCATTTTTTTTAAGTGCTAAATCACTATTTTGTGGGAGAAAACAATCAAATACAGGGACTGCCCTATTTTTCCCGTGTAAGGGTTTGAGGGCTAAATAGAAATGACATCCACCATTTCACCCACTGTCTTGGAACTATAACTCAGTGGATTGGTGTGCAACATGGTATTATAGAGGTTCATTTCATTTAGGGGTTTTTTAAAGCAATAAACTTGGCATTGAAGTGATGCCCTAGGGCTAGCAGGGGCAATTTTCTTGTGAATTTGTGGTTGTTAAGTTAGGGTTTGTCAATTTGGTTGATATCTTGGTAGAGTCATGGTGATACTATTTGATGGTCCAATATCTACTTAGAAACAAAAATATATCTAACAAATCTAAGAGCTAAAATAGGATGGCATTAAAGGAACCTTCATATGAAGGATCTTCTAATGAAGGACCTTTGAATTAAGGTCTTCATTTGAATGTCCTTCATGCAAAGGTTCATTTTATAAATCATTTTGGACATGAAATATTTAAAATAAAAAATACCTTCATTTTAAAGTCTTGACATGGCATCATTTTTGAATAAAGGTTCTTCATTCAAACGTCATGAAAGGACATTTGATGCAATCATATTCCTTGTTAAAGTTTTAACTTAATAGTAAGGGAATCATGAGTAGTTTGTTGGGCCCATTCAACAATTGTTGATGCAAGGATTGAATTGTCTAGAATGTATCTACTATCAAGAAATCCAATTTGTTTACCTATATGACTATATCTCAAGCAATATTTTTAATTGTGATGGCAATGATGTTGACAAATATTTTATAATATAGGTGTTGAGAAGCATAATTGGCCACCATCATAGGAAAGATTCTTCATTCTCACTTTTAGGTGTTAAAATTTAACAATACCTTGATTGATGAAAGATCCCAAAGAGCCTTTCTCCATGGTATCCAAGTACACATAGCAGTAGTCTTCTCTTATACGATTGGACACGATTTAAATAACTTAGCTAGGAATTATTCATTTAACCTAAGGTTTTCTCATAATGCCATCATTGGAAAAGTATGATCAAATTCTTCTATTATGAAGAATTGGTCTATGTGCCTCTAGTAATCACTATAAATGTTTGTAAGGATTAAATGACTAATTGCATCAAGTAGGAGAGAATCAACTTTTAGTTCTTCAAAGATTATATTCCTCTATTCATAATTTTTAAGGGTTGTGTGTGGAGGAGGTTATCACTACCAAGAAGGGAGGTGACCTTTCCTTGCATATGTTTGTGGTGGAGGTATTAAAGAAGAATTGTATGCATTTATTTCCATTCATTAGATCTAGCTTAGCCTAGCATATACTTGGGCTCCTTTTCCACTATAAACTTCCATATGTTTGAGTTTATGAGATGTAAGCGTAATTCCATGCTATGTTGAAATATAAGAGGTGGAGGAGGCCAAAAGGAAATAACCCCTTTTTAGTTGTACCTTCAAATGTTTTCTTATTGTTTTATGTTTTTAGCAACTTTGTGGACATAAGATTTGAGGTAAGTCGTTCAAAAAAGAATAACATGTTCCAACCAACAAATTGAACCTCAAAATTTAGTGGGAGTTAATTATGAGTTCTAGATGAGAATGATGACAATGTCAATCTTTTTGGAGGAGGTGGGAGTGGTTTAGGGGCACCTACAACCTTGTTTCAAAATGTGATAGGGAAATATGTAATAAGGTGAAATATTGTTGTCTTGAGTCTTTTTACTTTTAATAAGGTCAAAATAGACCATCATAGATGCTTCAAATAATTAGGAGAGTCTAATAGTAAAAAGGTACAAGCAAGAATCAAAACAATTGCTAATAAAGATATGTAATATGGCGTTTAATGGTCATTAGAAGTTTAGGATTCGGTTGAGGAAATAGTTGGTCTTTGGCTTGTAAGGAGAAAGCCTTTAAAAAGGCATGAAATTTCATTTGTAACATTGGCTTGAGAATTTTGAAACATTTACAATAAGAAGACATTACAATTTACTTCAAATTTCTTAGTTTTCTCCATTTCTATAGACCTGTACGAATCCGTGCAGTCTCATCTTGCAATGTGAACACTCATTTCCTATGGTGGCTTATATTAACCTACTTTTACTTCAAGTGTGACAAGTTTTAGTGGTGTTTTGAGTTGGAGATCACCATTTTTTTGAAAATAGACTGAGTTACCTTGTACGAGATCTTTGGAAACTAGGCATGAAAAATGTAGGTTAAAGAGAATGGGGGTGCCAAACTTACAGTACTCATAGTCCCTTGGTCATGGATTTTCCCTGAGTTCCCTCAACCTCATCCTCAGCACTAGTATTGACCTTGTTTTCACTCCTCCAAACTCTTCCTTGGCATTGGTATTCACCTTGTTTTCACTCATCCAAACTCTTCATCTGCATTTTTATTGACCTTGTTTTAACTCCAAACTCTTCCTCGGTGCTAGTATTGACCTTGTTTCACTCCTTGAAACTCTTCCTCAGTGATGGTATTGACCTTTCACTTCTCCAATTTGATGAGCTAGGTTTTTAGAGTATGTTAATTAAATTGAAAATTTTGGCGCCATTTAGCTAGGTTTTAATATTCTACAATATAGTTAAGTATATATTAGCTATATTTTACATAATAAATTATATAATTATTTGACTTATTATAATTATATATTATATTCTTTAACAAAATTATTCAATACATATAAAATTATTATAATTAATAATTAATAATAAGTATATTTTTATATAATATAAAATATAATTAATATAATAGTAATATTAGATTAAATTATATATAATATAATTATATTTATTATTATATAATATTATATATAGGCTTTTACCTAATATTTTAGCAGATTTTACCATTACACTACAATTGGTTTACCATTAAATGGTAGTTGAAACTTGTTTTCCAATGACACAATAGTGGTTTCCAAACATGAGATTTGTTTCAAGCTCAAATCTCACAATATATGTAGCCTATTAGCTAATACAGAGAGAGATAGAAACTAAAAAGATAGAGAATGAGAGAAAGAGATGAACTTAGATAGATAGGGAGAGAGAGAGAGAGAAAGAGAGAGCATGGGAGAGAAATATAAGAGATACAAAGGAAAAGAGAGAGAGGGAAAAGAGAAACTAAATTTTGATTGGTTGTTTCATGTCAACAATCCAAGGATGGCATGTGTCCTTGGGGAGTTATGCTCAAGGTGTTAGGGTTAGAATGGCAGATATCTAACAATTAAATGCATATTTAAGTAATAAACAGAGAAACTAAAACACACAGAATAAATCATAACACAGAGAATTTAACGTGGTTCACCCAATCCGAGCTACATCCACCAAACCGCAACCATCCAATACTTCTATTATCCAT
Source organism: Sequoia sempervirens (assembly GCA_007258455.2). NCBI lineage: Eukaryota > Viridiplantae > Streptophyta > Pinopsida > Cupressales > Cupressaceae > Sequoia > Sequoia sempervirens. Next base: position 99,996,375 of record VDFB02256132.1, read on the forward strand.
TGCAAAAACCTATTACAATCTTGCGAATAATCATGTTTTTCATCATACTATAACACCCATCTGAACCCCTTTTTAACAAGCTTAGAGGCTTCCAGATTTTGGGTTCTACAAAATCATATTTTTCCCTTTTTTGGTGACGACACAAAAAAGTAGGAGGAAATTTTTTCTCAAGGGCTGCCACCCTTGAACCCCAGCCCAGGGCCCGGCCCGGCCCCGGACCCCGACAAGGATACATGTCGGGGTGTACAGTATAGCATGATTAGTCACCACATACCAACAATCTCCCACTTGGAGACTGATCATGGACGACACTGCTACAATTACAACTCCCACTAGAAATAAGTACCTTGGACCTTGCTGCTCTGTTATACTTGAATTCAACTTTGAAGGCCAATTGAAGTTGAAGAGGAGCTCAACTTCTCCCTTGTCACCGCCTTTGTAAACATATCTGCTGGATTGACATCTGTATGTATCTTGTTCGGCTTGACCTATCCATCCTCCAACACCAACTAAATGAAATGATATCTCAACTATATGTGTTCTATTTTAGAATGCAAGGCATAATTATTTGCAAGAAGTATAGCACTCTGGCTATCTGTAAACAAGTAATTTCCAGCTTGTTGTTTTCCCAACTCATCCATGAAAAGTTGCAGCCATATCATCTCCTTTGCCACCTCTATTGCAGCAACATACTCTACCTTTGTGGTGGATAAAGCAACCACCTTTTGCAATCGAGAAATCCAACTCACTATTGTCCCACCAACTGTAAATAAATAACCTGTGGTACTTCGCCTGGTATCTATATCTCCTGCCAAATCTGAGTCAAAATAGCCTTTTAAATCAGTATTAGAGCCCCCAAAACATAAACATTTATTGGATGTACCTCTCAAGTACCTGAGAATCCATTTTACTACATTCCAATGCTCAACTCCGGGATGACTCAAATACCTGCTAACAATTCCTGCGACATGTGCAATATCCGGTCTCGTGCATACCATGGCGTACATTAAACTTCCTATAGCTAAAGCATATGGTACCTTGGACATTTTTTCTTCCTCCTCTTGTGTCTTTGGACACATATCCTTAGTCAATTTAACATGAATAAGTAAAGGTGTGCTGACAGCTTTTGCATTCTCCATATGAAATCTCTGCAACACCTTTTCAACATAATTAGCCTGAGATAAAAACAATTTTCTGTTTTTCCTATCTCTACAAATTTTCATACCAAGGATTTGTTTTACCCCAAATCCTTCATAGCAAAATATTTTTCTAATTGTTGTTTTAACTCACTTATGTGATCCATGTTAGTCCTAGCTACAAGCATGTCATCAACATATAAACATAAAATAATGTAGCTGTCATTATCCAACCTCTTAAAATAAACACAATGGTTAGAATTACACCTGTTGTAGCCTTGCTCAACCATAAAAAAATCAAATTTCAAGTACCATTGCTGAGGTGCTTGCTTCAAGCCATATAAACTTTTCTTCAATCTGCACACTAGTTTCTCCTTACCTTTGACCTCAAATCCTTGTGGCTATTCCATATAGATTTCCTCTTCCAAATCACCATGGAGAAAGGTTGTTTTAACATCAAGCTATTCTAAATGCAAATCTTCAACAACCACAATACTTAAAACAATACGAATAGAAGTCATTTTAACAACTGGAGAAAAAATCTCATCAAAATCAATTCTCTTTTTCTATGCAAATCCCTTTACAACTAATCTGGCTTTAAATCTTTTCTTACCTCCATCCTCCTCTTTCAGCCTATAAACCCATTTGTTTGGTAAAGCCTTTTTACCTGTAGCATAATTCTCAAGTTTGATTTTTCAGCAAGGAGTCCATTTCTTCTTCCATTCTATGCTCCCACTAAACCTTGGTATCCACTTGCATAGCTTCATCATAATATTCTGGTCCACCAACATTAGTTAACAAAATAGTAAACAAAGAGGGATAAAATATTTCTAGAGGTTTGTTTATCCTTGAAGATCGTCTAACAGGAGTTTGTGGTATTTGTTGTTGTTGTTTTCTAGCATGAGGAACCATTAAAACATCATTGTTTGGAATAACATCCAACACCACATAATCATTTTCTTTCTTCTCATGTTGTAACAACAAATCTTTGTACAAAACTTTCTCATTGAATATGACATCCCTACTTCTCACAATTTTTTGATTTTTAAAATCCCAAAGCCTATAATCAAATTAATCAATGCCATATCCAACAAATATACATTTCTTTGATTTTGCATCAAGCTTGGTTCTATTTTTAGAATCTACATGTGAAAATGTTTCACAACCGAAAGTTTTGAGAAAAGAATAACTCACCTTCTTACCTTTCCATGCTTCCTTTGGAATACCACAACCCAAAGGATTAGAGGGACCTCTATTAATTAAATAAACAATAGTGTTTGCAGTCTCTTCCCACATTTTTAAAGGAAACCTAGCATGCAATCTCATAGTCCGTGCACGCTCTATTATTGTTTGATTCATGCGCTCAGCCACTCCATTTTCTTGTGGAATCCTTTGAACCATTTTTTGCCTATGAATACCATTAGAGGAACAATAATCTTCAAACTCTTTGCTGCAATACTCACCACCATTATCAAATCTGAGACATTTTATCTTTTTACCCATCTCATTCTCAACCAAGCTTCTCCATTTTTAAAAAAGTTTCAAATACATTAGATTTATACCTAAAGAAATAAATCCATACCTTTCTAGTTGCATCATCAATAAATGCAACATAATACAGAGAGCCATCGAGAGAAGATACTTGAGCTAGTCCCCATACATCCGTATGCACAAGCTCCAATATCTCATCTTTCTTTTGCTTCCCATCCTTGAGAAAATTTACTCTATTTTGTTTTCCATACACACAACTTTCACAGAAATCCATATTAACACATTTTAGATTTGGTAAAACATTATTTGAATGAAGTACTTTCATACCTTTTGCACTCATATCCCCAAGTCTATTATGCCACAGTGCTGATTCAGAGTCCACAACGACTATATGATCTTCCACCTGCTGAACTGCAGCAACTGTTCTTGAACATTGACCTTTTTTTGTAACAATTAAAGTAGAAGGAATAGTGTGACCTGTACAAAGATATAAGGTGCCTACTTTCACACCTTTTGCTACCACTAAGGTACCCTTTGTGACCTTCCAATTTTTATCACTAAATGTAACAACACAACCTTCATCATCTAGTTGCCCTGTTGAAATTAAATTTTTGCTTAACTTTGGAACATGCCTTACCTCACATAGTAGCCAATGATTCCCATTCTACAACTTAATCTCAATTCTTCTCTTTCCAACAATTTGACAGGGTTCGTTATCTTCTAAATAAACCAGCCCAAAATCCCCTTGGACATAATCAAGAAAATAACTTCTATGGGGGGTAGCATGAAATGAAGCCCCTTAATCTAACACCCAAGAATCATCAGCATTATCAAGGTAAAGAATCAAAGCATCCTCATTAGATTTATTACTTACCACATTTTCCTCTTTACTTCCACTAATACATTTGACTGCAAAATACAACGAAAATGTCCAACAAAATATGTAAAATTTGATGTTCGTTGGGTGCTTGTAAAATTTGATGTGTAATTTCCAATTTTTTGAAAGTTTATCCCCAACGTTCGTCGAAATTTCGACAAACCTGGGGTTTGTCGAAATGTCGGCTATTATTTTCGTCAAATTTTTGACAAACATGAAAAATTAAAAAAAATCAAATTGTGGCCGACATAAAGAAAATTGAGTTCGCACCTGATTTATTGTGACAGTGTTTTACTCTACTTGAGACAGTTTGTGGAGAACTAAGGACGATTTTCTTGGGAAAAATCAGAAAAAATTCAAGAAGATATTGCCAGGTTGAGGGTAGTCATTGTCTTTTTGCAGAATTCAGTTGTGAAGTTAGATTTGTAGTTCCAGGTTTGAAAATCATATTTTAAAGCAACATCTCATCAAATTTTATTTTTAGAGGTTAAGAGTTTTAGAATTTCATGTCAGTTTTTGTTGTGTGGAATCACCATAAGATCTATGAGAAGGAGCGATTCTTGTGGTATGGTATGTGATCCATACTTTGTCAATGATCATGTAGCGCAGTTGTGCTATAAATCTGAGGATGTATTCATGTGTGACCAAGTTTAATGTGGCTATGTTGTGATAGAAATGAGAGAGCACTCATATAATGTAGTTAGTGGGGTTGTATAATGTAGGTGTCAATCATCATTAGGTGCATTGGGTTGTCTCAAGTTTAATAGCTTAGGATGTAATTATAGCATGATCGAAGAGTGATTACCTCTTGCTACAATAAAGAGCCTATAACTCTGGTTGATATGCAGAGTGGTTGTGTTATATCAATTATGCAGTGCATTCAAGCACAACCCATGTTTAATGGGCTATTCTAGAAAGTGATCAAGATTTTTTAAACCTTATGAATGTTACTTGACATGTATTTGCATAATCTCAAATTCCTTAAGAGGTTTTTGAAGTATCAATGTATCCTATATAGGGTTTATAATGATTTCTTTTAATTAAAAAAATAAATAAATGATGTATTTCCCTGTAATTAGATAATGTGGAGATCTCCTAAATCTGCCCCAACACACTATCCTCTTTGGCATTGTATTCATTACTCCAGCTACTAGGTTTTTGCATGTGACATCTTTAATATTTTCATGACCGTGGCTTTTAAATAGATCACAGTCTTTGCTTTAATCCTTTTCATAGTAACCTTTGAGTTCCATAATCTACCTTCAATCTCTTCTAAGAACATTGTCTTAAGCTAGACTACATAGTATGCATATAAAGCAAGTCCTTCATAACTGCCATTGTTCCAAACCACCACTCACTACCTTGCTTAAAATGTTGCCTCCATAAGCACAATAGCATGTTTTAAAATCATGGTTGCCAGTGATTGACCATTAAGCTCACCACTTTCATCATGAAGATACAATGAGATTTTTGTCTTCAAACTCAAGGCACTATGGAAGATAACATTGTGAATTGTTTGTTGTGTACGATTAAATTTTCTTGCACATTTACTACTTTGCTAACTTCCTTTAAGACTAGGTATTGCACCCTCAGCTGCAATCTCAAACAGCTCACTCACTATTACTTGAAGATTCCTTTCATGAGCATCCTTCTATAAAATCAAACTATACCCTATAGACTGCCTACTTACTACAGGGGACTCATTGTTTCATGGTATTTTAGTTCTTAAGATCCTTCAACCTTATTGACACTACATCACAGTCCATAAGGTATTATTCACTATTTTTCCATCTTTGGTGAGTCTCAAAACACTGCTCAAATATGCAATCCACTACCTCCATTATACAATATTAATGGCTAAGAAGAAACATTGAACCTATGATTACCACTGTTACTTCATTTGGAAAGTCATTCCCTGATTGCATTTGCCTTATCTAACACTACCAAAAGCATTTGAAAAACCCTTAAGGTCAGCAAGGGGGTAAGGAAACTCACTATTAAAATCTCCACTTTACTATGCAAGGTTTGAGCTTTATTATCTTGTCACTGCTTAGCCTATTTTTGACTGTCACATCTTAAGTGACTATCATTCTTCTTACCATAGATTGCATTTACAAATGTCAATAACCTACATAGTGTGCTTGTTATTGGCTACAATCTTTAGATTGCAAAAAAATTTTATTACCTACAATGTCTCAATCTTTCTGGTATTGCAACCTCACTAATTTTCTATAGTTATTGTTTATGTTTCTACAGAGGCCTAGGGTTTGTACCCTAATCATGCTCTTACCAATGCTTCTATTATTTTTTATTAGGGCTCTCTCAATGTTGAGGGCCCTAGGGATAAGCTCGTCATAAGAAGTGACACATTGCATCTTTAACTAAAAGGATAAATCTGTATTGACATTAGCAATAATGATTCTGACTCGTTGCTCCTTAGGAATGGGTCACTTGCTCTTACTAGCTCGCTACCTCCATTGTTGTAGAAATTTTGTGATCAAGTTCAATATTCTGATTTTAGGAGTCTTAACAGTTGGAAATCATAATAAAATCAGAATTTAATAAGTTTTGGAATTAGCATTGTAAAGTGTTTTTTAGGGTCATTAACTTCAGACTATCTTCTCTTTTGCAGGGGTGGTTGCATGCCAAATTTTTTTGGTGTAAAATATCAGAATTATTAGACTATGTTACCTGTCTATGAATAAAAATTATTGGAGTGTGAGTTTGATATTTTTTAAAGATCTAAATAGTCAAGCTTGGTAAAGAAAAATCATGTCAAATAATATTAGTCCAGAACAAATGAAGAGACACCTTATAGATTGTGGGTTAGATTGAAAAGAAAGGGTGATGAGAAATGTTGTGTCCTTACAATAA
>VDFB02256132.1:100002852-100015951 GCA_007258455.2 Sequoia sempervirens
CAAAGATTCAGCCTTTCTCCATGGTATCTAGGGTAATAATATTAGCAAATGCCTCTTTATATAATGGTTAATACGCATTTTTATCTTTAGCTTAGAATTATTCATTTAACTCAAGGCTTTTCTCACAATCTCCACTGAAAAGTATGATCAAATTCTTCTATTATGAAGAATTGGTCTATGTGCCTCTAGTAATCACTATAAATGTTTGTAAGGATAAAATGACTAATTGTATCAAGTAGGAGAGAATCAACTTTGAGTTCTTCAAAGATTATATTCCTCTATTCATAATTTTTAAGGGTTGTGTGTGGAGGAGGTTATCACTACCAAGAAAGGAGGAGACCTTTCCTTGTATTCTTTTATAATTTTCATTATTCTTATTTCTATTTTGCCAACCTACATTTTACAAAATACACATACATATGCACACGGTTTTCATTTATTTCTTTGCTTAGTTTTGAATAGCTTTGATTCGATGAGCCTCAAATTTAAGTCCTTGGTTTCCTTTTGTTACTAGTTTGTCTTGATTATTCAGAAGGTACTTGGGGCTGGAATTTTGCTTTACTTCCATGAAACCTTGGTGTTCTATCTTTGGGTTGGGCTTTTTTCTTTCGTTACCTTTAGAGGAGGGGTTCTAAAAAAACTTATGTCCCATTGAATCATCTAGGCCAGGCCCCTTTTTAATAAAAATGCTAAATATTTCGCCAGTTCTCTTTTTATTTATTAAAGTTTGGTTATCCTGCCTCACTTTTAAACAACATTGAGTCATCAACTGTCGTTGCCCTAGGTGGTCCCTTTCCCCTTATTTTCTTCTAATTATTTTTAATGTTTTGTAGGGGTTATTTTGATGACCGCCGATTTCCCTACGGTTGATTTTGACCACTCCGCGTGATCTCGCGATGACACCACCGCTGGCTGTTTGGTGATCGCGATATCACGGGCGGGCGCCACGTGTCCTAGTTTTTCGATGCTGAAAAGAGTAAAAAAAAAAGTGTTTAATATGTGTATCGGACTTTAGTGCGCGTTATGAGCTGGAGCCGGGAACCACATGTGAAATGCACGCGTCACATCAACGAATATGTTTTGAACCCTGCCGTAAGCCTGCTCGACGGATAGGTATTGATGCTGCTCCCTATTATGTATGATTGTGATCACCGATGAAGGGAATCAACGGTTGCCCGCTATTGTGTGATCCTAAACTTAAGGGAGTTTAATGATCGTGATATCGCAGGCGGGCGCCACGTGTATTCTTTTGGCGCTGCGTATTATGGTGGGTCCTTGATAATGACGTGGAGATGTTGTCACCTTCTTTGAAGGTGACCGTTCAATAATCTGACAGAAACAAGAGATCAACGGCGAAGATTTAAATTTGCGTCAAATACAATTGAAGTCGTTGGCGCGGCATGCAAGTAAGCATTAATGGCGGATGAGACGTCTTCTGGCTATTTCTCATAAATTCTAAGTATTTAATTTCAGGCTATCTTCACCACAAGGGCATTCAAGTGTTTTCCAAGCGGTCCAGAGCCAAAGATAGAGTTTTTTCAAAGCAATTACAGTAGGGTTAGATTTTCTGCAGGGCGTGAAATCTCGTGAGTTACTTTCTTTATCACTATTTCTGTTTGAATGTGATTCTTGTGGAGGGTTGTTTTGTGTTGGTCAGCGGTTTTCTAGATTAAGGTTCTAGGGTTATTGATTTTTTTGAATTGTGGGAAATTGCAAAATTCTGTTGTAATTTTGTTTTGGGTAGCCCTAGTTTGTTCATAAATTTGATCTTAGGAGAAGCCTTGGTTGTTTGAAATGGTGCCACTAAAGCATCATTCTAGCCATATTTATTATTTGCGAAGGAATCTATACGACGATTTCCTTGACCAATTCCCTTTGTCAACAAATGACAAGAAGAGGGGTTTGATCTTAATAAATGGGACAGCCTTAGGTGAGGGATTAAGATATAAAACCTATAACATTGCGGATGCTAGGGTAGAAATGACGGGCTTGGAAATGTTTAGGAGATGGTATGGGCAGTGAAATATGTCTCATCCTTTTTCAAATGGTTGGAGATATGATATGGGAAAACTTGTGGTGCCGAATGTATTTCTTGATGTTGACCTACTCAGGGCAGTGGCTACACGATATGATCCCGTCACAAGGATTATCAGGGATAATGATGGCGGGGTTTTACTGAATATAAATACAGATGAGATTCAGCAGGTTTTTGATTTAAGTGCATACAGCTCATTCTTGGTCTGGATAGACCTTGATGAAATGGAGCAGGAATATGCCAGGGCACAACCTCTTTTCAGATTAAAGTTGCTTCCTCCTCATCTAGCCAGGGTGGGTAGTTCAACGATTCACATCAGCCCAATTGATCGGGAACCTTTCAGGTTGAGTTGTTTTGCTGATCATTTCTTGGAAAATTTTTATTCACTTTGCCAAATTTTAGGTTTCAGCCCTAAACCGAGATGCCCATTGCTTATATGTTTATGGGGGCTCAAATTCAACATCCTAACTTTTCTGTAATATACGACTATGCTTCTTTCCTTGCTGAAAGGATACATGAGGGTTTACTGAACTTGTATGTGGGGGACACTGGTACTCCTTATTAATGCATATGTTCTTGTACAAGAATGTCAATTTCTTCTCAGAGAAAATGGAGTTGAGGCAGGAAATGAATGGAGAAAAATTACCAGTGCAGGCTTGGAGTGCAGACTTGTCTTACAACAAGGAAGATGCCAATTTTGTGCAGTTTGATAACTGCTTTGCTTCCAGGCTCAGAGCTAGACTGATGGTGAACGTGCCAAGGATTCCTAAGGATTTTTATGACTTCCTCTAACCCAAAGTGAGGAAGCCTGATTTGAAGGTGTGTCATAATTAGGGTGACATCATTCTATACCCTGTAAGCACTGTCCTAAGGGTTTATGGTTTCCAGGGAGCTCCTCATATTCTCCCATATAATGTACCATCAAGAATAGGATTTACAGAGGTCATGTGGCAACTAGGTTGCATTCATGAAGATAATTTAACAGGAAAAGGAAAAGGGACTTTATTCCTTGATTATACTGTTGTTTCCGACTTTGTTTTTTCCAAAGGAGGATGGGTTCACTTTGACAAATATTTTGATGACTACCATTTGAAGAGTGGATCTAGGAGGAAACATGACTCTAAGGGATTCTTTGCCCTATTTAGGCAAAGAATTAAGGGTGGCAAGTTTGCTCATGTTTTCAATTTTCCTGAAGATTTGATTAGAAATGAGTTCGATTTGAGCCAGCAGGAAATAAATAAAGAGAAGTGGATTGCTTATGAGAAAATGTTGGCCATGGTGCATAAACTGGATCCAAAATATGATCCACTGATGGAGTTCACTCCATTTCATAAAAGAATTGATTTCTTGATGAATAATTTCAAAGAAATCATGAGCACCCTGAGAACCAAGAAAATAAACTTGGAACTAGACTGGGGAATTCAGGGATTAGAGGTGAGGCCTGAAGAAACAATGCCGACCTATTAGCCACCAGTGGACAGGCCTCTATACAGGAGGAAGAGAGATGATAGCAGTGATGAAGAAGGAGGAGATAAAAAAGAGAAACAAATAATGAAAATATCATCACAACCGGGTCATGGGATTAGGAAACCTGGGGGAATAAAGATTGTGGATCTGGATTCACCACCTAAAAATGACCCTGTAGAGCTTCCATCAGAGCCAAGCCTTAAGCGGCGAAGAGTTGAGGAGTCACAAGAGGCTCTGGTGGATGAATAATCATAACTGATCAGAACATGCAGGTTGGTATCCCCTCCCCTCCTAGATCAGCACAATTGGTGTTAACTGATATGGATATAAAGGGGCAGTGTGTACAGGACACTAGGATGGTGGCTTGCAAGGCGTTCTTGGATGATGATGCCTTCGTGAAAACTCTTGTGTTCTTGCAGTTGATCTGGAGGATGAAACTTGAAGAATATCAGGATAAATGTAAGACTAGGAGGGAATCAAGACCTGATAGGTCTGACTAGGAGAATGATGATGAACTCAAAGTTGAATTAATGGAGCAATTCAAAAGCATCACTCCTGATGAAGGAAGGAAACTTGTATCTCAGGCTGGTGTCTTACTCCTCCCTGAATGGGACATAGCTGATGCTGTAGCATTCAATGCTATTATGTAGTCTAAGCATCATATGCAAAACAGTGAAGAAGAAGTCAAGGCAGCTCTACAAGACTCTACTTTTAGTGAGGAATATGAAACTTTAGCCATATGGGCACTGGCACCTCAAGGTAGAAAACCAAATGTGGTTGATATTAGCCCAAGTCTAAGGGGCGGGCTCATTATCAAGAGAGCTTCTGAAACCTTAACAATAGAAGCCACAAGCCTGACACTGAATGTGGCCAACTTGGCCTAGAAGACAGCTGAAAGAGATGAAGCTAAAAAGAAAAGCTTGATGGAAAAGTACAATGCAATAATTGGGGAGTATAGTAGAATGCACCAGAAAAATGTTGAGTTGCAGTCTGAAGTAGATAGATTGAGATACAGGCAAGTGGGAGAATCCTCCAGTGCCTCTGCTATTAGAGCATTACCTACTACTTCGAGGTCATTGCCCCCTATTATCCCAATCATTTCTACTCCTAGATCCCCAATTCAGACACCTGCTAATAGCCCTGCACTAGGGCCAGTCGAAGAGGAAGATGAGTATTCTGTAGATCCTACCAAAAAGTAGATGATGAATAAAATCACAGAATTACAAGCTGCCCTAAGGGTGAGTGAGGATGGTGCTATGGCTAAACACAATGAGGTGGTTGACACCGTTTTGAGGCATTTAAATGAGAAGGTTGATTCTAGATTTCCAGCTGTACATTCTTTATATTCTTTATTCTTGGGTGGAATACAAAACATTAACAGAGATCGGGAAGTGGTTCTACCTCTGGTTGAGAAGTGAATCCCTCGGGCCACTGATTTAGATGTTATGTTTAAGGCTTCCAGATTTGATGTAAATAACAGGCCCCAGTCATTAAAGCCTACTCAAATCTTTGTGAAATCATTGAAGGGATTTCAGGCTCTACCTGATGATTTGAGTAGGAAAATTAGAGAACTAGTAAAGAGTTTTGATGATTGGAATGACACTTTTCTGCCAGATGTAATAGATGCACAAGGAAATATTAAGACACTACAGTAGTGGCAAGATAGGGCAGAAGAGGTTATTAATGCACAAATCAAATTGATTTGTGATGACTCATACTATGACTTGTTGGTAAGCAGCATGGATAAAATAATTAATACCAACATGTTCTTAGAGTCATTTGAGAGGGAGGCCAACCAGGTTACGATGAAATTCACACCTTACAATACCAAGGTGATGGAGGTGGTGAATTTTAATTGGCCAATGGATGAGGAATATCAGAATTGGGTGGACAAATACTTAACCGAAGAGGAGTGAAACAGTGTCTATTACTGGCAACTGACAACTCAACAGTTATATTATAACTGATTATGGTTTTCTTTCCATGGCGGCTTTAGGCATAGGTTCTGAGGTGTAACAAATGTTGCAGCTATTGTGTAATGAGTACAAATCAACGAAAAGATGCCCCAGGACATGGTGGTTTTGATCATAGTTTTGAATTGGCACATAGCAGTCCAATTGACAGGTGACATGTGTAATGTTTGGCCCGATGCTTGTTGCTCCTTTATTTTCTATAAGAAGGATTTCAAGGCCAAAAATAAGGGTTGGCAAGTCAGATATTTTGAAGGTCAAGTCTAGGTATAGTTGCAGAGCAAATTGTAAGAACCTTTTTGAATGTTAAGGCAATTTAAGTTTGGGGTTATCCTGTAATGGTTTTTAAAGTTATGGAGATTTGATGTTTCATAAGTAGCACTAGCATTTGAGCTATGATGTTATATCTCGAGCTCATGTCTCTCCTTTGTACAAACATATCATAGTTTTGAATAGAATAATCAAGGATTATGACATTCATCTCATTGCTCTGATGTGTGTGTTTTCCGTTTTGGCTTTAATTCAAAGAATTAATTAAAGTGCTTGGATGGAATCATGGATGGGTATGTTTTTAGAGGGATTTAGTAAGAAGTATTGGGCTGGGACCAGAATTGACACTATTGTAATGCAATATTGCTAGGGATCATGCGTTTTAAGTATTTATGGATATGTTGTATCTATAACACTACAAAATCATATGCTCTTTGCATCTACACTTGCATTTAGAAATACACATTTATATGCATAGATATAGATTTCTATAATGATATGTTGCATTTATTATTCTAGGAGAGCATCCAATAATTGCATTTACATTTACATTTAAAAATACATATACATACATATATGTGTGTGTGTGTGTGTGTGTGTGTGTGTGTGTGTGTGTGTATCATTTATATTCAGTGTTCAGAAACAACCCATTAGGTCTGCACATGGATAAAAAATCATAAAATCAGATCTCCCATACATGTTTTGTTGAAACCTACACCCTATTCATGCATCTTATAATTACAACAGTATCCACGGGGCCTCTTACATAAGCTACAGTAATCACAAAAAGTGTAAGAGCCACTTTATATCATGTTTGGACTACAAAACCCTAAAAAATAGGGTAACTTAGATTATGATTTGTTGGTGAGCTGTATGGACAAAATCATTAGCACCAGCTCATTCTTGGAGTCTTTTGAAAGAGAAGCGAATCAGGTGGCAGTTAAGTACAAACCTTATAGTGTCAAAGTGAATGAGGTGATCAATTTTGATTGGCCAACTGATGAAGAGTACAAGGCGGTCCAATTGGTTGGTGACACGTGTGCTTTCTGGCCCGATGCTTGTTTGCTCCTCCTTTTTCTATAAGAAGGATTTCAAGGCTAGAAGTATGGGTTAGCAAGTTAGATATTTTAGGTCGAGTCTAGATGAAGTTGCAAAACAAATTGTAAAGTCTGATGGTTTTAGGGAAAATGCAATTTAGGTTTTGAGTCATTCTATAGTAGGTTTTGAATTCATGGGGATTTGATGTTTTATGATAGTACTGGCATTTGAGTTGATATGATTAATTCAAACTCACATCTCTCCATTGTACACACATATCTGAATTTTGAATAAAATTATCAAGGGTTGTTTCATTCATCTCATTGTTGTGGTGTGTATGATTCTTGTTTTAGGTTTAATTCAAGGAATTAATTAAAATGCTTGAATGGGATTGTAGGTGGATATGTTTTGTATAAGCTATTTTATTTTTTTGTCTTATCTTGTAACATTTTATGAGAATGGGGGTGCCAATGTACGAGAAGATCTTTGGAAACTAGGCATAAAAATTGAAGGTTAAAGAGAATGGGGGTGCCAAACTTACAGTACTCATTTCCCCTTGGTCGTCAATTTTCCGTGAGTGCCCTCAACCTCGTCCTCGGCGCTGGTATTGACCTTGTTTTCACTCCTCCAAACTCTTCCTCGGCACTAATATTGACCTTGTTTTCACTCCAAAATCTTTGTCAGCACTGGTATTGACCTTGTTTTAACTCCAAACTCTTCCTCAGCACTGGTATTGACCTTGTTTTCACTCCTCCAAACTCTTCCTCGATGTTGGAATTGACCTTGTTTTCACTACTCCAAACTCTTCCTCAGCGTTGGCATTGACCTTTCACTTCTCCAATTTCACGAGCTACAACCTGGTTTCGTTAGCTTTTACAGTATGTTAATTAAGTTCAAATTTTTGGCGCCATTTAGCTAGGTTTTAATATTCTACAATATAGTTAAGTATATATTAGCTATATTTTACATAATAAATAATATAATTATTGTGTATAATTAGATATTATATTCTTTAATAAAATTATTAAATCATTATAAAATTATTATAATTAATAATTAATAATAAGTATATTTTTATAATACAAAATATAATTAATATAATATATATTTAATATACTAGTAATATATATTAATATGAGAGAGATAAACTAAATTTTGATTGGTTGTTTCATGTCAACAATCCAAGGATGGCATGTGTCCTTGGGGAGTTATTCTCAAGGTAGCATACCATTTGATTAAAGATATGATAGTTCTCCTTTAAGACCTCTTCAATGTACCCATTGCACACTTAAGGGAATTAAAAGATAAATATAAGGGAAAGAAATATAGAAGGGAAGATAGTAATAAAACATACAAATATAGAAGGGGAGACAGAAAAGTGGGATTAATATGAATTAGAAAGATATATGGAGGTGATTGATATGTATCTCTCCCTATAAAATATGTATCTCACTGTCTGTGCTTGCCTCTTCCCCTCTGTCTATTGGGCTATCTCCCTCTCCCCCTTTCTCTCATAGTCACTCCATCTCTCCCTCCATCTCTCCTACTCTATATCTCTATCTCTATTTCTCTTTTTATCTCCCTCTTACTCCTCTCTATATACCCGAGAGTAATTAGAAGGTGGAGGGAGGGCTTAAGGGAGGGAGGGAGGGCAAAAGGGAGAGAGTGGAAGAGGGTGGTAGAGAGTGGGAGAGGGTGGCAAAGAGTGGGAGAGAGTGGGGGGAGAGTGGGGGGAGAGGTAGGAAGAGAGTGGAGAGAGTGGGAGGGAGGTAAGAAGAAGGTGGGAGAGAGTGGGAGAGGGTGCGAGAGAATGGGAGAGAGTGGGAGAGTGGGAGATAGGGAGGGAGAGAGTAGGAGAGAGTGGGAGAGGGTGCGAGAGAGCAGGAGAGAGTGGGAGAGAGTGAAAGTGTGGCTACACAGGGTTTCTATAAATAGTATTTGTAGGAGAATGGTATCTCTATTTTGAATTATTCTAAACCTTGTTTCTATGTAGTAGTTTTTAAATTCATTTTGTTGTTATACTCTATAATTAATAGTTTATATATTGTACTTTCTCTATACATGATTTTTGGCAAGATTGGGGACACTAATAGAACCTTTTTTTTTTTTTTTAAAGACTAAGAAATGTATGAAAATTTGATAACATGAAAACTATGAAAATAAAAGTGAAAATAAAAATTTAACATAGTAAAAATGGCCAATCATGTGCCAAAAATGAAAAGAACCATTTGTTGTTACTCTAATATTTCAACCACATACTAAATTACCAAGTGCATTTTATAAGTGTATCATGCAAGGAGCACAATATTGGGAATCAATGTGAATGATTCTCATCAAGAAATTAGACAAGCTTTGAGATTGAAGGACCCAAGCTCTTTGTAGGTTTTCAATGAAGATTTGATTAGCCACTAATAGGAACAATAAGAGAAAATAGATAAATGAAAATAAGATTCAACTATTGGTCCATTTTTGTTCAATATAAGTTTATTATTTTTAAATCATTATGTGTTGTTTTATAATAAAAAGGTTTATGTTCAACTATTAGTCCATATGTGTTGTTTTTATAAAATAGAACACATAGAACAAAACTTTGAAGTTCCATCACTACCCATAACCCTAAACCCTAAACCATTAACCCTTAACCCTTAAACCCCAAACCGTTAAACCCTCTACCCTCTCTCTCTCTCAATTCTCTCCCTCCTACCCCCTCTCCCTCTCAGGTCTCTCTCTCTCTCAAGTCTCTCCCTCCTACCCCTTCTCCCTCTCTTAGGTCTTTCTCTCCCTAGCTCCTACCTTCTCAACCATAAACCCTTAAACCTTCTATCCTCTACCCTCAACACTCTTCCCCTCCCCCTTCCCCCTCCTAATTCTAATTCTCTCTCTCTCTCTCTCTCTCTCTCTCTCTCTCTCTCTTAAGGAGGGCAGAAGAGAATGAGAGAAGAGATACCAAGAAAGGAGGGTGAAAGATGAGGGGCAGGGAGTTTATTAAGGAGTTGGGGTTTGGGGTTAGGAGTTAAGGGAGAGAGATAAAGGGAGTGGTGAGTGAGAGAGGTAGGAAGGGAGAGTGCAGATGTGTCTTGAGAGATGGGAGACAGATATAAGGAGGGAGGTTTAAGGGTACAGGGTAGATGGTTTAAGGGTTTATACATTGCTACCCCAATTGTTGTACAGATAAGAACAACATTTTTTCACTATGATAACCACACTTGTTTCAATGAGTGTCTTATTTTATTAAATGAACATTTTATTTTTTAAATGATATACTTATAGTGGAGAGTTGTGATATTTTCTTTGAAACAAAAAAAATACTTATTTCACTTCTTCATGAAATCTCTCACTTCTTTATGAGTTATGAGATGGGAAGGGGGGAGAGAGAGGAATGGTTGTCACTAACTCTTGGCTCACCCAAATAGTTGATCATTGCACTAAGATGTGCATATTCAATCGAAAGTTAAAATTCATAAAACTCAGACTAAAAGAGTGGAATATCCAAGTCTTTAGAAACCTTTTCAAAGAAAGGATCTCCTTGAAAGTAGAAAGGCTAAGATCAAAAAAGACCTCTCAAATGATCTTTCTTACATCCTAATAGAAGAAGAGAGGAATCTCATAATTCAATTGGATGGTGTCTATAGTTTTAAATAAATCTATTGGAGACAAAAATCAAGGATTAGATGACTTAAATAAGGTGTAAACCCAAGTTTTTTCATTTAAAATGCAAAATTAGAAGGAAAAGAAACATAATATGAACATTGAAGATGGAAAGAGGGAAAGAGGGAGGGAGTGGGAGAGAGATATGGGGTAGAGGGTTAAACCTAGAGGGTAGAGGGTTTAAGGGTTTAGAGTGTAAGGGTATGGA
Organism: Sequoia sempervirens; assembly: GCA_007258455.2. Lineage (NCBI taxonomy): Eukaryota > Viridiplantae > Streptophyta > Pinopsida > Cupressales > Cupressaceae > Sequoia > Sequoia sempervirens. Next base: position 100,013,489 of record VDFB02256132.1, read on the forward strand.
GGGGAGAGAGATAAAGGGAGTAAACCATGACATCCATAACAAATATACTCTAAACCAAGAAACCATATCTCTAATCACATGGAGATAACCTTACCAATGATGCATCCAAGTCATTGCCAACCACTCCCATGACTGAACTATGGTACCGAGTTACTCATGGCATCATGACTACCATCCTCTTCATGAAAATCACTATACCTTAATTACCAAAGCTCCCACTGAACCATGATACCGAGTTATACATGGAAACAAGATAAACATCAAACCATCATTGTCAAAAGCATATGGAATTTCAAATATTTCCTCATGATCATAATTATCATAACATGTATTATGCCACAACTCTAAACCGCTAATCAAGAGTGTACCATGACATAATAACAAAACCATATTACAACTAAGAATCCACTTAATTTCCAAATGCTCCCACTAAACCGTGATACTGAGCAATCCCATGGCATCATGATGCACATAATCAAAACCCCATTTTTGTCATAAGCTCACACCAAACCTATGAATCCAAGCTCTCAATGACCTCTATAACAAACTTATTTTTTTCAAAATCAGCAATAGAAAAAATAATAAAAGCTCCCACTAAGCCAAAAAACCTCCAATCTTTTAAGAGAAAGGCATCCCAATACTCTACCGGCCAACCTCAGCTCTGATAACAAATGTTGAAAAATGAGGTGTTTTCTTCGCTTAATACTCTATAAAACTTTAATATTGATGATCTAAGTAAGTATTTTCTTTGTTACATATATTCTTTGTGGGTGATTATCTTCATTAATTCATATTACTATTGTAGAATGAAGAGAGAAGTTGATAGAAGAACTAGACAGGATATTAGAAAGATCACACAAGATGTACCATGGAGAAACCCTTTCAAAAAAAACTCCACAAAGAATTATTCTATTATTCAATCTCTGAATTATTCCATATTGAGGTGGATTCAGTGTCATAATCATCCATCTATCCTTCAACCTAATCAATCAACACTTTAAGTCACCTGGAGTGATTTTTGAACTTGGTTTAGAATCCATTTCATCATCCTATTTGATCAATCCCATAATCTGAACAATCATTTTATATCATCAATCGATCCAATCCAATCCAATCATATCCCTCATCCAATCATCTAATCAATTGATCCTTCATCTAGTTTAATCAATCCTCTAATCATCATTTAGGTCATCCTTGCACTGCAACCTAGAGTGTAGCTTCACCCTAACTCATCTGGTATTTTTTCACTTTCATGCCCATTCAAACCTGATTGCAAGCAAAGAAACTAATGGCTAAACAAGGTCAAGGTTCCAAGCCTAACATCCCTTAGGATCCCAATAACGATGACTCATCATAATCCAATATCGATGTCCAGAACACTTTGCTGCCTAGAGATGAGAACATGGTTAATCAACCTGAAGTCATAGTTGAAAAGTACCTTGGCAATCTCACTAATGTCCAGATGATGGATCACCTCCTCAATGAGTGTGGGGAAAAAATCCCTGTTGCCTTACTCTTAAAAGGAGTCAAACTGCCACCTAACTTTGACATCTCACAATATGCCAACACCTAATCTCTTCTAGCACCTCTAGATCCCCATAATTCATAGAACATTATGGGAAATTCATATATCCCCAAGGTTCCACCCATAGACAATTGGTATCAACTTGGGTTTGGGAATGTTGTACTTTATCGAATCGGAAACACTCCTATGTTTTCAATCCCGGGAGCACAACTTGATCCAAATGACCTTCCTTGCTTATGGTATGCCACAAAATATTCTACCTCCCCCGCCTGCCATGTCATCTTAGCAAGGTATGACCCCTATATCATCTGCACCACCTCTTCCACCCAATTAGCTAGGTCAACCGCCCCTCAACACTAGGGGAAATCCTCTTCTCACATTTCTGTCACCTCCAGGAGCTACACTTGCATCAAACCTACCAACATCATCCTTCACATCTCAACATCCACCTCAAGGAAATTCCCACACATTCCAACAACCTTTGATTAATCCATAATATTCTACTTCATTGCAAGTGCCACTGCAACACACTATTGTCTTATCACAAACACCACCACAACATACCGCTACCACCATCCTGTCTCAACCACCTCACCAACAACCTCCGCAACAACATATTTTCATTCCTACGGAACCCCCTCATCAGACAACACAAGCTACATCATAACCTCAACAACAACCGCAAGGTGGCTTTATGTCGATCCCTCAATAGAAGCATATCCCATCTCGCCCTATCTTTTAACAACCATCTCATCAACAACAACCACCCCAACATACTCAAGTTCCCACACAAATGCAACACAATATTCTTATGCAATACCTTTATCATCTATCAAGAACATATGATGTCAATGCTAATCCATCAAATCCTAACCCCAATCATATTCAATAGAATCCTTAACAACCACCATCTTACACCAACCCTTAGCAATCACATT